>CM043727.1:977676-1452676 GCA_023969325.1 Oryzias curvinotus
CTTACCCTCCCCAGCTCCTCCAGTGCTCAGCTCTCTCGATAAGCTGGTTGGGAGCGTTTCTATTTGGCAGCTTGAAGGACTCACTCCAGAAAAGACAGCTGGAATTTTGGGAAAAGAGGCTGCAGGGGTAAGACACACTTTCTTCTTGGCATTCCTTCCTAGACTGAGGGCGGCCGTGGTGCAGCGGCAGGCCAGTCGACTCATGATCGTAAGATTGCAGGTTTGATTCCCGCCTTGCACGCCCATGTGTTGAAGTGTCCTTGGGCAAGACACTGAACCCCACCTTGCCTCTGGTGGGAGATTGGCGCCAGTGTTCGGCAGCGGAGCCGCCGCCAAGTGTGTGAATGTGTGTGTGAATGTGTGTGTGCATGGGTGAATGGGACTGTGACTGTAAAGCACTTTGGGCCTTCGTAAGAAGGTAGAAAGCGCTATATAAGTATACGCTATTTACCAAAAGTTTAGGCAGGTGTGCAAAAAAACAGTAAACAGAAGTGTCAATTCTGTTTTATCATCAGTCATTAAAATGGGGAGAATGAACGGAAGATAATCTAAATCAGATCAATATTTGCCTTGACCACCCTGTCACTTCAGAACAGTGACAGTTCTCCTTGGTTCTTGAGTGGCCAGGCCCAGTCTCCATACTGGAGTTTTGGCTTCAACTCTTCCACAAAGACCCTTCTGGTTAGACCTCTCTGAACAGTTTGAACATGGACCCCCTGAGTCCTGTCAGTGCTGAGCAGGAGGCATTGGCAGACATCGTCTAATTTAGAAGGAGAGTAAACTTGATGTGGTAGACCACTGCATCCTCCTCTGCGTGGCTCTACAAAAGAGTTTCCCCTCCTAGAACCCCCCGTCTGCTTTGAGACCTCTGCCTGGGAGAGACGGGCTGATGGCGTGGAACTACCTTGTCGAGTCGCTGTGCCGTCTTTCACAGAGTCGTCTTGGGAGCAGAGTTTGGCGGTTCTTTTCAGACTTCTATTTTCAGTCTCTGACTCAGTTTGAACCAAAAAGACAGATTGATGGTCTTTAGCAGTAAAATTGGTTGATCACTAACCTGACCATGTTCCCTGAAAATTCCTGACTGTGCAAGTCTAATTCTAGGAATTGATGATGGCTTATAGGCAAAAAGTAAAAACGTGAAATATATTATTTTAGACAATTTTTTCCTTTTGTTAGGTCACTTAAAATGTTCTATACTTGTGAACAATAAACAATACTTTCTTCATTTTCTGTTTACGGTATCATTTGACATTTCTACACAGTTGTTTAAATGTTTCTCTTCAGGGTGTTTCTTTCAGTCAAATGATAACATTAACATTTGAGTTTTGTTCTGAGAACCGAGGAAAAAAGTGTCTTCCAACTTTTGTTTTTGGGTGATTTCCTATCTATTTGGGCCTAAAAAAACACCTTACAATTTTAAATTTTTTAAAAATATTTTTTATTTTAATTTCCCAACATGTCCACTGTAGAGGACAACAGGACGATATTTCTGTGAAAGTAGAACTCAATTAGGAAGATCAGAAAAAAGGAGCAGATTAAATCTTTAGAGTGATATTCACCCAAAAAACATTACATTTTGTTCTAAAACAATAAAATTCTATATCAGTCTTTTGTCACTTGTTGGACCATCTGCTACAGAGGAAGATCAACCGGTAAATTGAGATCTTTGCTTATTGGCTCAGCTCTCTCCTCACCACAACAGACCGGAACAGCAACCAAATAACTACGGACACTGCTCCGATCTGCCTGTCAATCTCACGCTCCTGTCTTCCCCCACTCATGTACAAGACCCCAAGATATTTAAACTTCTCCACCTGGAGCAGGGACACTCCACCCACCGAGAGATGAGAGATGGCAAACTACCTTTCTTTGGCCAAGAACCATGGTCTCAGATTTAGCGGTGCTGACCCTCATCCCAGCTGCTTCACACTCTGCCACAAACCGCCCCAAAGCATACTGGAGGTCCCGGCTTAATGAAGCCAACAAGACAACATCATCTGCATAGAGCAGAGATGAAATCCTGTGGTCCCCAAACCAGACCCCAACTGCACCTGCCTGTGCCCTAGAAATTCTGTCCATAAAAACTATGATAAAGAGCATCCCTGCCAGAGTTCAACATTCACCGGGAACAGGTTTGACTTACTGCCGGCTATGCGAACCAAGCTCTTGCTCCGGTCATGCAGAGACCGGACACCCCTCAGTAAGGCTCCCCGGACCCCATAATCCCATAGCACCCTCCACAGGATACGGGGGACGCGGTCAAATGCCTTCTCCAAATCCACAAAACACATATGGACTGAATGAGCGAAGTCCCGCAATCCCTCCAGCATCCTAGATAGGGTGTAGAGCTGGTCCACTGTTATACGACCAGGACAGAAACCGCACTGTTGTTCCTGGATCTGAGGTTCGACTATAGGACGGACTCTCTTCTCCAGTACCCTGGCATAGACTTTCCCAGGGAGGCTGAGGTAGTTGGAACATAACTAGATCAAAAACAGATCCTCGAAAACATTATCAATGTACTGTGAAAAGTACAGGATTGGACACCAGTATTCACAAACTTTGGGGTCATCTTGATAGGCAGGGCGCCCTGCTAGCACAGGTGTAAACCTGTTACGATGGACGTTTAAAAAACACAAAAAAATCGAGTTAATTAAAAAACCAAGTTATTTTTCCTGAATCTCATCCTCCTCATCCTTTTCATCATCTGAATGCTCCAAATCTGAATCTCCCTCTGTTATCTGGTCTAGAATCCTCTCTGCTTCACTTCTTTCTCCTAAAATTATGTGCAGCCATAAAATACATGAAAATGGTCCCTGTGTCCTCTACAGTGGACATTCATTAAATGCTGCTGTTTTAAAACAGAAAACATGAAACTGTTTTCAGATCTAAAAATATTGTTCCTAACATGTTTATGACCAAGCAAATATATAATTATCATGGTAAAAAAATGAATAGATACAGACTTTTTGACTTGCCGTTCACCTTTCCATAAAAATAGGTAAATGGTATGGAAGCCATCTTGGTGGTGGTAAAACTTAAAGTTCCCAGCATGGAAACTTATTACATGACACATCACTGGAAAGCCCAGGACGTCCTCTACAGTGTAGAGTAGGATTTGGAAAGGTATCTCTTAATTCCTTAGAAACATACAGGTAAACAAAATGTCAATAATAGAGGACATAAATGAATGGAGGTTAAGCTGCAACACTGTTCATTTTGACGTAACCACCATGTTCCCTCTTTGTTTGCAACCATTTTTTATATTTTATTAATCTGAGTTTATTAAAACCTTTTGATTTTACAGAAATTCGGTTCTCTGAAAAAAGAAACACAAAACAAAATGAGATGGAGAGCAATATTTAGGAAATTGGATAAAAAAATTATACTTGTGTTTTAAAATACAGAGGATTCATTCAAGAAGAATCTTTTTCTCTTTTGTCTTTGTTCTGAGTCTTTATTGATGCAACATGACACAAAAAGCGGCATCAAAGCGGATCTGAAACAATCATGACTTTCTCCTGAGATGAAGTCATGAAACCAGGAGAGCCTGCAGGGAGGGGGGACCCTCACACTATTCAGGAAGTATTTTCTAAATAAACCTTTGATTTCAAATCCTCCATTGCTGTCATCAACACTTTAGCTTATTAAATTCTACGGTTGCCTTTAGCAGCACTGTGTCTGGATGCAGGCCTAGAGACGCTGCATTAAGACCCTGACGCTGTCGTGGCTGGAAGGTGGGAGTCAAACCTTCACCTGGATTAAGTGTCTTAGTGCAGTCGGGGAATTACTGAAACTTTTATTCAAACATGTCTGGGGGAATGAATGATTTTCCTCTTTATACTTGCGGATCCAAATTGAATGTGAGGTCCTAACAGACAGCAGGGTGCTCCGCATGGGGGCCATGTCGTGTTCAGTGTCTGGGTTGTGTCTGAGTTGTGTCGCACATCGTCTCTTGTTGTCGGGTATCACAGCGGCTGGTTGTTTTGGGACCACAACACTGTAACAGCTGCTGCTGCCTCTTGCAGATGTTCCTGGTTCACAGCACAGACGGACAAGCAACGGCGGTTTCCGTACGCCTTCCGGAGGAGCAGGGAGCGCCGCGCGTGCACAGCCTGATGCTCAACCAGCACGGGGACTGTACGTGCCGCACAGCGAGCAGCTTCCTCTTGTGACAGCTGCAGCTCTATGTGTCACTGGCCAGCGTAAATTTAGCTCAGGCCACACAGAATACATGACTAAGTCGTTTCCTCTTTGACTCTTTTCTCATGTCAGTCATCTGCTTAGAGGGTTCTGCTCTGGTCTTTGACGACATTTTTCAACTCATCCTCTTCTACTGTTCCAGCAGGTAAATACCACACACACACATGCATTAACACACACACACACAAACACACACACACATGCATTAACACACACATACACACACACATGCACACACACATGCATTAACACACACATACACACACACATGTACACACACATGCATTAACACACACATACACACACATACACATGCATTAACACACACATACACACACACATGCACACACACATGCATTAACACACACATACACACACACACACACACACACATGCATTAACACACACATACACACACACACACATGCATTAACACACACATACACACACACACACATGCATTAACACACACATACACACATATTAACACACACAAACACACACATAAATACACTCAAACAGACACAAAAATGCATTAACACACACACACATGCATTAACACACACATACACACACATTAACACACACAAACATACACATAAATACACTCAAACAGACACAAAAATGCATTAACACACACACATTAACGCACACATGCATTATGCGCACACACACACATGCAAGCTTTAACACACACATGCATTAACACACACACACGCATTAACACACACACACAAAGACACAAACACACAAAAATAAGCATAGACAAATACATAGCCACATGCAGACACATAAACTAGTGTTAACACACAAAATAAGTGCACATCCACACAAATGCACATACACACACCAACAGTTTGTGTAAAATCGAAAATGTACAAAAAAAAGTGGACAGCATCTTTGTGCTTTTTATTAAATGTCTCGAACTTCCATGAGTTGATCTTCTTTGCTTGGTCAATCAGGGACATCTTGAGCGTCTTGCTAAGATTACCTCAGGCCGTTACCACGACGACTCAGAGGGAGGAGCTGCAAGTCATCTCAGCTATGGGTGCCGGTAAACAAAGACTTCAATGTTTTCCACTGAGGTTGATGAAGAGTTCAGCAGTGAAAGGAAGAGGAAAGGAAATCACAATGAAGGAATAATGTAAAACTTTAAAATAGTTGGTAGCTTTGGCCTCTCCTCAAACGTAAAAACTTTGACTTTCAGGAAACTAGAAGTCAGTTTGTGTACTTGAACTTTGCAAGTACACAAACTGACCAAAAATACAGCTGTCACCTCTTGTGTTACTGTGAAGCTTTGGGCTTTGTGCAAGTCTGAACCAAGAACTGTGCACAGAGAACTTAAAAACAAAGTACAAGAACATGTTTTATTTCAGCATTATTATTATATTATATTATTTCTTTTCCTTTAGGAAAAGAACTCACTGATTTGTATTTATGTTATTGTGTGCTGTCCACTGAGCGGTCCAGTCCAGAATGGTCCAGGCGGTTCAGGTGAGAGTTCCCACTCAAAGTTGGCACATGGGGGGTGAAGCTAACAACAACAATGACGGTCACCCAGCAGCTCATTTTTGTTACTTCGTAGATACAAAACATGAAATGCTGTCTGAGAGAAGCTCCAGGCGGCGAAGACGAATACAGCCGCTTTGTTTTGTCGTAATGACCTTCAGCCAATCAACAGGTTTCAGCAGTAGCTCCGCCTTCACCGGTCTGTTCCCTTTTTCTATGGACCTACAACCAACAGGGACCCAAAAATGTTACCAATCCTTCAGGCTTAGTGGGTCAATTCTTAAATGGAAATGCTGAAAATACCGGACCGCTCAGTGGAAACGACGCTGAAACCCACCACAGAGTCCGGCACGCTTTAGGTATGAATTCTGGCTGTGCTTATTGATCTCCCATTGATCTTCTGTGGTAAACAGCGCTCCAAAAACTGTTTCAATGTTTTAGCATTCTGCCTGATTGTTGGAGCATTATGGGTACTGTAGTCTGGAGCCTCGTGGAGTAATACATACTGTTTGTTATTGAGTTAAATAAAGTTTGACTTATCTGACTTAGTGCTGCTTGATGAGCTTTGTGGTTAAAAAAAGAGTTAAGATCAGATAAGATCTCTTCAACCAGAGAGCCACATGTGGCTCCGGAGCCTCAGGTTTCAGAACCCTGGTGGAAGTAAAGTAAGAATGCCAGGAAAAAACAAAAGCAAAAGACTAAAACTCCTCATAGTGACGGAGTAAAACCAACATTTTAGGTGGACAGTGGAAAGAAGAGCGTGTAGCTGACAGATCCGTTGGTTTCATTTGTAATTCTCAGTGCCAGAAGATTCTCTTTGGTTTTTAACCGTTTTAACCTGGGAAAGATTTTTCCTGCTGTAGATTATACCCACCAAAGATAAAAAAGAGTCTTAATATATCGACGCCAGTGTTACACATGTTGTGCCTCTTAAAGGGGGTGTGGGGGGGGTGGACTTTTACAGAGTTTGACTGGATGACATCAGAAGACCCTAAACCCCAGAAGAGCAGCCATGAAAACAGTCTCCTCCTTCTAAAACAGTCGATCTTTCTGTTGCAGATTTCTGGACGTCTGAGCTGAACCAAAACCTGAAGGAGAGGACAAACGCCCTTCAGCTGATCACGTATCTGCACGTGACTGTGGAGGAGCGGTCAACCACCCTGCTGAACCTGCCCCGCACTCCCAAAAGAGAACATGTCACCTCCTGTCTGCAGAACGGACAAGCCTCCCAGAGCGTCAACGCTCATGGGAACGATTCGGGAAAAAGGTTCAAGCGACCCCCTCCGCGACCCCCCAGCCTAGACTCGGGTGTGGGCCTTCTCTTCTCTTCTTCCTCTCTTCCTCAAAACTCCACGTTTGCAGCTCAGCAAACTGAGAAAAAGGAAGGAGGAAGGGAGCAAGCAGGCAAGGCGAAGGAGAGGAGGTCAGTCCCACCTCCTTCAAGGCCCCCTGTTCCCCTGCTGGGCCGATGTGCTCCCTGTCTGCCTCCTGCTCCTCTACCAGGTGCCCCCCCCAGAAAACAAACAGGTCAGGATGAAGGAGAGAAGACAGGCAGAGAGGAAAACCGAAATCCAGCCACTGAAACCAAGAAAGAACAAGAAGAAGAGAAAAGAGAGGAAAAAACCGAAGAGGGAGCAGGTCCTCCGACTGAAAACGCCACACAAGGAGCAAGGAGTCCATGTGTGGAGGAGGAGGAGGTGACCAAGGAGGAGCAGGAGGGAAAGAAGGAGGAAAAAGAAGTGAAACTGACGGAGGACAAGCAGCAGTCCAGCTCTCCATGTCCACAGGTATCAAAAAGGCCGAGTCGGCCAATCCCTCCCCCAAGAACAAAAGCCATTTCCACGGGTCCTGAGATGAAAAGACCGCCTCCACAAGCTGCTCGCCGCTCGGATGTGTCGCTGTTCTCACCGCAGGGAGGGGCGGCTCTGGGAGCTGACCAGGACTCGTGTGACACCAGCAGCACCGAGGAGGAAGGAGAACCGAGCCAGGAGCGGGGCCCAAACTGCAAGTGGGTGCACTCGTCCCTCTGAGGTCTCCCCTCATCAACATGTCAGTTATGTTCTTCTCTTAGGAGGCCTGAAAACAGGGAGAACCATCACAAATACTCTGTTACACAAACACATTTAAAAGGGTTTTTGGTTTTTGTAGACAAAAACAAGAAAATGTAACCACAAGCCATAGCTGGCAGAACGGCAGGAGCTCCTGATGCTACTGACATGCTCAGATATTTGGGGGTTTGCTTGTGAATTTTGGAAAGAGGACGACTCCGATCACTTTCTTTTGAAAGTCCTTCTTTTTTCATCATTTCAGAGTAATCTATATTCACATATATGATCATGTATGACCTTTGGCACACTAAAGAACCATTCTTTATGAAATACCAGTTATTTTCGGCTCATTTTCCTACCTGGAAGTGAGACGACTCGATCTCTGAGGCTCCGCCTTTCTCTCCTTGTGGGTGCCGCCCATTTCATGACATCATCCTAGAGTCGTCCTCAGCAGCGAGTCTGAGTTTGTCCAACAAAAACAAACAAACATCTGAACTTCTACAAAGATGGATGTTCATGTTGTTCAAATAAATAAAAGCGTTTAGACGATCACCACTAGCTCCACAGAGAAAGTGGGCGTGTCTGTTAGCCTGGGGGCGGAACTTACAGCAAAGACTCTTCCTGGAAGGGGCGGGTCCTCACTTTGTGATGTCACAATGTGAGGAACCGCTCGTTTCTGTGGAGTGGGAGGGGCTGGTTTTTAGAGGAACACTCAGAAATGAGTGAACGGATCAAAATACCACTCGGGTTGGGTTTGGCGATATACAATTTTTATATCACAATAAATACAATATATCACAACCTTTTTTTATATCAGGCAATAACAGATTTATCACAATATAAACCAAAAAGCTATATTTGTCCAATTTGAACACTGCGTATGTGATCATCAGCAGGTTTTCTAGATTTCAATATTTATTTCTCATCATACTTCAAACATAACAGAAGCACTGAAGGAAAAGATTAAAGCAAAAGATTTTAAGTTTCAAAAGAGAACATGAAGAAAGCCAAACGCTAAACTGTTTGATCAGTTCCATCTAAAAACAAAACATGTACTCTCCAAATAAATTTGACTGGTTTCAAGTGTTAAAGAACAAACATAGAATTAAATAATCTAGGAACTTAAAGCAAATAGTCAGAGTTTCTTCTGGTGGTTTAGGCTGCTGCTGCTGTGCAGGTCTGACCTTTGTTGTTTCGCACTAACTGTTGCTCGCCGTGTGGAGACTATCCCTCTAACTTTGGTTCCCCTAAAATGTGAAAATGCTCGAGAGTGGCAAGTGTTTATTTCTGACTCTTCAAAGTAAAAGTCTATCACGATAGACTCGTCTTTTTTATCGGAAAAAAGTTATATTGCGATTTCTATCATTACTGTTTTATCGTCCGGCCCTACTTTGGGGTTTTCGGCAGTTGATTTTGCACGACCTTTGAACTTTCTGTTTGAAAAAACCCCATGCTGCTTCCTCACTTTACTTGAAACCTGATAGACCTCATATCATGTTTTCTGTTTGGGCTCCTAATCTTTGGATCCTCCAGGCCTGGAGCTCAATTAGAGCAAACATCCAGACCATGTCTGATGGCCTCTCAGTCACTGTGCTCACTCTGCAGTGATTCTCTGGGAGTTTCACAAGTCAACAACATGCTAAGATGACTGTGAACAACGGCATCACTGCTGGACCAGGTGGGAGTCACGTGTCCCAGGGTCCCACCAGCTCACCCGTGTGAATGGTCAAGAGCTAGTAAAGTTAAATCGTTTAAAGAAAACCGAGCATCTACAGCAACATCTGTGTCCCAGTGCCCCTCCGGCCACGGAGAGGTGAAAACCGTCTGAAATGCTCCATTTCTCTTCAGGAACCTCACAGAGAGCTGCAGCCCCAAAACGGTCCTCAGGAGAACCCCCACCACCTTCATGCTGCACAAAGCTCGTCACCTGTCTGCAGTGGTCAGTGGGCTGATCAGTCATGACCGCCGCCTCACCAAGCGCCTTGTAGAGCTATCCAGAGACCCTCTGAGCTACTTTGGTAACCTGGTGAGTGCACTGAAGCAGGGCTGGAAATGGGACAGATAAGATTTGTAAGACAACCCAAAAACACATGAGTTGTAATGCTTTACAGGTGAAGGAGCACAGAGCTTTCACCTTGGAGACCATGATGAAGCACATGACCTCCACTGAGCTGCTGCAGGAGATCAGACAGATGATGACTCAGCTGAAGAATTACCTCCTCCAAAGCTCAGAGCTACAGGCCATGCTGGAGCCTCAGCACTGCAGTCAGGACAAACTAGGTTTGTGGGAGAAGTGCTGCCTCTGTGTCAGTGACCGCCATCCTGCATGTTGTGGAAAAGAAACAAACCCTTCAGCCCTTCAGGACAGGAAGTTTAGTCCGTCAGACTGTAATCAAACCATAACTGAGAAGAGGACCAGCGAGCTTCTGCTGCTTTACCTTTGGCAGCTCTTCTATGTGAACTGAGTTCTTGTCCCTTTGCAGAGAGTATTGTAGAAGCGGCTCTGTGCAAGAGTGTCCTGAAGCCGCTGCGTGAGCCCATCTACAAAACTCTGGAGAGACTTCACACGGATGCCGGCTGCTCAAAGCAGCTAGCTAGCAACCAGGTAAGACTCTGGCTAAAGCAAATGACAATTAGTGCCTGAAAGGAGTAAAAGATGCTGACGGCGTTGCTGTGTCTGGTGTCAGTCTGCTATTCTCGGCAGCACCACCACAGCTTTAGGAATAACCACCTCGGTCCCTGAGGCCCCCGCTATGGAGAAGATCAGCATTAAGCTGAACAATCTTCATCAGGAGTATTCTCCTCAGAGGAAGATCCAGTTACTGCTGAAAACCTGCAAAATCATCTATGACTCCATGTCTGTGAGCCATCCAGGTCAGGACGTTTTTCATTCAGGCTCCTCCCACACAGCCTCTCACAGAGGGGGTGACGTGTTTCCTCAGTTGATGTTTTGTTTTTTCGATTCTGACACAATTGAAAGAATAAAACATGTGCACAGTCTTAATCAAAGTGTAAAAGGAAGTGTTTTCCCCTGAAGATGTGCGTTTGTGTTTAGGGCGGCCCCACGGAGCCGATGACTTCCTGCCCGTCATGATGTATGTCCTTGCCAGGTCCAACCTGTCTGCCCTACAGATGGATGTTGAATACATGATGGAGTTGATGGACCCAACATTAACACTTGGAGAAGGTTTGCTTACACATCCACGGGCGGCCGTGGTGCAGCGGTAGGACGGTCGACCCGTGTTTGTAAGATTGCAGGTTCGATTTCCGCCTTGCATGCCCTTGTGTCAAAGTGAACTTGGGCAAGACGTGTCAGTGGCGCCACCTTGCCAGTGATCAGCAGTGGAGCCGCCATCAGTGGATGACTGTGACTGTAAAGAGCTTTGGGTCTTAGAGGAAGGTAGACAAGCGCTATACAAGTATTTACCATCCACACCTCCAACATACTGTGTGGAGATACAAACAAGAAAATGACACAAAAGGGCATTTTTCAAATCAGGGTCCTGTGTATCTGTGTCATTTAAGGTCACAGGGCCAAGACGGTTTAATGTGTTAGTATTTCTCTGTGTTTAGGCTCGTACTACCTGACCACCACCTACGGCGCTCTGGAGCACATAAAGACGTTTGACCAGCAGAGGTCAGTAACACGGCAGCTGAGCAGAGAGGTCCAGGACTCCATCCACCGCTGGGAGAGACGGCGCACCCTCAACCAGGAACAGAGCGGCCAAGGATCGGTCCGGGTACGCAAACACACAAAGACATGTAAACATTCACAGCACATGCAACCACACAGTGTCGGAAACGCACATTTAGGCAAAGACATGCACACATGCAAACACACACAAAAGATCTGGGGGGTGTTCCAGAAAGCAGGTTCTGCTAGCTCCCACGGTCAGTTTGAGGCTAAGGAAGTGGATAACCTCAGCTTTCAGTTCCAGAAATGGAAGTATGTTTCAGGGTATGTCAGGTTGCCATAGCAACTCATGCTCTGAACATAACCTGGTCTGGAGCAGGTTTAGTTGAAGCTTAGTTTGTTTTCAGAGAGGTGCAGCAGCATGGCGTGTCCATTTGAAGATGATTTAGTGGATGAAGAAGCTCAGATAATACTTTTTCCACCGTGAGAGGCTGATAAGACCATATATGGATGTTGGAAAAATTAACTTTTTTACTTTTTTTACATTTACTTAATTATTTGCTTCAGTTTCATTAAAAATCATTTTTTTTGTTCAGTCAGTTTAAAAATAACACGTAGTTTTCAGACAGTTATTTTACTTTCATTCAAATTAATTCAATAAGTAGGTGTAACTTTGGTTCTGCTGTTAGATCAGCACCGCAAGGAATTGTGGGATACCATTCCCTTTGTCTGTCTGGACGGATTTGGGTTTAAGTGTGGCTTTTTGACCAAATGTGTTTAGTTGTTTAGCTGTTTTACTGTGTTTTGCCAAGTTATTATGTCCTATGTTTAAGTCTCTGAACCATGAGTGAGAGGGAGGAAGAGGAGGATGAGTTTATATAGCACCACTACAGCCTTGCAGTGTAATATAATATATGTAATATATTGTTCTTTTCATTGTTATAAAAATTAGTATATCTGCAGGCTCAAACTTAGCCTTATGAGAGTTTAAGAATTATAATTAATTAAGATGGAAAAAATGTTAATTGAATTGGAGTAATATGACATTTAGTTAGATAAATATGTAAATTTGAGTTATATAAACACTAATTAAGTTTTATAGATGTAAGAAATTAGGTTGAATAAATGTATCTAAATTACTTGTTACCAATAGAAGTAATTCATTTAAGTTGGCAAAATTGGATAATTTATATATATATATATATATGCATCACAAGGAAAATGGAAATCAGATCAGAAACTGGTGCGTTTACTTTGTCAGTTCTTTTTCTACAAGCAAACACTTTCTTTTGCTGATGCAGCTGTATTACTCTTCTGATGGGCGTATAATCGTCTCACTGAAGTGTAGTGCTCACTTTTCTCCACGCGTTTCCATGGTGACTTCGGAAATCGGCGATCCATTGAGAGTGTCTTTATGTACATGACGTGCACGTCACTGTCTGAATACGCGCTCTGGAAACCATGTGTAGCGTGTTCTTGGACACGCCACACGTGGCTGGTTTGTAGATACCTTGAAGCTACGTTCATTCGCGCAGCAGAGGCATCCAGTTTTGATGTTAAGTTATTGTACAGACACGATCTGAGTTTAAAAATCGGAGCTTTGGCAAAGACAACCAACGAGGGACTCAGCTTTGGGAACACGTCTTCAATGCCGCAATAGGCGGATGGAGTCCAAATCCAACATGGATATCGTTCTTGTTCAGGATATTTTCCCATCTGCATCGGGCCAACAACAAAAAGATGTCCAAATTGATCCTGATTTTTTTCCTTCCTAATGCGGGACAGCAGGTCGTCAAACTGGGTCACAGAAACACGAACGTACCGCTGAAAGCATCTTTCATTTAGACGCAGCTCCTGCAGCAGACGGTGACGCTCACCAAACTGGGAGAGTCTCTGAATGATGTCATGACCGCAGACATGGAGACGCGATCACTAATGTTTTTGTAGAACTCTTCACAATAAACCAACCTGATCTCTAAACAGATGCGT
The DNA here is from genome assembly GCA_023969325.1 of Oryzias curvinotus. Taxonomy (NCBI): domain Eukaryota; kingdom Metazoa; phylum Chordata; class Actinopteri; order Beloniformes; family Adrianichthyidae; genus Oryzias; species Oryzias curvinotus. Next base: position 991,060 of record CM043727.1, read on the forward strand.
GTTTTCCATGTGTGGTCAATGAGACATACAGATGCTGCTCCATGTAGCCATTAGCCTAAAACCATTTGGTGGTAGCCCCTCCCACACCCATCTGGGCCGTCAAGCTTATGAATACATTTTTGGACAGGTATTGACCAACGAACCGCTTTCGGTGTGAACGCAGCATGAGTCACAACTACCCTTCCGGGTGGATTTGGGCTGTCCGCAGGTGAAAAATGGGCAAACCTGTATGGGGCGTGCAGGTAGATTGCAGGAAATAACAAGGTCGGAGCCTCTTTATATGTGCACGTTTTTTTCTACGAACATGCTGTGAGCAGCAGGTCGTAGCGAACACCTAAGCTACACCCAAAGGTAAGTAAGGCTGAAGAGGTTAAGAGGTAGGAGAGGGAGCATCGTACAGATTCTTCATTTCTTTTAAACCCCAAGAATCTCAAGAAGTCCCTTAATGCTGTCCACGTGATTCGTGCACGTCTGTGTGGACATCCTATGGGCATCCTAGGGACACTTACGTATCCCGTGTGCAGCATTCGTATGCAGTCAGGCAGGAGCCAGTCCTCGCTCCTTACCAACGGCTGGAGCGTGGCCTTAGGAACCGCGTGACAACATCACTCATATGTCATATGTGCGTGCAACTTCCATCATCCTTACAAATACTTCACAACACGCCTACCACACACACAACAATCATACTGCCCATTTTCATGCCGTCTCTTGAGCTTCAAGAGACCTGCAAGACTCACCTGCAGTTCCCCTTCAGGTGCAGCCACTCCTCTCTATGACCCTTCAGGAGCCCGGACAACCCAGAAACCCGGAGCACCCGTACGGGTCACCCCCGTATGGGTGCATGTGACTGAGGCTAAAGTCAGATATATTTAAGGAAGCATGAAATGAGAACACGAAAAAGACATTCAAAATTCAGTCTGTAGCATTTCTAACCCTTGTGCTATGCTATGACCCCCCCTTCCATTGAGGTGTTCTTCCTACCATGACAAAGGTGGATGAAGGTGGAGAGGATTTCATGTAATCCATGGACACCAGTGAAGATCACAAATCATTGAAGAACAAAGGTTCAGAGCTCTGTCTAGTGGGTCTAGATGACCCCACTCCCAATGTTAACGTGTCTAGGATAGAACAAGGGTTAAGCAAAAACAAATACAGAACACAGATATATTCTGTAGAATTCATAAGACAAAGCTGTTGTGTGCTGATCTCTGCATGCATCTGTATTTTAAAGGATTTTCTGACCGTGTATTGTCCTGCCTTTGGAACCAACCCCAAAACTATGGGCATCTTCCCCAGCATGACCATGCAGCAGCTCGCTGAGCAGTGTGCAGCACGCTACGAACAAGGTGAGTGTTGGTTTATGCTCACACAGGGAACATTCTAAGACTATACCAGGGTGGAAAGTTCTATCAAGTAGGAAACATTGAATGAACATTTGTGAGTACATTAATTTGAATGCACATCATGAAGTTAATTCCTATTTAAAGATCAGTAAAGTGTGGAGGAGTTGGAGGCAAATCCAGTTACATTTACAGTTTGTAACTATGTCAGATTTATACATTTAAAACCATATTATATCATGAAATGGATCGTTTTATATCTTTGAGTCCTCCCTTGTAATCTGTGACTCCTCCCTCAAAATCTGTGACTCCTCCCTCGTAATCTGTGACTCCTCCCTCGTAATCTGTGACTCCTCCCTCGTAATCCGTGCTCACCTGTGGCCTCAGGTGACTGAGTTTCAGGGAAGAGGAAAAGGTTTCTTGAAAACGCAAACTGAAATTCAAGACTTCTGAATCAAAACATCTTTTGATAAAGAGGCCAAAGAGTATTTCCTGCTGGTGGGAGTTGGAAGCCCCCCTCCTCCCACATGGCCAGACGTTTGGCTAATGAACTAATGAACTGGCAATTCATCAGGGAACATAGTTACAGCCGGAATAATGACAGCAACGACTACTAAGCCTCAGTGCTAGTAAAAAATAAAAAACTGGCATGTAAGAGCCCCCCCCATACAGTATATTAACCCATGTTGGTAAATGTCTTGTTTTGTTTTTCAGACTCCTACATCCTTAGCGTGTACATGGATGGGGTTCGGCAGCCCATTTCCCCCACAGACCTCGCTCTCAGTGTCAAGAATGGCTGCCAGCCGGGCGCCTACTGCTTCCTCTTCCATCCTGTCAATCAAGCCAGCGGCCAATCGCTCCTGCCCAAATGACCCTCCCCCAGATCCACCCGCAGGAAGCCGTCCCACAGCTAACCTCACAGGACAGACGGAGCCAGAAGTAGAAGAGACTCTGATTAACCTGTAACTGCTTGGCACCATGGCGGCAGCACGTTAAGAAGGGATGATGCTGCTCCTTCACAAGGAAAACCAAAGCTAGAAAAGCTTCCAGTTTAGTTCTCCCTGGAACTAAGAACCCATGTCAGACTGGAATCAGAAAGCAGATCTAACAGGGATTAAAGCCTGCAAAGGGACAGATAATTTGATCCCATTTTACTTGAAAGATCAGCAAGATTTGGGTTTTTTTATCACATAAAGTGACGTGTAGCATGCACATTTTTATATCTACGGTGTTTTTACTCCACAGTAAAATATTCTGTGGTTTTCCTTCCAGCAGGAGTAGAGGTACATGATATTTCCAGACAGTATTATCAATGTTTTTGATTTGTTTAACCTGATTTTCAGAGGCATCGTTGTATAGTTGCCAAAACACAACACAGCTTTGTTGGATGTTTGTCCATCTTGTGTAAATTCTCAACATGTTCTTATGATTAAGTGAGTAAAAACAGACTTTGTAATCCTAAAAAGTTCGTCTTCCTTGGCCTCCCTCTCACTACGTTTTATCCAACTGCTTCACTTTGCTGCTGGTTCAACTCCCGTCAATAACATCAAGGCCAAATAGAACTGCAGCAAATGAACTGCTTCCAGACAACAAGGTGGACCTGAAAGCCACGAGTTTCAAATGAATGAATGAATGAAGGAACTCAGAGTTCCTGATGGCCCCTTTAGCAGCGGGACAGACGGGCTTTTGGGAGGAAGCTAGTTATTCTATGTGACAGTCAAAGAGCGGCTCCAGAGCTCATTGTTCACAGCAGCTGCTTCCTGCCTGCAGGTCATTATTTCCAACAGGGCCCATAACAAGGCGTTCACGTGGCGAGCTCTGAAGACGGCTAACGGAGCTTTCTTTGGTGTTGTTTCTATTTCTGCAGCCGACTGCACAAAGAGGCAGTTTGACGCCAACGCGCGCAGCGTTCATGACAATGGATTTGTCCAATTTGGACGTGGAGGGTTGCTGGCTGATGAGGTCGTTCAGCGGGGAAGGTTGACCTCTGAGAGAACAGAGATGCTGTTAAAGCACATCCAGCGTCTGTTTACTATGTAGAGCGCAGTCTGTCGCAGTGCTGGTCCCCCCGATGAAAAGCTTTTCCACGTGGCCGCTCTGGCTTTAAAAGTGAGCAGACGTCTCGGCTTTTCCGTCAGATCAATCCGATCCTCGACCCCTGAGGACCCGAGCTCTCGTTGGACCGTTTTCATTTCTCTGACAGGGCTCCAGTTAAGCAGAGTTATACCATGGTGTGGGTGAATACTCGATTCTGATTGGCTGCTGGGTGTGCATTAAAAGTGATAACCGCACGTCTAAAGAAGAAGTTCCGGTCACATAGCATACATGTTCTGTATCACTGCTCTGACTTCTTTCAAACAAACTTTTTCTTCATCATCAGGAAAAAAACAAGTGGTTAGAGGAGAGCCTTCTCTCTGATCTGATGCTTTATTTAACACATCATGGTCATCAGCATAGATATCAAACCAAATCAAACTTTATTTATAAAGCACTTTTCATATATATACAAATATAACACAAAGTGCTTTACATTAAAACACAACAAAGAATAAAAACAAGCATGATGATTAAAGAATAAATAAAAATAAATAAAGAGGGCCCCCCTCCCCGTACCTAGCCCCCCACTCCTTTCACATCTCCCACCCCTAACTGATGGGAAAAGACAATGAGATAGGCTGAGCACAAAAACAAGATGCTGGAAACGTTGAGAATATCACTTATTATCACTTATAAACTGGTTGAATATTTATTTATTTTGTAAGTGACCATGGTATATGTGGGTTAATGGCCTTGGTGTGCATTATCAGAAATTAATTTCTGATAATGCACACGGGACGGCTGTGGTGCAGTGGTAGGGCGGTCAATGCACGTCCATGAGTCGATGCGTCCTTGGGTAAGGCACTGAACCCCCCCTTGCCTCTGGTGGTAGGCGGGCGGCAGTGTTTGGCAGCGGAGCCGCCATCAGTGTGTGAATGTGTGTGTGACTGTAAAGTCTATATAAGTATACGCCATTTTCCCCTTCGTGGGCCCTTAACCCTTACTTAACCTCTGTGCTTATATTAATGTGACGTCCACGTCACCAGGTCTGAAGGAGCTCATTTTCTACATTTACCTTTTGAAAAGGAGAACGTTCATTAGAAATAACGTGAAAACAAGTGATCAGATGAGCAATAGAAATCAGGTTACAGGACAGAATGAAGCATGAAAATCTTTTTAGTTCCATGTGTGTTCAGATAAATGAGCTGCTGTTCAACAGCTTCCTCCCTCTTTGCTGGAGATGAAACAGCTCTGCTCCAATGAAGTTCTCTTGTATTTGACTCTATGTTGAACCAGCATGTGCTCACATCCTCACACAGCCTGGTGTTGACATTCAGTAATAAGATGCGTTTTTTCCTGCAGGAGCAGCAGATTTAGAAGCAGGACACTAATAAGCTCCCTAACTTTCCCACAGTGGTCGTCGCCTCAGAAGCTGAAGTCTGACTGATCTTGGGAAGCAGGTGTGCGTTTGTCAGTGGGCGTGGCTGACGGTGGTTTACGCTCCTGTCCGGGGTGTACTGGTATAAAAGACAGGACACTGGTCCTGCTCGACCACCTTCCACCTCCACATTACTGGAGAAGATCCAGAGGAATTCATGAGAAATCCTAAAAGCCATACAAGAGTTTCCACAAACAGACGTTTGTCTTTGCTGCTTTTTGGCTGCAGTTCGTCTGTCAGTGTTTCAGCTGAAGCTCCATCCATCAGACCCTCAAAGGTAAGAATTCCTCTAAATCCTTTAAGCATGGATCAAAAGAGTTACTTCACAAACCTGACCTTTGTTATATAAGAGAACAAAAAATGCAACAGTGAAAAGCAAATCCCATTCTCCTGAAACTTTCTACTTCAGCAGGAAGCCGATACTCTGTTGATTATATATATATATATTTAAGTATAAATTGTGAAAAAAGTGTGCAGATCAAGCTTCATCCTTTCTACTTGTGCTTCTGTCTTTGCATGTCTTGAAGTTCTGCACTTTTCTTCTCTCACTGGATCAAAAATAACCCCAATCCAGACGTACGACTGTGTGTGGTGTGGATGAACTCCTTTCTGTGGACATGCATCTGGTCATGGAGGAACGAGCACTACTTCAGAAATGAAAAAGTCATTCATTTAACACGGATTTGTTCTGTCCTGTTAGTATGTCTAGGATTCCTGTGTTTCCTCGCATGTCCTTCCTGTTGCTTTGCATTATGGGTATGATCTCCATGGTGTCTGGCTTTCCTCAGACTCGTCTCCCTCTCAGGTGTTTATAAAATCACGTCTTTACGTTCACATGTGAATGTAAGGTGTAATAAGGTTTTTCTCTCCTCGTGACTCCAGAAGCTCTGAGGATCCAGAGAATCCAAAGCAGGACGACTGGGACGTGGTCTTCCCGTCCATTTCCCTCCACGACTGGAATATTCAAATGTTGTCCCCGCCGAGCGTCCAAGCAGCGGCCAGTAAGACGGGCCTTTTGAGGGAGGCGTGGCTTTTCACCCCGGAGAGGACGGACTCCAGGTGGCTGTGAGCTTCGTGTGTCCTCAGGGCTTCAGAGGTCAAAGGTGGAACTGCTCGGAGAAGAGAAAACCCAAAGTAGCATCGTCCAAATACATCTTCAGTGGATAAATGCACAGCCGTCTTTATCCGTTTTACTGTCTGTTCCTTTACAGTCTGGTTTTTATTATATAAAACTCCAAGAACAGGAGGCAGATGTGTTCACTGTGGAGTTTAGCTCCTGCTGGTCTGCTCTCACCCGTCAGGTGACGTGACATTTTGGTGTCTCCAATGAATTCAAAATATGAGAATTCAATGGAAATTTAGTTTTCTGAATAGAAAGTTTGATTTTCAAATATCAGATGACACCCCCCCCACACACACAATTCAACGTCCTTTCTGATATACTTTGAATTTGATCAAATAAATAGGAATAGTTGTAAACAGATTATCTGAAAAGAACCTTTGGGTCAGCGTTTCCACAGCTTTCCAGATACATTGAAATGATTCTCATTTAATGTCGGATGATTGTTGATCAGAAATATTTCATAGATTCAGACAAAGATCTCTGAGGCAGACGGGATGAGGGGCTTTCTCCATCAGAAAGGAGCTGACAAAGTGAGGGACTGTCATGTCCTTCAGGCTGCTCCGTGTCAGCCAGTCTCTGTTTTCTGCGTGCAGCATGGACGGGATGTGGCCGCCCGAGTGGACGTCCGACGGCGCCCGGCTGCTGAAGAGGAACATGGTGGTGGCCGACGACGCCGCCTTCAGAGAGAAGAATAAACTCCTGACGGCCATGGAGAGACAGAAGTGGCTCAACTCCTACATGCAGAAACTTTTGGTGGTTAATTCTTAACTTCTGAAACTAGTTGCTGAAGATTTCAGTGGAAAAAAGCCTTTAAAGGACAGTTCAGACGCGGCCTGGAGTCACCTACGCCTAACGCCGCCTTTGGTTTGCATGAGCAGACGTGCCGACTGCACACGGCACAGGAGCTCCCCGTCTCTAAGAAAAACTGTTTGCTATTCCTGTTAATAAACTCTTGTGTGCAATAATGAGGTTTGTGTTTGACTTGGAGCAGAACCATGTTTAAATCAAGCGAAACCTTTTGATCCTTCTGTCACTTTTTGAGTGGGGTCTGTGCGGCGTGGAGCGATCAGCCGCCATCCAGCCGCAGCGAGAGTCCAGACCAGCATGAACCTGCAGAAACACGAGGAGCCTCAGAAATACTCCAAATAGCCTGGAGCCAAGTGATCGACTGCAGCACAAACAGAGGTACACGGATGTGACGGACGCCACGACACACGGTTTCCGGTAAGTATCCGACGTCTGATGTTCTGTGGAACGTAGAAATATTCAGAGAAATACGGAGCATTTCTGGGAACAGAGGGCGAGTTCTGAGCGTCACAAAGGCTCAGAGTGGAATCACAACCAGCTCTTCCCGCCTCGCCGTCGCGTCCTGCAGCTGCATCCTGTTGGCCAGCCGTCGCCGGAGCCGCCTCTGCAGCAGCTGCTCCTCGGCGCTCCGCAGCAGCTCTGCAGCTCGGCATGCTGGGAGCTCGTGCCGGGCCTCTGCCGTGCGGCCGCTGCGCTCGGCCTGGCGCTCAGTCTGCAGCTTGACCAAACACACAGCAGGGATGGGAGGCGAGGAGAGGAAGGCCCGAGAGGAAGACGAGGAGGCCCCCCGTCCACCGCCTCCACGTTTCCGCTCCGCACGACTGCTCTGTGAATCCATGGAGAGAATCGCTTTAAAACGTCTGCCCCCCTCAGCTGAACCCCCCCTCCCCCTCCCCCTCCCCCTCAGTCCACAGCATTGGCTGAAATAAAATCCCATTTGTGTCAGAGAATAAACCCTGTTTGCTGTCAGAGTAAAGGAAATGTAGGCAGAACAGAGATGAGATGGGATCTATGGAGGGAGCCGGAGCTCAGAGAGCCGTTCAGAAGGCTGGCTCTTTGGCTCATTTCACATTCATTCACTTTTAGGAAGCCAGTACTGGACTTTAGTCCTTTCATCCTGGAAATCATCACAGGGAGGATTGATGGGCTGAGATCTGGATCAGAATAATTCAAATTCAGATTTCCTACCTGTAATTCAGTTCAAATTCTTTTTGAATCTCAATTCCAGCTTTATTTGACATGAGTGGAAAAGATGTTAAAGTCATGGTAAATATTCCACTTCCATATCCTCTGAGTTGACAGCAAGATCACTATGTACCCTTACTAAAAAATAACAATTATAATTTACTGCATAACTTTTTACTTTGACATAAGACGAACCAAATGACGAACAGATTACTGTCCTCCTACTGGAACCACGTCAGCAGCCTTCAGTTAAAGCCTGCCGTTTAATTTCACTCAAATGTCTGCAAGAACGCCACACACCTGTTCAGAGGAAACGCTCAAAAGCAAAGCCTCCAGTCTCTCCCAGGCCTGGTTTCCATGGCAACACGCCGTGGTGCTCCTCCGGGGGGTTTGTGAAGACCGCTCGCCATGAGACCCTTTCAGATGACACGCCACCACACTGTCCTAAAGGAGGGAAATCACAGAAGGAGTTTGAGGTTTCACAACACAACATAACACACTACACTACGTCAGAACACTAGAAAAATTAACCCACCTACACAACACAATAACTCAACACAATAACTCAACACTTTAACTCACAACAGAAATATTTCTGCAATGGAAGTGCTTTTATTTATTTTATTCCAGAAAACGTTGTGAGCTTTCAGGAGCTCCTCAGATCCAGGATCCTGCTCCTCCATTCGCCCTAGGTGTTCCCGCCTCTCATGGGACTGGGTGATCAGCAGTGGGGGGGTTCTGAAAACTGGTCCAGACTAGAGGAACAGGACTAGACCCCTCTGGTCTAGAATCTCACCCCTCACTGGTTTGGAGGAGTTTAGAGCCGTGAATTCATTCAGGGCCTTTTCAGAGCAGCCAGCTGATATTCCAATTATTATAAAATGTGCTTTGATGTGTTTCAGAGAGTAAATGTTCCATACCATCCAAGTCCAGAAGACTTTCTCTGCCTCTTTCCACCTCACATATAATTCTAGAAGACCACAGAGTTTCTGCAAAGCAGCCAAGTCCTACAGCAGAGAAGAGCACAACAGTACAACTGTCACTTCTGGAAAATGAATGTCAGGAAGTGATCAAGCATGAAGTACTGCTGCACAGGATAAACCAGCAAATACCACAAGCTCAGACTGTACACTTTCTTTTCTGGTCCAATTAGGCCACACTCCAAACAAATAAAAAAGCAGCAACATTAGTATTTTAGGAAATGATTTCCACCAATAAGCAGAGCAGACAAACAGCAGCAGAGGCTTCATTCAAAGCCTCTAATTCTGGAAAAAAACAAACCCGTTAAATGAAAAGGAAAAGTTTAGCCAAGAATTTCCATGAAATCTAAAAATCCTTCAGGCTGGATTTCATCCGTGTGACATTCCTGTTCTTCATGGTTCTTCTGACCGGCATCAGATTTACCGTGACATGAAAACATGGAGAACTGCTGCCGACAGACAGACTTCCTTATTGAAGCACCGTTTTAAATCATTCTTTAATAGTTGGATCGAGTCATTGATGCAAATCTACTTTTTTTGCTTCGAACGCTTTAATGTGATCACGAGGACTTTAGACATGCATGCATTTAGAAACAAGCATTTATGAAGTACATCTGATCTTTTGTCAGAAATATTGGTTTTTAGATCAGATCCCACGCTTACCTTCTGCAGCGCTTCAGAACTTTGGCCACAGGAGTCACGTGACCAAACACTCGCAGAAAGAACCTGAAAAAAAGAGGAATATAGAAGACAAGGCTCCAACTGTTTACTTGTACAGCGGTCGACCTCTGATCAGAAGCTTGTAGGTCTACTTTCCGTCTTGCCCGCCCATGTGTCAAAGTGTCCTTGGGCAGGAAACTGACCCCCACGTTGGTCCTGACGGTTACAGGCTGGTGCCGGTGGAGCCGCCATCAGTGTGTGGGTGGGGGAACGGGCTGGACTCGGGACTGAGGCGATGGACTCGGGACTGAGGCGATGGACTCGGGACTGAAGGGATGGACTCGGGACTGAGGCGATGGACTCGGGACTGAGGCGATGGACTCGGACTGAGGCGATGGGACTAGGGACTAAGGGATGGACTCGGGAGCTGAAGGGATGGACTCGGGACTGAAGGGATGGACTCGGGACTGAGCGATGGACTCGGGACTGAGGCGATGGACTCGGGACTGAGGCGATGGACTCGGGACTGAAGGGATGGACTCGGGACTGAGGCGATGGACTCGGGACTGAAGGGATGGACTCGGGACTGAAGGGATGGATTCGGGACTGAGGCGATGGACTCGGGACTGAGGCGATGGACTCGGGACTGAGGCGATGGACTCGGTGACTGAGGCGATGGACTCGGGACTGAAGGGATGGACTCGGGACTGAAGGGATGGATTCGGGACTGAGGCGATGGACTCGGGACTGAGGCGATGGACTCGGGACTGAAGGGATGGACTCGGGACTGAGGCGATGGACTCGGGACTGAAGGGATGGACTCGGGACTGAAGGGATGGATTCGGGACTGAGGCGATGGACTCGGGACTGAGGCGATGGACTCGGGACTGAGGCGATGGACTCGGGACTGAGGCGATGGACTCGGGACTGAAGGGATGGACTCGGGACTGAAGGGATGGATTCGGGACTGAGGCGATGGACTCGGGACTGAGGCGATGGACTCGGGACTGAAGGGATGGACTCGGGACTGAGGCGATGGATTCGGGACTGAAGGGATGGACTCGGGACTGAGGCGATGGACTCGGGACTGAGGCGATGGACTCGGGACTGAGGCGATGGACTCGGGACTGAAGGGATGGACTCGGGACTGAAGGGATGGACTCGGGACTGAAGGGATGGACTCGGGACTGAGGCGATGGACTCGGGACTGACGCGATGGACTCGGGACTGAAGGGATGGACTCGGGACTGAAGGGATGGACTCGGGACTGAGGCGATGGACTCGGGACTGAGGCGATGGACTTGGGACTGAGGCGATGGACTCGGGACTGAAGGGATGGACTCGGGACTGAAGGGATGGACTCGGGACTGAAGGGATGGACTCGGGACTGAGGCGATGGACTCGGGACTGAGATCATCGGCCTCCTCCTCTAAGGAAGTCCTGTTTTGTCCACACCACACAGCCGACCCACCAGGTCCTCCATGAAGTCTGTGTTCCACCTGCTTGGCTCTGTGTCTCTGTTCACTGCTGCCTCTCCCACCCCGCTTCTTATGAGTGAATTTTGGTTGATGACTTTTTTTTTTCCATATGCTAGCAAGAGCTGTCGGTATTCAGGTACTTCCTGAACCAAAGGTGCATCCGCCCAGCGATGCTCAGGTAAACATGCAGAAAATTCAACGAAAACTTGAAACCACCGGATAAAAACAGGGCGTCTTTAAATGTCCATAAAGGCTCTTCAGAGTTGGATTTTAATAATCTGGAGCGTTAATAAACCTAAGCAACCCGAACAACAACTGTAAAGCACAGTGGTGGAGAGCTCATGATCAGGGGCCTCATTTCTAAAACCTTGCGTAGGATTTGCGTCAGAAGTGGCGTACGGATGAAACATAGGACGTGCGTACGCACAGAAATATTCAGATTTATAAACCGTGCGCACGCACATCCTACGCATCCTTCCTTTAATAAATCACAATCAATCCTAAATGCTGCGCAGCTTTAGCGGCTTCATGACACGCCCATAGTTGCCCATAAATAGTCTGTGAAACGCCCACAAATGAATATTCATTGATAGCGAAACCATGGCAAACACAGAGAAAATAAAAAAAAAACGGAACTTCACTCGATGTGAAGTAGAAGTGATCGTTGGCGAGGTGGAAAAGAGGAGAAATGGGAACCGGCTCAGAAGCCACTGGTCCTCGTTTGCCAGCAAGTCTTCTTGCTGTCTAAAGATGCGTTCACTCCCAATTCTTCCATTTGCCACATCTTCTAAGATCCAAGATCAGCCATTGTGGTCATTACGCATTGTGATGGGGCATTTTATTTCAATCCATTTAACTGCATCTGACAAGCTACAGATGTGGGTAATAATCCACGTGGAAATGGGAAATTGTTCATCAAATGTCATTTCTTGTTGCTTTCTGAATGGTTGAGACATACGCCATACATTGTTTTATCAAAAAGAAAACAAACTAAAGGCATATGCATGAATACCATAATTCTGTAGCTTATGAAGAAATGTTTACTATGAAAACAACTTTCCCCAGTGGACAATTAATACGTCTGTCTGTCTGTCTGTCTGTCTGTCTGTCTGTCTGTCTGCACCTATATCTGCTCCTCCAGACGGACACATTGACGAGAATATCAGTTCTGTTCATTATTTCGTTCTGTTAACTATATTATTTATGAGGATGAATTGCACAACATGCCAATATTGCAGAACATATTTCACTTTTCTTTTTGCAAATATGTGTTCATTTGAATTTCTGTTGTAATTGTCGTTTGATTGTTTTTGTTTGTTTCACTGCTGATCATGTGTCCGTCTGCTCTGCTAGAGACGCGGACGCTGATCCACTGGTCCACCTGACTAATCAAGTGCAGGAGAAGCGGACCACTTCTGTTCTATTCTGTTCTTTGTTTTACTTTTTTTAAAGTCACTTCCCTCAGTTTATACTGGATCATCGCGGATGAGTCATTATTTGGGAGATAAAATAAATAAAGTAATAAAGTAAAATAACGAATAATAATTATATAATAACGAAAAATTACCCCCACCCTCCCCCGACGATACCATCGTCCATCCCGATGGTTGACTGCAAACATCGTCAACGGCCAATTTAAGGGACATCGCCCAACCCTATGTAGCTGTCATTGTGAGACTTGCTTTGTGAAGTCTTCATGTTATTTATGAGAGGCAGTATTGTCATTTTCACTTTCACGTGTTTCTTCCATCTGCTGACGGTGTCGCCGTTTCTCATTTCACCCGTTTTTGTGCGTACGCCTGGGTCAGAGCTTGATGAAGGACCAAACATTTTCCCCTCAAGTTTGCTTTTTATAAATCTCAACTATTGCGTAGAGAGTGGCGTACGCCTTCTTTGGTGCGTACGCATCGTTTAGAAATGAGGCCCCTGGTCTTGTTGTACACAGCACAGCGGCTTCGTAACAGTGTGACGGGTCGCTCACATGAAGCAGATGTGGTCAAAGGAGGGTGCTGTGGGGGGGTGCGTGCACAGCGGCTCGATCCAATCTGGGTCCAAACGGCTGATTTTCTCGGCATCCCTTCCAGCAGAGCTGCCCGCTCCCAGAGATGGAAGAGGCCTCACCTTGTAAAGGGCTCCAGTTCGCACACGGAGCAGGGAAAGCAGGCTCCGCCTCTGGTGTCTTAGAGCCCCAAAGAGCCACTGAAGTCTCCTCAGGGACGCAGCATCAAACTGGAGCTCAGGGCAGAGCTTGGACTTCACCTAAAACACAAAAAGTGTCAAAAATATTACTGAGCGGAGACCTTATCAACCACAAAGGTGAGGTGTGATGCATAGAACAGGGGTCGGCGACCTGCGGCTCCAGAGCCGCATGAGACTCTCTGTGGTTTAGAAGAATAACTATTAAGGTCTAAGATTGTTGTGGCGCCTTTAACACTGTTGGGATGGGCCAGCAGGCAGGAGCAAGAAAGCAGTGTGAACGCGTAGAGGGGGCGTGTCTACGGCTGTGAACGCGTAGAGGGGCCATGTTTACGGCTGTGAACGCGAGGAGGGGGCGTGTCTACGGCTGTGAACCCGTGGAGGGGCGTGTCTACGGCTGTGAATGCGTGGAGGGGGCGTGTCTACGGCTGTGAACGCGTGGAGGGGGCGTGTCTACGGCTGTGAACGCGTGGAGGGGGCGTGTCTACGGCTGTGAACCCGTGGAGGGGGCGTGTTTACGGCTGTGAACGCGTGGAGGGGGCGTGTCTACGGCTGTGAACGCGTGGAGGGGGCGTGTCTACGGCTGTGAACCCGTGGAGGGGGCGTGTCTACGGCTGTGAACGCGTGGAGGGGGCGTGTCTACGGCTGTGAACCCGTGGAGGGGGCGTGTCTACGGCTGTGAACCCGTGGAGGGGGCGTGTCTAAGGCTGTGAACCCGTGGAGGGGGCGTGTCTACGGCTGTGAACGCGTGGAGGGGGCGTGTCTACGGCTGTGAACGCGTGGAGGGGGCGTGTCTACGGCTGTGAACGCGTGGAGGGGGCGTGTCTACGGCTGTGAACGCGTAGAGGGGGCGTGTCTACGGCTGTGAACGCGTAGAGGGGCCATGTTTACGGCTGTGAACCCGTGGAGGGGGCGTGTCTACGGCTGTGAACGCGTGGAGGGGGCGTGTCTACGGCTGTGAACACGTGGAGGGGGCGTGTCTACGGCTGTGAACGCGTAGAGGGGCCATGTTTACGGCTGTGAACCCGTGGAGGGGGCGTGTCTACGGCTGTGAACGCGTGGAGGGGGCGTGTCTACGGCTGTGAACCCGTGGAGGGGGCGTGTCTACGGCTGTGAACGCGTGGAGGGGGCGTGTCTACGGCTGTGAACGCGTGGAGGGGGCGTGTCTACGGCTGTGAACGCGTGGAGGGGGCGTGTCTACGGCTGTGAATGCGTGGAGAACGCGTGCATCTTTTTTTCACACAATAAATGAACATCTCTACACCAACTTTAAAAGCGAGTGAACTGATGGCGTTCACTGGAAACAGCAGGTTCTCCAAAGGCTGCTGCTGCTGCTCCCTGGGTTTTACTTTCTGAGGGAAACTGATCCAAATGGCTCTTTGAGTGGTGAAGGTTGCCCCCTCCTGCCATAGACCATGATCCATTCTTACCAAAACTGGTGTCAGGAGCATCTTGTCTAGCTGTTGAACTTGATGGACTAACAGTTTCTCCAGACTTCCTGCAGCGAGGAGCCAGCCCAGTGCCAGAAGGAGGTCTCTGCAGGAGAAGCTGCCTCCGTCGGCCTCATCCTGGCGCATCCAGGGAGCGTGGTATCCAGTCTGCCACAGACCGGCGGCGACCAGCTTCCTGCGCTCTGCATCACACCAAGAAAACTCACGTCCATCATCAGGTCTAACTCGAACCGCAGGAACGACTTCTACTGGCGACATAAACCGTGTCTGAATATGCAAAGCAGGACAAAAGATTTCATGATGAAGAGACGGTGTTCTTTAGAAATGACAAGACCATTAGTTAGAACTAAAAGCTTGAAGCATTTTAAAATGATTCAAGGGTCTGGATGTGTGTGACTGAAATGAAGCTGATGGACCAGAGTGGAGTTTAAAAAATATCAAGAGATTAAAGATTAAATAAGAACCTGTTCAGAGAAATCCAATGTGTGGAAAAGAAGCAAAAAGGGAGATGGATGAAGACGGGTGGAAACAGGGAAAAATGAGACCGCTGTAGGGCTGATGAGGAGGCAGGAGGAAGAGCAGAAGATGAGGAGGCAGGAGGAAGAGCAGAAGATGAGGATGAGGAGGCAGGAGGAAGAGCAGAAGATGAGGAGGCAGGAGGAAGAGCAGAAGATGAGGATGAGGAGGAAGAGCAGAAGATGAGGAGGCAGGAGGAAGAGCAGAAGATGCTGATGAGGAGGCAGGAGGAAGAGCAGAAGATGAGGATGAGGAGGCAGGAGGAAGAGCAGAAGATGCTGATGAGGAGGCAGGAGGAAGAGCAGAAGATGCTGATGAGGAGGCAGGAGGAAGAGCAGAAGATGAGGATGAGGAGGCAGGAGGAAGAGCAGAAGATGCTGATGAGGAGGCAGGAGGAAGAGCAGAAGATGCTGATGAGGAGGCAGGAGGAAGAGCAGAAGATGCTGATGAGGAGGCAGGAGGAAGAGCAGAAGATTAGGATGAGGAGGCAGGAGGAAGAGCAGAAGATGAGGAGGCAGGAGGAAGAGCAGAAGATGAGGAGGCAGGAGGAAGAGCAGAAGATGAGGAGGCAGGAGGAAGAGCAGAAGATGAGGATGAGGAGGCAGGAGGAAGAGCAGAAGATGAGGATGAGGAGGCAGGAGGAAGAGCAGAAGATGAGGATGAGGAGGCAGGAGGAAGAGCAGAAGATGCTGATGAGGAGGCAGGAGGAAGAGCAGAAGATGAGGATGAGGAGGCAGGAGGAAGAGCAGAAGATGAGGAGGCAAGAGGAAGAGCAGAAGATGAGGATGAGGAGGCAGGAGGAAGAGCAGAAGATGAGGATGAGGAGGCAGGAGGAAGAGCAGAAGATGAGGATGAGGAGGCAGGAGGAAGAGCAGAAGATGAGGAGGCAGGAGGAAGAGCAGAAGATGAGGATGAGGAGGCAGGAGGAAGAGCAGAAGATGAGGATGAGGAGGCAGGAGGAAGAGCAGAAGATGAGGATGAGGAGGCAGGAGGAAGAGCAGAAGATGAGGATGAGGAGGCAGGAGGAAGAGCAGAAGATGAGGAGGCAGGAGGAAGAGCAGAAGATGAGGATGAGGAGGCAGGAGGAAGAGCAGAAGATGCTGATGAGGAGGCAGGAGGAAGAGCAGAAGATGAGGATGAGGAGGCAGGAGGAAGAGCAAAGATGCTGATGAGGAGGCAGGAGGAAGAGCAGAAGATGAGGATGAGGAGGCAGGAAGAAGAGCAGAAGATGAGGAGGCAGGAGGAAGAGCAGAAGATGAGGATGAGGAGGGAGGAGGAAGAGCAGAAGATGAGGAGGCAGGAGGAAGAGCAGAAGATGAGGATGAGGAGGCAGGAGGAAGAGCAGAAGATGAGGATGAGGAGGCAGGAGGAAGAGCAAAGATGCTGATGAGGAGGCAGGAGGAAGAGCAGAAGATGAGGAGGCAGGAGGAAGAGCAGAAGATGAGGATGAGGAGGCAGGAGGAAGAGCAGAAGATGAGGATGAGGAGGCAGGAGGAAGAGCAGAAGATGCTGATGAGGAGGCAGGAGGAAGAGCAGAAGATGAGGAGGCAAGAGGAAGAGCAGAAGATGAGGATGAGGAGGCAGGAGGAAGAGCAGAAGATGAGGATGAGGAGGCAGGAGGAAGAGCAGAAGATGCTGATGAGGAGGCAGGAGGAAGAGCAGAAGATGAGGATGAGGAGGCAGGAGGAAGAGCAGAAGATGAGGATGAGGAGGCAGGAGGAAGAGCAGAAGATGAGGATGAGGAGGGAGGAGGAAGAGCAGAAGATGAGGATGAGGAGGCAGGAAGAAGAGCAGAAGATGAGGAGGCAGGAGGAAGAGCAGAAGATGAGGATGAGGAGGCAGGAGGAAGAGCAGAAGATGAGGATGAGGAGGCAGGAGGAAGAGCAGAAGATGAGGAGGCAGGAGGAAGAGCAGAAGATGAGGATGAGGAGGCAGGAGGAAGAGCAGAAGATGCTGATGAGGAGGCAGGAGGAAGAGCAGAAGATGAGGATGAGGAGGCAGGAGGAAGAGCAAAGATGCTGATGAGGAGGCAGGAGGAAGAGCAGAAGATGAGGATGAGGAGGGAGGAGGAAGAGCAGAAGATGAGGATGAGGAGGCAGGAAGAAGAGCAGAAGATGAGGAGGCAGGAGGAAGAGCAGAAGATGAGGATGAGGAGGCAGGAGGAAGAGCAGAAGATGAGGATGAGGAGGCAGGAGGAAGAGCAAAGATGCTGATGAGGAGGCAGGAGGAAGAGCAGAAGATGAGGATGAGGAGGGAGGAGGAAGAGCAGAAGATGAGGATGAGGAGGCAGGAAGAAGAGCAGAAGATGAGGAGGCAGGAGGAAGAGCAGAAGATGAGGATGAGGAGGCAGGAGGAAGAGCAGAAGATGAGGAGGCAGGAGGAAGAGCAGAAGATGAGGATGAGGAGGCAGGAGGAAGAGCAGAAGATGCTGATGAGGAGGCAGGAGGAAGAGCAGAAGATGAGGAGGCAAGAGGAAGAGCAGAAGATGAGGATGAGGAGGCAGGAGGAAGAGCAGAAGATGAGGATGAGGAGGCAAGAGGAAGAGCAGAAGATGCTGATGAGGAGGCAGGAGGAAGAGCAGAAGATGAGGATGAGGAGGCAGGAGGAAGAGCAGAAGATGCTGATGAGGAGGCAGGAGGAAGAGCAGAAGATGAGGATGAGGAGGGAGGAGGAAGAGCAGAAGATGAGGATGAGGAGGCAGGAGGAAGAGCAGAAGATGAGGATGAGGAGGCAGGAGGAAGAGCAAAGATGCTGATGAGGAGGCAGGAGGAAGAGCAGAAGATGAGGATGAGGAGGCAGGAGGAAGAGCAGAAGATGCTGATGAGGAGGCAGGAGGAAGAGCAGAAGATGAGGATGAGGAGGGAGGAGGAAGAGCAGAAGATGAGGATGAGGAGGCAGGAAGAAGAGCAGAAGATGAGGATGAGGAGGCAGGAGGAAGAGCAGAAGATGAGGATGAGGAGGCAGGAGGAAGAGCAGAAGATGAGGAGGCAGGAGGAAGAGCAGAAGATTAGGATGAGGAGGCAGGAGGAAGAGCAGAAGATGAGGATGAGGAGGCAGGAGGAAGAGCAGAAGATGAGGATGAGGAGGCAGGAGGAAGAGCAGAAGATGAGGATGAGGAGGCAGGAGGAAGAGCAGAAGATGCTGATGAGGAGGCAGGAGGAAGAGCAGAAGATGAGGATGAGGAGGGAGGAGGAAGAGCAGAAGATGAGGATGAGGAGGCAGGAAGAAGAGCAGAAGATGAGGATGAGGAGGCAGGAGGAAGAGCAGAAGATGAGGATGAGGAGGCAGGAGGAAGAGCAGAAGATGAGGAGGCAGGAGGAAGAGCAGAAGATTAGGATGAGGAGGCAGGAGGAAGAGCAGAAGATGAGGATGAGGAGGCAGGAGGAAGAGCAGAAGATGAGGATGAGGAGGCAGGAGGAAGAGCAGAAGATGAGGATGAGGAGGCAGGAGGAAGAGCAGAAGATGCTGATGGTCAGGATGGGCAGCGCCACAGCCAGCATCTGAAAGGTTGGATGGTTTGGATTTCTGCAGCTGGATGCAGCGACTCTTGACAGTCTGGGGTGTTCCTGGAAGCGCTCAGCCTCCTCAGGGAGGGGCTACGTGGACACAAACATCTGGACTACGGTCAGGTTTCTCAGTCCGGCCTTCTGCCAGCAGTAACCTGAGGTCAAACCTCACTGACCCGCCTTCAGATGCTCCTGACCCGTGGAGGAAACGGCTCCTGTTGCTAGAAGCAGGTTTTCCACGAGCTTCCAGAACTGCTCCTCCTGGAAACACAAGCAGAAGCGGATGTAGTCCTGTCTGTCCGGTAACAGCAGCCCTCCTCCCTCCGCCTGCAAACCTCAGAGAATCTCAGACTCACTGCAGGAGGAGCTCTCACTTCCGCTGAAACGAAGCCGTTAAAAAGCTCAAAGCTGTAACCTAAACCGAGCAAACAAACATGAGGACGTACCTCCAGCCGGCCTCCAAACTTGGCCTGTCTAAACGCCTCCGGAGTGGGAACGTCGTCCAGACCGGAAGTCACCAAAAGTCTGCAGAGAGTCTGGATCTGCTGCTTCACTTCCACACTTACAGCGACACCGCGCTGCATCACGGTACCGATTCAGAACCGGCACGGTACGCGCACAGAAAGGACGACTTCATACAATTAACTCCCCAAATCCAAAGGCAGCGAGTGGGCGATTGTTTTCCTGCTGTCTGTCTCTCTTCCTCTTTTCCCTCCTCTCCTACTTCAAATTCTTGAGGTATGTCGACGGTGGCAACCAGTGTCACCAGCGCCCCCTGCTGTTCCGGAGGGGAAACGCCACAATGTTTATTATTATTATTATTATTATTATTATTATTATTATTATTATTATTATTATTATTATTATTATTATTATTATTATTATTATTATTATTATTATTATGTCATCATACACATATTTTTGTCCTTTCTCTTTTATTGCTTGAAATAAATCAAAAACAGAAATATTGTAATCACCTCCAAGAATAATTTCAGATTAAGCTTTCAAGCAGACATTTCTTCCATTCATTCCATAATTCTGTAACTGGGCTTTTGTTTTGGCCCACATTATTACATTATTACCACACAGGTGGTTTGGCAGAGAGGTTTTACGTCAGATACCATTCCTGACACAACCCCGTAGTATATCTGGGCTGGGGACCGGCACAGGGAGACCCAGACTTGGGGCCCCTTTGTGGCTTTATAGTTGGGCAGTAACGTGACCTAAACGTCTACATTTAGTGGCAAATATTTAAGAAGAATGGCAACCGTGGCTAAAATAGTTATCTCCAAACTCATTTGACAAATGTTTTAAGTCTGTTCAGTTTCTGTGTTTTGAAGTCAACAGAATAACAGTCAGCTCTTTTTAAAAGTAAAAATCTATCTAAGAAATTAAAATAGACAGGATAGAATAAAAATTGACAGGTAGGAAAAAAAGAGTAGAAGGGTTAACAAAAGTTATGATGAACTGAGTAAAAATGATGATAAAGATTTTGATTCAACTCATCTCACATGAAATATGCACTCTGAAAATGAACATGACATTCTCTTTTTTTTTTAACTCTTTTTTAAATTAAAATAAATGCAATCAGCTACTGAAAGAGCAAATCAACCTTGAACTAATGACATGAAGGCCAGTGCAGCTCAATGATCTGGAATAGCTGCTTATGTTAAAACTGAACATCAGGAAACTTTGAAGTGACCACTACTTTACTTATTTCCCAAAAATGTAGCAGATCTTTCAGTTTGATTGTTTGGTCAATCAGGGGTCTAAAGAGACCCTTTACCGTTTACTCTCCCCAGCCACTTCATTAGGTCCACCTTTCAGTTGGAGGTTGGACCCCATTTTCCCTTCAGAACCGCCTTAATCCTTGGTGCACAGATTCATCAAGGTTCTGGAAACATTCCTCAGACTTTGGTCCATGTTGTCATGACAGCATCAGTTTCTGCAGGTTTGTCTGCTGAACATCCATGATGCTGGTCTCCCGTTCCACCTCATCCCAAAGGTTCTCTACTGGGTTCTGGTGACTGTGGAGGCCGTTTGAGTCCAGAGAACTCATTGTCATGTTCTAGAAACCAGTCTGAGATGATTCCAGCTTTCTGACATGGAGCCTCATCCTGCTGGAAGTAGCATCAGAAGATGGAACACTGTGGTCAGAAAGGGATGGACACGGTCAGCATCAATACTCAGGTAGACTGTGGGGTTGGAACCATGCTCAACTGGTACTAAGGGGTCCAAACTGTGCCAAGATAATATCCCCCACACCATGACACCACCACCACCATCCTGAACCGTTGATACAAGGCAGGATGGATCCATGCTTTCATGTTGTTGAGGCCAAATTCTGACCCTACCATCTGAATGGTTCAGCAGAAATGGAGACTCATCAGACCAGACAACGTTCTTCCATCTTCTAGGGTCCAGTTCTGGTGAGTCTGTGTGAATTGTAGCCTCAGTTTCCTGTTCTTAGCTGACAGCAGTGGTACCCGCTGTGGTCTTCTGCTGCTGTAGTCCATCTGCCTCCAGGTTGGACGTGTTGTGGTTCAGAGATGCTCTCCTGCAGACCTCGGTTGGAACCAGTGGTTCTTTGAGTTCCTGCTGTCTTTCTATCAGCTGGAACCAGTCTGACCTCTGACCTCTGGCATCAACAAGACATTTCTGTCCTCAGAACTGCTGCTCTCTGGATATTTCCTCTTTTTGGACCATTCTCTGTAAACCCTAGAGATGGTTGTGGGTGAAAATCCCAGTAGATCAGCAGTTTCTGAAATCCTCAGACCAGCCCGTCTGGAACCAACAACCACGTTCAAAGTCACTTCAATCACCTTTCTTCCTAATTCTGATGCTGGTTTGAGCTGCAGTGGATCGTCTGGACGATGACTTCATACATGCATTGAGCTGCTGCCATCTGATTGGCTGATTAGACATTTGCATTAATGAGCAGGTGGACAGGCGTGCCTGAAAAGTGGCCAGTGAGTGATTGTAGGAGTGAAAGAATAATTTTAACAAAATTTGATACAACACAATTTGTGATTACTAATACAATTAATGATGGATATTAGATCATCGTGAACTATCCAGTTCTCTGTCCTAAAGTGGAAGTAGAGATTATCTTGATCCAAACTTGTGAGACTAAGACAGAAATTCCTGCTACTGAACAGTGAAGTTTTCCAGATTCTTGGATTTCTTCCAGATCATCAAGTTAAATGAAATCTGTGTCCAAACCAACAAGTCAACTAGAATGAATGTCAGATCCATTCACATGGTAGTTTCCTAAAGTTCACCACTGTTGTTTTTCCACATCCAGAGAATCCAAAGGGAACATTCTAGAACATTCTAGACACTGGATGGTCACATGACTTTATTCACAGTCTGTCCACACACTGGACTGGAATGATGGACTGATCCGTGTTCATGACATCACACGTGTGTTGTTGCTGTGATTGGTCACATAAACCTACAGTACCTCAGTCCAGATGGTATTTTCTAAGATCGCTATAATTGATTTATTTCCTTTTATAATGATTTTATAATGGTTAGGTCCTAGGACTATAAAAATGATTAACCAATTAATCATTACACCCCTACCTCCTTGCATCCATTCGGATGTCTGGAGTAGATGCTCTTTCCAGTTCCTAGCCACTTGGACTTGCCCCATCATGCTGTTGTGGGCTTCTCTGTCTTCTATGCAGAGGTGTTACTTGAAGTAAAGGCCAGCTTCTTTACAGAATATTACCATTTTTTGGCCATTCTCAGAATTTCCTCCCAAATACCTCACAGCAAACTGCTTTATCTCTTGACGGGTTCTTCCTTGTTTACGCTGAGCTCGCTGTGGTGCGACGTGTGACAGGATGCTGAGGACCTCTTCACAGGTGTTTTGGTTGCTCTTTACTTTCATGCCCTGGATTTTAAAGTTCCAGAGGCTCTTTTTTCTGTCTCTAGTTCAGGGATCTGCACTTCAAGACCTTCATTTTCCTTGACAGCCTGAAGGACTTCTGTCTTTGATCAAATTTTTGCGTTCATGTCACCACAGTTTATCTCAGCAGGTTTGGGGGTGAAGGTGAGGTACATTCTGGTCAGTTTGCCTGTCTGTTGCAGGGCCACACAAAGGCAAACAGCCACACACACTCACCCCTACAGACAATTGACTCATGAAGCATATTTTTGATCCGGGGCAGAAAGCTATAGTGCCTGCAGAAAAAAAACATGCGTGCATGAAGAGAACATGCAAACTCCACACTTAAGGATTTGAACCAGGGACTTCTCACTGTGAAGGGGCTAGCCAGTACTCCACCATGTAACCCCACTGTAATACAATCATATAAAAAATGATGAGAGAGAGATCTGTTAAACACACAAAATCTATACTTTTCCTCAGGAATACAATGCTTGGTATTCCCGGCTTTGTTTGTAGTGGTGGGAGAATTTAGCAGGGTCGACTGCTGTGTGGGCTGGCTGTTCACTGGAAGAGGTTGGGTTGGGAAGTCGGAAAAGTCCTAATGACAGACTGGTGGTGAGACGAGACACAGAGCCAGAACCATTAATCATATGGTAATTAATGACAGGGTTCCCATGGCTTGGGCCTGTTTGATGGTAAAACAAAAGCTACTATAGACCTTGCAAGTAATAATTACAGAAGCATTAAGCAGATTAAGATTGGGGGAGATGAGTAAGTAGGTGGGTCAGGTGATATGAGGTCAAAGCAAGATAGTTGAGTGTATTTGCGTAACATGAGGAAAGCAGTAATGTGACTGGGAGGAGGAGGAGGGGAGCAGAGACTGTACTGCAGCTAATGAAGGACTGCAGCAACAGCTGGCTGCTTGGCTTCAGAGCGAGGAGGAGGGCCAGAGCGCCTGCTGATGATAGTCTCACCTGTTTCAACTACAATAGGTCACAGAGAGAGGCAACAAAGCAATGCAACCCGAGGGATGAGTTCAATGTGAAACAGTCAGTCATTTTCTGGCTTCTTTCATAAAGATAGATACTTTTTTTTTACTCCTTTTTATGACAAATGAGAAGTTTATTTATTTAATTGCTGCAGTTGTTGTGGATGTCATTGTTTGGTCTGTTGTGTAAGACTGATCATGCTGTTGTTTTAATCACATTTGAAACAAAACTGAAGATGAATGAATGAATACCTCTTTAAGGTATTCAGTAAAGCCCGAGCCACTTCATGACCCCTACAGACCATTTGATCACCATTGAGATGTTGCCTGATGCCCCCCCCCCGCGGTCAGCTGTGTCCCGATTGATCCGTCCTCCTTCAGTACCCATTGCTAATAATGTCGTTGGCTGCTGAGCTCCTTCAGGGAACCATCGTCTTCTCCACCTTAGATCTTCGTAATGCTTTCCATTTAGTACATACCAGACAGGGTGACGAATGGAAGACTGCATTCAATACACCGACAGGCCACTATGAGGTCATGCGTATGCCTTTTGGGTTGACTGTTGGACCATCCATTGCTTTCAGGAGGGTCAGGAGGGGGATCCAGTACTTTGTGTATTTTCAGAGTTATGGGCCTGCAGACCATCAGTGAGTTCCCCAAATTCTCTGGACAAGGACATTCCTTATCCAGTTCCACTGTGCTCATCCTGATCAGTCTTCTCGTCTGTCTGGGAGCCAGACTTATGACAACTTTTGTGTTGTTTTGTTGTGTTTTCTTTGTGCAGGCTGACTGGGGTGACCTTTGAGCACTCAGTGTTGGGGTCTTTTGGATCTGTGAGTTAGTTCATTCCAGTGATAAACACCACACTGTTGCTAATTTAGTGTCTGCACTCTAGTTCTAGTTGGTTTGTTTAAGCATTTTTTTCTATTTCTAGTGAGGATTTTATCATTTATTAGTATTGGGGTGTCAGAGCACACCGTCAGTTGGTTTGCAAACTACCTGTCTGACAGGACACAGAAGGGTCAGAATGTTCAGAATGTTTTAAAAGTATCCTCAGGGGTTCCACAAGGCTTGATTCTTGGGCCGCTTCTTTTTACCATCTATATAAACAACCTTGATAAAGGTATCATCGAAAACTTGCACCTGTATGCTGATGATACCGTCTTGTAGACCTCAGCACTTTCAATTGAGATTTCTATATCAAAGCTCCAATCAGCTTTTAATCAACTGCAGAACACCTTTTATCATTTAAAACTGGTTTTAAACTCTAACAAGACAAAATATATGCCATTCTCTAAAAGCAAAGCCAAACTCCGAAACCTGCACCCGATGACTACAAAAGAAGGACATTTAATCAAACTGGTAACCAAATACAAATACTTTGGTATTTTAATTGCTCCCCGTGAACCGCCACCTTAACGTGGTGGGGGAGTTTGAGAGCTCGATTGATCCCAGGAGCTAAGCTGTCTGGGGCTTAAGCCCCTGGTAGGGTCTCCCATGGCAGACAGGTTCTGGGTGACAAGTCAGACAAAGAGCGGTTCAGAATCCTCTGATGCAGAATAAAACCCAGGACCCAATTACGTCACCCGGATTGGCATCACTAGGGCCCTTCTCTGGAGCCAGGCCTGGGGTTGGGGCTCGCAGGCGAGCGCCTGGTGACCGGGGCCTTTCCCACGGACCCCGGTCGGACTCAGCCCGAAGGAGCGACGTGGGACCGATCTCCCATGGGCCCACCACCCATAGGAGACCTCAAAAGGGGCCGGTGCAATCTGGTTTGGGTGGCAGTCGAAGGCGGGTGCCTCAGCGACCCAAACCCTGGTCATGGAACTTGGCTTTTGGGACATGGAACATCACCTCTCTGGGAGGGAAAGAGCCTGAGCTGGTGTGAGAGGTTGAGAGATACCTGTCTAGATATAGTCGGGCTCACCTCCACACACAGCCCGGTGGACGAGGGGGTCATGTCCCTCCGCCTTCGGGTGGGGGACAGGTCTCTAACTGTGGTTTCGGCTTTGTCCCAGTGGCCCTCCTTGTCCCAGCGCAGATTGAAACTTTGGTACCTTTTAGTTTACTAATGTATTCTTGGGTCGGTACCGCCTTATCTCCAGCAGAGCAGCAGCAGCTGCAGCCTGCGGTCTCAGGACCGGCTCCTGCTCTCTGTCCTCAGAGTGCAGCACAGAGATAGAAAGAAGGACTTTAGATTGGCTGCAGCACAGTCTTGGAATGAACTCCACAAAGAGTTTCAATTGAAGGAGTTAGTTTCTCTGGTCTCTTTCAAATTACTTTTAACCCTTGTGCTATCTTAGATGACCCCCCCCCCCCCCTTCCATTGAGGTGTTCTCCCTACCATGATAAAGGTGGATAAAGGTGGAGAGGATTTCATGTAATCCATGGACACCAGTGAAGATCACAAATCATTGAAGAAAGAAGGTTCAGAGCTCTGTCTAGTGGGTCTAGATGACCCCACTCCCAATGTTAACGTGCCTAGGATAGAACTAGGGTTAAATGAACGTGACACAAAACTATCAAACGGCAAATGCTTTATTTAAGACTTTTTTATGTTGATTGAGAGTGAGTGTAAATAAAAAATGTTTTATTGTTGTGCTGCTGCCTCTTGGCCAGTATGCTCTTGCAAAAGAGATTTTAAATCTCAATGAGTTTTTTATTTACATAAAGTAAAAAAAAAATAATTTAAACTGAACTTTGGATTTTTTCCCTGCATCTGTTTCCACCTGCTGTCACAATCTGTGCAAACAAATGGCAATTCCTTTAGATGTGTCATCTTAGAAAAAAGTTAAAAAGCTGTCATGCAGCAACTTAGCTTTAAAAGAATGACAGAAAGATTATTAGGTATAAAACACTTTAATAAATAATAGTAGTGTTGAAAGAAAAAAGAAACTAGCAAACCAAAAACATCACCAAGTTTTGTAAAAGGTCAAGCAGGGCGAGCACAATATCAAATTTAAAGACAGAAACAAGTGTACGTTCTCCTCGATTGTTAAAAATATCAAATCAAAAAGCACATTCATACTCAAATAAAAACATCTATTTTACTGCAGTGGTGGAAATCCCTAACATTTGTGTCTGCCTCAGAATCCTTGGAGCAGAGCATAAGAAACCGCATCAAATACAACACACGTTGTTCCCTTCATTAAACCAGAAAAACACACAAGCATCGTTACAAAAGTGGAAAAGAGACACTTTTCGAAAGCACACACTCATTCCCACCCCACTGCCCCTGCGTCGTCCATGATGGGCGGGAAGGCTCCTGAGCCCCTCGTCTGTCCACCGCCAAACGCTTCAGCGGATCGGTGGAGTGAGAGCGGAGGACGCGCTTTCCAGTGTTTGGACCCGATTACTCGTCAGCTTGTACTGAAAACAGCTCAAATCAGGGTAGTTTCAAGAACCAACTACACAACTTTGAACATCATTGGAGTGCAACAGACAACAACTAGGACTGAAATTCTATCGGACATTTTCATTCTTTTAAATAAACTGCAGATAAAAAAAAGGTTTTGTAAAGATAAAAAACGTAAAAAAAGGAAAAATAACATTCATTACAGGCACTGCACCTTTATTTTCCTGGTGATGCTCTTTCAGTTGCGTCAGACGCGTCAATCAGATCTTCACTATTGAAAAGCCAAAAATGGTTTAATGTGATGTTTTTGTAAAAAGCACAAATGTGTTGTTTTATTCTTTGCACAATTTCTGCAGCTAAATACTTTTCATATCTGCATCACAGAATTGTGTGGATCAATAGAGCCTGTGAGGTGCACGATGAGGTACATCTCTGCTGTTTTGGATGAGAAACGTTCTGCCAAAAAGAAAAGGACATCCATGCTAACTAAAGTGTGCCATTCCATTACAGGAACTTCATCAAGAAACAAAGCTAACCAGACCAAAAGCATCTCCTAAGCCTTTGTAGAAAACTACATGTCCTCTAGATCCACATGTTTCATTTTTCTTTACAGAGGCCTGAGTCTGCACACAGAAATGCTGAAAAAAGGCACCGTTTGAAACTTTTGAACATTATTTTAAAGAAAGGGAGTTCTTTGGAATCGTGGAAACCCTTCCCAAACCATATTCTGATCCTTTTAGCAACAAAAACTTTGTAATAATGAAGACAACCTTTCCAGTGACTCACAGCTGTCCACACAAACAGCTCCAATGCGGCTTCTTACAGGACCAAATACTATACAGTACATATAAATTATATCCTGTCAGTTACTACAATTCCAAAGTATTTTCTCTTAAATTATGACTCACGATGGAGTTTGACTGAAGGAAAAAAGCTGCATAAAATCTGTCATGGTCTCAGTAGAAACTAATAAACGGAATGACATAAAAACTTCTTACACTTTAGAAAACTATAGTACAAAGCCTCACTTAACTTACTAGACTCAAATATACACAAACATTTCTATATATTTACATATGTACATCATAATAAAAAATTGTATTGCTTTGTTAAATGTTTGTCTGTATAACTTTTTCCCTTTTGACGTTGGAAAAAATCAAGCGAGTGAATGAAAAGAAAAGGACAGACATGTGAACTGAAGGCACGAAACGAAAAAGAATTATTAATAAAAATTATAAAAGTGTAAAAGGAAAACAAGCAAAGATGCTCATGCAAGCATCGCATGTTAGACTCTGTCTTTGATTAAAAAAAATTAGATTTTCTTGTACTGAGATTGTAAAAAAGAAAAAAAAAAACACAGGGTAGAAACGGCCCAGTGCTTTGGCTTAAGGCGGATAACAGAAATGACAAAAACCTCAAGCAACAGAAATTCCTCACAGACGACAAAACCTACAAATCTAAGAGCTGGGACTTCTACTTTCATGCCTACTTTTTTCTTTCTTTTCTTTTTTTAAATAAGCCACTGTGCCTAAAAAATGTAAATAAGGTGTGCCAAAAACCAAAATCCAAAGTTAAAGCGTGTGTAGTTTTCTCTTGAGGTGCTTTCAGGAGTCAGTTGGCTGTGGGATCACACATACTGGTCTTTAACGTCCTCGCTGAGCCTCGCAGCATTCAAGTTTTTACAGCGGTTGTCTTTGGGGCTGTAAGCCATCCGTGGAAGTAGATTCCCGGGACCGCTGTGTGACGTGCAGATCACCCCCCTTCTGATCAGCACCGCCGTGTTCTGGGGTTCCTTTACGAAGCACTTCTGATGTGAGAGCTTGTTCTCCAAACCCGCCACCCTCTCTTCACCCCCCTGGCTCTCCCCGCTGTGCTCGTCCTCCCGCTCCCCCGGCCCCTCGTCACACGTCCTGTCGGAGGGGCTCATCAGCTTCTTGCATTCGTAGTAGATGTCCATGTCGCCGTTCTCTTTGGGGGAGTTGCTCAGCTGGTTGTTGACCTGGATCTCCTCAGACGTCGGTCTCTCCCGGCCTTTCTTTCTCCTTTGGATCCTCCAGACACAAATGACAATGCAGAAGATCCAGAGAAGGCTGAAGACGACACACAGCACCGGGACCAGGTAACCTGGAGACCAGAGATTCAGATTTGAAACTGCCATGAGTCAATGGTTAGATGGAAAGCCACCCCCATTAAAGTCTGAACACCCAGTCTTTACTCATGGAGGCGTCACAGTGTTTAAGCCTGTGCTCCTCAGAAGAGACACGTCAGGCTGACAGAGGGAACGTTTGCCCTCAACTGTCACCTCAAAACTAATTCATGGAAGAACAACAAGAGGTGTAACGATGAATCGACAGATCGATTGATATTCATACGATCCAACCAGATCCATCTGTCTGTGGGAAGTTGGTCATCAAATCCACGTTTACCATAATAAAACAGTTTCAAAGTGAGATAAATCGCTTATATTGATCCTAGAAAAAAACCATCTGGACTGAGGTACTGTAGGTTTATGTGACTCTAAGGTAAACCGACCAATCACGGCAACAACACACGTGTGATGTCATGAACACGGATCAGTCCATCATTCCAGTCCAATGTGTGGACAGACTGTGAATAAAGTCATGTGACCATCCAGTGTCTAGAATGTTCTAGAATGTTCCCTTTGGATTCTCTGGATGTGGAAAAACAACAGTGGTGAACTTTAGGAAACTACCATGTGAATGGATCTGACATTCATTCTAGTTGACTTGTTGGTTTGGACACAGATTTCATTTAACTTGATGATCTGGAAGAAATCCAAGAATCTGGAAAACTTCACTGTTCAGTAGCAGGAATTTCTGTCTGAGTCTCACTGCTGGAAGTTTGGATCCAGAGGATCTGGATCCACTGCAGGTCAGAGGATCTGGATCCACTGCAGGTCAGAGGATTGAATTGTTCAATGAACGGTATGGACTCTGAATCGTATCGTCAACCAAATGAATCGTTACAGCCCTAGGAACAAAAATCAAAGTTTGTCGGTTTCATCATTGTGTTACTAAAAGGGGGTTTGGTTAGGTCAGCGGGTTGGATCAATACAGGACTGGCCGTCTTGCTTGTGTATGTCTTGGCAGTACTTTCTAAAACCATGTGGTTGATGGAAGTGGCTGACTTACCCACTGAAGGACACTCCACCCTCATCTCAACATTGACCTCCATCACAGCAGCAAAGATGCTGCTGTTGTGGTGTTTGGACAGAGCTCCGGTGACGGCGCTGACGGCCTTCTCCACCTGTTTGCAGTCACTTTCTTTCAGCTGCTTGTTGTGCTCAAAAGACTAAAGGGATGAAAAAAGAAGACAGGAAAGGGATTTATGGAAAACGTGAGAGTTGAACCTCAAATCGTCTGTCTGATATTAGCGCCACAACAAAGTTTTGCATAGCACTAGAATCAGAAGCAATGATTCTAGTTGTTTTAGTTCATTGGATGAGCCTTTGCATGAGTCTATGCTGGGAGTTACTGTCCTCCATACACGTTCTGATCCACTAGTACTGCAAAGCTGCTGCTGGAAGTCAATATTTGCCTTGTAACAGTGTCATTCAGAATTATTCAGCTGTTTTCTGTATGAATCCAGGAGTTTTGTTCAAACTATTAGCAATAACCAAAGACAGATACACCTTCACTTTACATTCTTGACATTGAAAAGATGGTAAACCTTTTTCCAGTTTTATGTTTTGTATCTTACATTTAGCTTAGCATTCTTATTCATTTATAGTTCTCCATTTGTTTCAACACAGTGTTTAGAACCTCTAAATGTCCAGTGGGTGGCAGTAGAGGTCTTCTTCAGAATATGACAGAAACGTGTGAGTGGACAGACGTGTAGATCCTTAGAGATCCTAAAACACAAGAGTTCAACCTGGGATCTAATTACTGAAGGAACAAGCTGACAAATGTCAGAAACCTACAGCTCCAAAGGTTTAAAGACAATTTTAGGACATTTTCAGAAGAATAATTCAACAGATGGTAAACTATTGATTTTAATAGACGAGTGACAATGACGGTTGGAAACTGACCCCATAATAAAACAATATCAATTTTATTATTATAAAATAATAGAATTTTAAAAACAAGAAAACAATATTTCACTAACAAAAATAACAACTTTTATTCAAGTTGCATATTTTAACAATATAACAATATAACAGTGGTTTTACATTCTTCCACACGCTCCTTTTCAAGTTCAGTCATGTTTGAACCATTAGGAGCCCACGTTCCCTCGAGCAATCATCATTCCAGAAATGTTTGCGTTTGGAAATTATTTTCTTTAAACAAAAACATTTCCTTAAAGTCCCACTCCGATCTTCTGATCTATTTTCAAAGTGTTCCCAGTCGTCTTTTCCTTCTTATTATTATGTCACTTTAGCCAACATCTAAACTGTATTATTTTCTAGGACGTAGTTTCTGCTGGGCGGCAGGAGATCTTTAGAAATTCACCTCTGAGTTGTGGATGTTGGTGCGTAGCAAGCCCCTCCCCTTTCCTCCCATTCTCTCCTGCTAGTTTACAACCCCTCCCAATCTAACATTAGCCCTGCAACAAAAATGGCAGCAATATCAGATCTATCCATCCGTCCAGTTTAGATCCAGATTCCAGGAAAACAAAGAAGTTCACGGATCTATTTGTCTGCAGGCGGATAATCAGAAAGGGGCGGGGCCACGTGACTTTGGCCCCGCCCACTCTAACTTCTACATCACAAGCTTTTTCCAACAGCGTTTTTTCGTCTACTCCTTATTGACAACTTCTAATACATTCTCAGAAATGCAGTTTTAATCTTAACTTTCTTCATATATGTCCTCCATGATGAGAAAAATGCTACAAGAACACGTTAAAAACACAGAAAGCACCTTATGTCTAAATGCAACCACATGAGTCTGTGTGTGTGTGTGTGTGGGGGGGGGGGTCTATCCTATTTTGGTTCAATAACAGAAGCCTGCAGGCTTTGTTTTCCTGCTTCCTGCTCAGTACTGACTGGTTTCCAAAGCTTAAGTGATGTGATTAGTGATTCAGCTAAAATCTGGTGCCCAGCAAGGAGAGACCAACAACAACAATGAAATGCTTTGAAAATATTTCAATGCTCCAGTTCAATACAAGCTGGCAGCAAAGATTCAAAGAAACAAAAGGCATCAGGTTGTTTTCTGCCTGATGAAAAAAAACATGAAATGAGCATGGGAAACGGGATATTCACCATGGCAACCTCCACAGCATCACTCCTCAGGTACGACAGATCACAAAGGATGAGCAGCACATGCTCCGTGGCCAGCGTCCGAGTCACAGGGAGGTACTTCAGCTCCCAGCAGACGTTCTCCACTGTGGTTCCCTGAAATCCACACAAAACACGCTTCAGTGCCTGACGTGGCAGAGTCTCTTTAGGACGATCCAACACCCAGTTGCGTGTGTTGACTGAACCCCCCCTCATCCGTCTGAGGGTTTGGCTGCATGAGTACGGATGCGGAGTCCCTGAGCAGAACCTCTTGTGCGTCTAGGTTACCTTTTTCTGAATCATTTGGCGGTTGGCACTGGTTGCCAGAGCAGATGAGTCTCCTTTCATCTGTACGGGGAATTTCTCATCTTTCAAAAAAACAAACCCACTACTGTGTTGGTTAAAAACATTTCTCTGTGTGTTGCTCGGTTCTGATCAAAGACGTTACAGGATGAAGATGGGTAACTTAGCAATGTGTGCAGGAAGAGAAGGAATGAGAACCATCAGGTGTGCAAAAGCAATGTTAGGAGTTGGTGAATACAGGTGCGCCTGCTAACAAACGGAGGAAGACCTCCATCTGTTCACTGAATCCATGGAAATGCTTTACCTGAGGTATTTTGTCTTTGTCGAAGATGAGCGTGACGTGAGCACAACGGTTGTCCAGGTAGCCACTATTGGGCTTACACTGAGTGTGCGGAGCTGGGGGGGGGTCAGGTGCTGAGCACACCCCCCACTGACGACACGGTGGTGAGAGACAAGTGAGGAACTGATGCTGGACGCACTTGTGACCTCCAGGACAGGCCTGGGCACTGGTTTCAGCTGCAGATGGAGACTTTTCCAGGAGGCAGGGCCGCCGACCACACCTCACCTGGAAAAGAGGTGGTGGGGGGGTTCAGAGCCCAAACGAGGTCTTCCATGAACACCAGGACCCTTGAAGCATGCATCATGTCATCTACCTTGGAACAGTGGACATCTGCATTGACACACTGGCAGGAGTTGCACTCTTCCTCCCACTGGCTGCCATGAGGGTACTGCAGCCCACTGTGACGACACGACTTCCCCACTTCAACCTCTGAGGAGGAGAATCAAATTAGAAATGTGCGCCTCAAAAATTGAGTGAACCCAGGATGCTTAACGATTCTTTGTGATATCTTAGAATTTTTTTTCAGTACACATGATAGTCTTAAAGGTTCCTTTGTTATACTAGTAAAAGTAAAAGCTGCACATTTGGAGAATGCATTTTAAAAGCAGTGAACACTTGTGTTTTACGTAAGAATGTGATGACATGATGTGGTAAGAGTTTTGGTAACATCTCACTGACCTACATCCCAGTGGAACAGTTTTAGGGGAAAAGGACATCAGGCTAAAATGGACCCAAGAGCTTCTATCAAACTCCATCAGAACAGGCGTGTTAACCGCTGAGGTGCTTCCACTCATCTATGAAACTGGTTTCAAAGCAGTCGTAGAACACACCTACGGGTTAAGGAGATGCTCTTTTGACAGCATCCAGGAGGTGGTACACAGTCCTCAGAACACTTCAGCTTAGAGATTTAGAGAAGGGATTTTATTAGAAAGACCTTAAGGTTACTCAGGATGGTGCATTGGAGATGCTCAGTAGGATCAAAACCAACACTAAATATGCCACAGCAACTGAAATATACAAAAGTACACGTTGAGGCCCTGCATATTATCAGCTGGTTCTCCGCCAAAGTCCTGTGGTTTGTTGTAACTGCAGGCCGGCGGGCCTTCATGACACAGGAAAGGCTGTGGCTCACTATACAGCAGGGGTGGGCAATTATTCTAACTCGGGGGCCACATAGGGTTCTAAAATTCAATAGAAGGGCCGGACCAGGAGCAGGTGGTGGAGTGAGAATGATATAACATGGAATGTAGATGAAAACATTTGGATTGATAATTATATTCTAAAACAGATTATTCTAGAGTCTTTAGTTTCAAACTTTTGTACCCATTTTAGATCTTTTTTTTATTGTGAAGCCCTTTGGTACCTTCAAGGAGTTGTAAAGTGCTGATACTGATACATTAGAAAAAAAAAAAGTTTGAGCAGCTGCTCTGTGTCCTCCACGTCTGTTTCTCATCCAGTTATACTGAAAAAGCACATTTCTCTGTCTTCTGCTGCAGCTACACATATATCTGTGCTACCTTTTCACCAGAACAGAGTTCCTCGTTTATTGCAGGAGTTATGTTCTAAAAATAACCGTGATCGGTGAAATCCACGGAGAATGATTACAGATGTTTATGGCAGTAAAACTCCTCACTGATCACTTTCTATCACTTTCTTTTCTCAGACAGACATGAACATTTTCACCTTTTCTCTTGTTTAAATTCTCAAACCTTCATAGAAATGAGGTCCAGGATCTTAGAATGAAAATAAAGATCTGATGGATCAAAGATTTCTGATATGAAGAGCTCCACGTTTCTGTACAGGAGAGATGGAGGAGATTGATTGACAGGGTCTCCAGCCAATCAGGACACAGAACAGGGTGCACTGATTAAAAAAGCATCATAATCACTGTAAATGAATGAGATTAACTGGAAAAGATGAACTGTGACGTAGAAGGAAAAGACTGTCTTTTGTTCTGTTTGACAGAGATTTTAGAGGCTCTCAGGTAGAACACAGACTGCAGAAGGTGGGGAGAAAATGTCACGTCTTGATCGTGTGGTCAGATTAAAAAAACAAAAACTAAACACGGGTCTCTGATATTGTTCAGAGGGCCAGACCAAGCATGGAGGCGGGCCGGATGCAGCCCGCGGGCCGTAGTTTGCCCCCCCCTGCTCTACAGGCTACTCAAGGAGCCAATTTGAAATTGGATTTGTTTGGATAGGAAAGTGGAAAAAAACAAAGTCAATGTCTTAGACAAACAGCCTTTCTCTCTCACATCAATTAATGTATCAGAGGGTTTTCTTTCATAGATCGCTGATTAATAGGTGGCCATTTCACCAACGTTGCTGTGGTTTGAATAAATGAAGATCTGATGCAACAAATCCCATTTCTCATGCTTACAGGCTCTTTCAAAGCTGAATAAAGGAAGCATTAAACCAGTCTTTATGGATGCAATTATTTAGGCAGTTATAAACACCACAGGGATTTGCTTTGCTTACTCTCATGACAGCGAAGCCCAGCCTTTCCCGGAGGGCAAACACAGAGGTAACGGTTGATCTCGTCGACGCATGTAGAACCATCAGCACAGGGAGACGACTGACACTCATCTATGTCTTCAAG
Organism: Oryzias curvinotus; assembly: GCA_023969325.1. Classification (NCBI taxonomy): domain Eukaryota; kingdom Metazoa; phylum Chordata; class Actinopteri; order Beloniformes; family Adrianichthyidae; genus Oryzias; species Oryzias curvinotus. The sequence continues at coordinate 1,026,492 of CM043727.1, forward strand.
AGAAAAGAGAAGAAAATAAACTACTTTACTGAACTGCAAAACACAGATGATGGAAAATGAGTAAAAAACTTCAATTTCCCTAAAAGAGCAAATACAGATGCAAAAATGATTTATTTTCTCATTGCTGTGACGATTAACTATATACTGTATATTTGCTTCACCATAATGGCAGCACCATCCTGAGGAATTCTTACTTTATTTAGTTCATTATACACATTTTTAATGCTTATAGAAGTGCTACCAATTGCTAATTCAAGAAATTTGTCATCCAGATGGAATCAGGAACAATCTTCACTGCCGGATTACCTGGCCCCGGCCACAACCCATCTCACCCCACTGGCCACTTTATTAGGTCCACCCTACTATTACTGGGTTAGACCCGGTTCTAGCCAATGAGCTTTTCCCTTCAGAGCTGCATTAATCCTTGGTGTAGATTCAACACGGTTCTGGAAACATTCCTCAGAGACTTTGGTCCGTGACAGCATCACACAGTTGCTGCAGATTTGTCGGCTGAACATCCATGATGGCGATCTCCCGTTCCACCATGGGGGGTCCAAAGGGGTCCAAAGTGTGCCAAGATAATATCCCCCACACCACGACACCACTACCACCATCCTGAACCGTTGATACAAGGCAGGATGGATCCATGCTTTCATGTTGTTGATGTTAAATTCTGACCCTACCATCTGAATGGTTCAGCAGAAATGGAGACTCATCAGACCAGACAACGCTCTTCCATCTTCTAGGGTCCAGTTTTGGTGAGTCTGTGTGAATTGTAGCCTCAGTTTCCTGTTCTTAGCTGACAGCAGTGGTACCCGCTGTGGTCTTCTGCTGCTGTGGTCCATCTGCCTCCAGGTTGGACGTGTTGTGGTTCAGAGATGCTCTCCTGCAGACCTCGGTTGGAACCAGTGGTTCTTTGAGTTCCTGCTGTCTTTCTATCAGTTGGAACCAGTCTGACTTCTGACCTCTGGCATCAACAAGACATTTCTGTCCTCAGAACTGCTGCTCTCTGGATATTTCCTCTTTCTCTGACCATTCTCTGTAAACCCTAGAGATGGTTGTGGGTGAAAATCCCAGTAGATCAGCAGTTTCTGAAATCCTCAGACCAGCCCGTTTGGAACCAACAACCACGTTCAAAGTCACTTCAGTCACCTTTCTTCCTAATTCTGATGCTGGTTTGAGCTGCAGTGGGTCGTCTGGACCATGACTACATACATGCATTGAGCTGCTGCCATCTGATTGGCTGATTAGACATTTGCGTTAATGAGCAGGTGGACAGGCGTGCCAGTGCGTGTAGATATCTCTGGATACTTACTGATGCGACAGTCTGGTCCTGCAAATCCTGGTGCACATTCACAGCGAAACCAGTTCACACCGTCAATGCAGATGCCACCATTGTAGCTGTTTGGAAGACATGGAAAAACGCTCGGTTTGCAGGGTGTCAAACTGACCTCAAACTGTCTTTTTGGGTTGAACACCCCTAAAGGTGATTCTCATAAATAAATACAAAAGTGGTAGCTAAGAGGACATAAGGTGTGCAGATAATACTCTTTGTGGAAAGATATGTTACACAAAAAAGTAGACAAATATGAAGGAATACATTTGAAATGGTATATTTGGCCCACTCAGCCCCAAAGTCACTGTAGAAGCTGATGACATGCTCAGCTGGGAATTATAAAAGGTTTTTTTGGTAAAAAGAAATACTACATGGTCTCATATCCTTAATGGTCAGAATGAAGACACTTTTAAATTTCAAAAATCAAGTGAAATATGCTGAAAATCTGCCTAGAATATGTTTGATCAATCACTGCTTCACAATCAAACTAGTAATAAATGTGAAAATGTCAAAAAATGTTTTTCACTGTTAGCAAACAAAAAAGAAGATGAGGGAAAATGTGAATGAGGGTTTTGGAGCTCAGGGATAACATTATTTAGGAACTATGAGGTTCTACATCTGGAACTCATAAACAGCTGTAAACTTCCAGGTCATCGACTAAACCCAGCAAATGTGGAGAAAACCAGAGAAGTGAAGTCTCCACCCAGTCCAATGTGCCTTTTAACAGTTTTATCAATGATGGTTGATAATCAGAGGAAAAGCACAATTCATGGAGAATGTGATCAGTCTTACCATGGATGTGGTTTACAGTCGTCAACATCTGCAAAAGATCAAATGTTTTATGCATCAAAACGGAGCTACGGCACTTTAATTAAGATGAAGGAAGAGAGCCTACTTTGTGTACACGTCTGCCCTTCCCAGCCTTCTTTGCAAATGCAAGTGAAGGAGTCTCCAGCCCCGACACACGTCCCGCCATTCACACACGGACTCGAATCACAAGAGTTGTTTTTGCCTGACAATTACAAATATGTCGTTTTTTTTTACATGTTAGGATTACAGCAACGAATTCAGCTTCCATGCTGGTATCAAAGTGCTGGATCATGACCCGTCCAGCCGCAGTCTCACCTGTGCTGCAGGTTCTCCCCCCCCACCCTGCAGGACAGCTGCACACGAAGGAATCGCCGTGGTCGTAGCACGTCCCTCCATTATTGCAGGTGTTGGAGTCACAGTGACTCTCACCTGAACAGAGGCAGCATGACTAAGCGATTGCAAATGTTCCAGCGCTGGTGGGCATTTACCGAAGCCAGGATTACATCAGAGGAGACAAACATGTCTGAACAGCAGAGTGTGAGGGCATCGTCATCTTTGAACTAAGCTCAAATACTACCGCTAAGACTCTTTCTACCTCCCAATATGTGTAAATACTCAGTTTCCCTCCTCAGACGTGTTCAATGCTGCTTCTTAAAAGTGTCAAAGGCTTACGTGAGTGGCAGGTTTTCCCCTTCCAGTTGTCCACACAGTTGCAGTAGAAGTCGTTGAGGAGATCGACACACTGGCCGCCGTTCTGACAGGGAAGTCTGCTGCACTCGTTCACCTCTGAAAGCAGACGCATCAGCAAATCCGAGAAGCTCAAAGTCTCGTGTATTAGCAAAAGCAACACTGGAAGAAACCTTTCATCAGGTAAAAAGCACGGTATTTTTTGTAAGTTTATTGTAATTTTTAAAAAAATAAAACTGAACATTAAAATCTAAAATACTGACAAAAAATAGAATTTGATTTTAAGGAGTCTGCAATATAACAATATCGAAACATTTGACTATCCTAAAGCAAGACAACTCTGGGAAAAAAACAAGGATATTTACACCCAGCTACCGTGAATGAGATGCTTTGGCAGAAGTATTTGACTATAATCTAAAAACATCTTTTAATAACAGTGCACTGGAATTCACTGAGGGTTTAAGCTGCTTCTTTTGTCTCAGAGACTAACCTGAACGACACACTGATACCTGCTAAGCCCATTCCCCCTCCCCGCTGCCCCCCCCACACCCACCAGAGTCACAGAGGAGGCCTTCCCAGCCGCCTGGGCAGATACACCGGAAGGAGTTGATCCCATCAATGCAAGTGCCTCCGTTTTTGCAGGGGTTGGACACACAGTCATTTATGTCTGCAGGCAAAGAGTTCATTTTGGGTTTGGGAGCAAAACATTTCAAGTAAAGGAAAAAAACAAACAGCTTTGTGCTCAAGTTTTCTTCAATAAATAAATCTCTACTCTCTATTACCTCTATTTTTTATGCCCATTTTGTCAGCTAAGGAGAAAAAAAAACTATTTTCTCTAATATTCCAAATACATTTTTGTGGAAATGAAATGATTGGTGCGGACGTGAAAAAGTGAGTAACTAAGTCTTAGTCTCAACTGCCCTGACGGGTGGATCCGGGCGGTCTGCGGGTGACAAATGAGCAAATCTGTACGGGGCAGGCGGGTGACCTTTAAGATGGTAAACCCGGCCAGCCTGTAAGGTGAAATGTCCGTGTACATTTCTGCCACGGGCATGCTGCAGGCGTCAGGTTGTAGTGAACGCTTCAGACACGTTAGGGTGAAGTAAAGGACACTGTCGTGATCTACAGATTTTCGGAATCCCTCCTGAACCCTCCGCAGGCCACAGGAAGCCCGTTGGTGCTGTTCACGGCGCTCCTCGCTGCAGCCTGCCTGTTGTCGATGAGGACAGTCTAAGTGTAGCCTGTGTGGACGCTCTACGGGCACGTATGCATCACCTGCACGCCTCGTGGGGTCCGTAGGGAGCCAGTGCGCAAACCAGACTAATGACTAAAGTGATGCGTAAAGGACATTCTTCGACAGCATTACCTGTGTCTCATAATTGGGTGGTACTTACATTATCCTTACAAATACTTCACGATACACTTACACGACCCTCTAGAGGCCCGGACAGCCCAAAAACCCGCAGCATCCGTGTGGGTGCATGTGACTAAAGCTTAAACTACACAAATCAGATGTATCAGTTCTGAGCTGAAGGAGCTGAAAGTCCAACAGCTTCCGTTGCTTCAGCTGCTTGGGTTTTATTTAAACATTTGCAGCGTGCATTTGGGGGAAATATGACAGAGTAAAGACTGATCTGACCTTTTTACAACTTACTTGTCACAATCATTTCTTATAACAACTGCTAAGAAATCCCAAGTGTAGCATCAACAGATAATCCTAATCATATCTTTAGCAAAAGAAAGGTTTGGGGGTGTTAAAGTACTCGAAGGTATTATGGATGCTGTGGTGTGTGTGCCTCCTCTTCTGCATGCTACATTTAGACTGTGCATGCGTTTGGGCTGTTCAACAGGGGAATAATGACTCACTCTCGTGACAGTAGAGGCCGGTGAATCCTGAATCACAGGAGCAGCTGAAGTTCCCGGCAGTCAGGCTGATGCAGCGTCCGTGTGGTCTGCACACATTGGATGAGATGCGCCGGACAAGCTGTTGGGTGTCGTTGGTGAAAACACCAACAGTGCAACTGTCAATGGCTTGGATAAGAGAAATGAAAAGAAGGCGCGGTGAGCAGAGGAGGAGAGTTGGAAGTCACTAACATCCTGGAAAAAAAAGGACTTTACCAAGGCATGTGTTGGTCTTACAATGGTCCTTCGCTTCTGAACAGGTTTTGCCCTCATGCTCACTGGAACAGCTACAGTAAAAATCATTCAACCGGCGGAAACACTGGGCCTTGTTGTGACAGGGGTTTGGCCGGCAGGGATCATTCTGCACCTTCAGGGGGTAAAACACAGAATCTGACCTGAAACCCTCTGTTCTGTTTCAAAATAGGCACAAGAACCGTTTTGGAGTACATGTCCAGCCCCGTGTGGGGGGCTTACCTCGCATGTTGCCCCCGTGAAGCCCTGAGGGCATTCGCACAGGAAGTGATCCAACAAGGCGTGGCAGTGGCCACCATTTTTGCATGGACCGCTAGAGCACAGGTTCCTCTGCACCTCGCAGTGGCGACCCACAAACCCCGGTTGGCAGACACACTGGTAGCCTTTGGCGGTTTCCTGATGCAGAGACAAGAAATTCAATGTAGGGCTACTTGGAAACAAGTGGGGTCCTCCTGCTGCATGTTGAGCCAGCTGACCCCTATGTGTGCCTTTCTCTGTGTAATGTATTCATTGGAAATCCTTAAAAAAACAAGGAAAGGTTTCAACAAGGTTTTATTTTTCTGCAGAAGGTACAAATGATTTGTTGTATTTTTTGTATTTGTGCAAAACTTTGAATGCTCTTAAGGACTTCTTTTGGTATAAAATGAAATGATAAACATTTGACATCATGAACGTTTTGATGTGAAGCAATAAAAGCAGAACATTTGGAAGAAAACTCTCTGGGGACTCACCTTGCAGGCTCCTCCGTTCTGACACTGGCCGTGGCAGCTGTTCAGATCTGTGGGGAAAAAGCAGAGCTTCATATTGAGGCGGATACACAGATTCAACTTTCTACGGCTCACTACTGCATGCAGCTGCAGAGTGGAAACGTTTTAGTGTCATTAAGGGAAAGTTTTCTAGGATGCAAAAGCAGACATGCAGACAGTTACGAGAGCAGGTAGTGAAACAGAGCTGCAGAGGAAAAAGTGGGTTTAAATGTTGTTGAGACGATGTTCTGCTATTACTTACCTGGAGCAGCTTAAATGATCATTAGAGGGATGGAAAAGGGAGCTGAAGCCCAGCTTTTCTGGCCAAATCGTTGCTCTTCCACTTGAGAAACAACTTCATCGGTTTACAGAAACAAAAATGTGCAAATGCACAATGACAGGGAAGTGATTCCATTTAAGTTCTACACTTCTTTCGCTTTTAGCTTGAACTAGAAACTCTGTCATTGCTAGTTTTGAGGAGAAAGCAAACTTTAGAGAAGTGGAAGAGAGGCAGCCGGGCTTCAGCTGTGAGTGCAGCAGACAGGCAGGACAGGGCTGAAACCGAAGCTTTTCTGGACTCATACTAACTGATGTCACAATTCTGGCCAACCCATCCACGAAAGCAGATACAGTGGTATCCACCAATGAAGTTTTTGCAAGAGTAAGCATTGAGGCAAGGCTTTCCCGCACACTCGTTAATGTCTGAAAATCGAGGACGAGATGAACAAAGACACTTGGATTACCCAATCACCAAGAACAGCTTATCCCCAACACATCACCAGCCGACCATTGGATATTTTCTCAAATGACAGCAACATTTCACTATTTATTTTGTTTTTTCAAAGCTACAGGAAAGACCCACAAGAGTTCTGCATCCAAAGTTGCTGAGGTGCTCGTGATTTATCAGCGGTACTTCTCCTGCAGACCAAAACTGTTCTGCTGCCACTTGATATGCAGTGCGGGAGTGAGCATTCATTCATATGATTCCTTTTAACAGGTTGATCTATATTAAAGATGCACATTGTTATTTGCAGAGTTGCTTTAAGGAAATGTGTTTTTTTTTAATTCCATTTCATTGTTACTATTCCTGTTTATTTTATAAAGTAACTATAACTAACTATATTTGACATTATTATTATTATTATTATGATTGTTGTTGATAGATTTGACATTCAGTTTGGCAACAAATCATTAGTAAAAATACACATTGTTTAAAAAATATTGAAAACCATTAAAATATTTATGGATATTTCAATAATATCCACAAAACAAATCACATTTCAACGATTTCATAGAGTTAAGGCCGAGTAACACAACCACTACGTACATTTTGCGCCTTTTCCATGTCTCTCATGATTAGTGTGTGATGTACACTACATTACCAAAAGTCCTGGCTCACCTGCCGTGACTCACATGTGAACTGAATTTCCATCCCATTCCTAACCCATAGAGTTCAGTATGATGTGGGTCCACATTTTACAGCTGTTACAGCTTCAACTCTTCTGGAACGGCTGTCCACAAAGTTAAGGAGTGTTTCTAGGAATTTAGGACCTTTCTTCCAGAAGGTCATTGGTGAGGTCACACACTGATGCTGGTGGAGAAGGCCTGGCTCTCAGTCTCTGCTCTAATTCATCCCAAAGGTGTTCTATGGGGTTCAGGTCAGGACTCTGTGCAGTTCATCCCACCAGACTCTGTCCTCCAGGTCTTCATGGACCTTGCTTTGGTCACTGGTGCACATTCATGGTGGAAGAGGAAGGGGCTCCAACTGTTCCCACCAGGTTGGGAGCATGGAATCGTCCAACATGTTTTGGTATCCTGAAGCTTTCAGCGTTCCTTTCACTGGAAATAGTGTAGCACCGATGTATACCTTCTGAATCGCGTATACGAGGCTCAGATTACTTTAAAACTACGGAACCGATGGATGAATTTTGGGCCAGATCTGACTTTGATGTTGGTTTACGTGTTCTTTCCGTGGTTTATTTGTACTTCTGCTTTGCTCTGTTTTAACGTGGTTCATTCCTGATACATCTGTGAAAATTTCATGTAAAGACCACAACATTTCTCACTTTTTCCACGTATGACCAATTTTCCTCCGTGCAAAATGTACAACATGCACGTGGTGGCTGTGGGACACGGTCTTTATATGACAATCCTTTTAGCTAATGGCATCCATGAAACACTACAACATTTTTGCTAGCACTTCCTGGAGAAATTTCAGAATGATTTTCTGGTGGCAAGACTCTTTTTTTCAAAGCTTTCCACTCTTTTCCACCCCCCCTGCCCTGTTTATACATACCCCTCCCTCAGGGTTAATGTCTGTGTTGCATTCCCTAAAGGGCAACCTGCACATTCCAAGTGGTCAGTTTCAGAGGCAGCGGTTGCCGCTGCCGCACCGCCTCGCCCACTCAGACCATCACAGTGCATTTATACTAGTCCCAGGAGGTAAGCGGCACCTGTTAGGCTGCTGAAACGCAACACCCGGACCTTTTCCTGAAAACCCAACCTCCCCCTTGACTACTGCCCCGTCTCCTTTTGCTGTCCCTCAGGTACCAGTGCCACCTCTGAAAATGGAGGGGTCTTGACAGTTGTAACCCTAACCCCAGCTTTTCATCTGCTTTCCTCTACACATGTTTACAGCTAATAACAATGCTTCCTGTATGAAGATAAAGGGTTGTTTTCCTCACCACAGCCTTTCTATTACTCTGTTATGGCCTGTCTGGAGCCAAAGATAGCCCCCCCCAGCAGAGAATATTTGGTCCCAAGGCCAGCAGTTGCCAGGCTGTGGATTATTTTTAGCCTCGGTCAAGTCACCTGGCCTAAGTTGCAGATGATACCCAGAAAGTGTCTCAGCTGGGGGTGCGTATATACAAACCCTGACACTGAAGCAGTTGCACCAATGTTTAGCCAACAGAACAGCCTGATATGCTGTAACTGTGCAAACCAGACTCCTATAATGAGTTAGGATGCATCAGTCGCTGTGAGTGCCATGCACATAAACACACACAGTGTTTTTTTACAGCAATTCTGAACCGACATGCATGTATTATGGTTGTGGGTTTCCAGGCGAACCCTTTAATGCTGTTTTAAAAGGCTAACTCGTGATTTTTGGCAGCAAATCCAAAAATGCAGGAATTAAAGAACCTTTTATATGACAGACAAACGTACCGATCTGGCAGGTCTTGCCGGTCCACGACGGAGTGCAGAGGCATTCAAAGTTGTTTTCCATGTCGATGCAGGTCCCACCATGAGCGCAGGGGTTGGAGGAGCATTCGTCTGTGTCTGAAACACGTTAAACGCATGAAGCAGGTGCATTTTCCTTAGCTGTACACACCTGTCATCCCTCACAATAAGACAAAAGAAGAGTCTGGAGAGCAATTCTGAGTCAAAGATGTCTTACTTATCAATCAAAAGCCTTTCTTGTGGGGCTCAGCTGAGTAATGGATGACCCTTCAATGGGAAACCTGTCTGGATCTTGTCTACGTAGACAAGCCCATGGCACAAATGAATTCTGCTGCTTTGAAGCCACTTCAAGCTTGCTAACATTTCTCAGCTGAACAATTGGAGTGACAGTGGATTGCTACCACACTAAGTACAGTGGATAAAGAAGGTTTGGCCCCCCCAGATACAATATTGTATTAATGTGCATAAAGAAGGCAAGGAAAGATGGGAAAATCATTAAAAGACATCAGAGAACAGATGAGATATTCTTGAAATATGCAACAACAACAAAAAAGGTTTTATTTCTGTCATTTACACTTTCAAATGAGCAGAAAACAAAATAATAGTGTGCAAAAGTTTGTGCCCCCTTGCAGTATTTATTGCATGCCCTGCGCCCTTTGGAAAAGCGGAGACCTGACCGTGTCATGGATTGTTCCAAATCATCGTTTGTGAAGACCCGGGGATTTCAATGTCAAAGATTTGACATAATCTGGGTCATGTGACCTTCGCCCCAACAATCAGCATCATGGGTTCTTCCAGGCAGTTGTCTAGAGCCCTGAAACTGAAAACAATTGATGCTCACAACGCAGGAGAAGGCTATAAGAAAATCACAGAGCGTTTTCAGATGCCAGTATCCTCTGCTCAGAATGTAAGTCAGAAGTGGCGTCAACAGGAACAGTGGAAGATAAAGGAAGCTCTGGAACGAGACCAAGACAAATCTCAGACCGAGCAGCTCGCAGGATTGAGATAAAGCAAGTCCAAACCCACGTTAGACGGCACCATCCGTCCAGAAAGACCTGCAGACTCTGGAGTTACACTGTACACTGTAAAGACATGTACAAATATGGTCTGTATAGAAGAATCATCAGAAGAACACCTCTTCTACATCCTCGCCACAAAATTCAACCTTTGAAGTTCACAAATGAACACAGAAACAAGCCTGATGCATTTCAGAGCCACATTCTGTGGAGCGACGAGGTTCACATGGAACGTTCTGGCCAGAAGGAGCAAAGGTACGTTTGGAGAAAAAAGGGCACAGACTTTAATGAAAAGATCCTCTGTCCAACTGTTAAGCATGAGGGTGGAGCTATCATGCTCTGGGGTTGGATTGCAGCCAAAGGAACAGGAAGACTAGATTCACCCAAATTTCAGCCCTAACATGCTGGCATCTGTGAAGAATCCGAAAATAAAGAGAGGGCAGGACAAGGTACCGACTCTGCGGGGGGCCAAACTTTTACAACGCCATTATTTTGAAAGGAAAAAAAGTGAACTTGACATGTTAGGAATCTGTAATCTGATGTCTTTCCTTGGCTTCTTTATGCACAATGACAGAACATTTTACCAGGGGTGTCCACATTTTTTACCCCCCCCCCCTTTAAGTAATTGAATCATTTTGCACTGACACCTACTGTATTAGCTGAGAAAACATTGCTGTCAATAGCTTGTCTTGACCTGGCATGTCTTTCTACATTTGAGTAGAAAGGGTGCCTGACGCAGCAGCTCCACCTCTGGTGGCTAAACTGCTTCAAGCAGGAAACTCTGACGGTGCCCACAGGAACAGTTCACGTCATGGACCTTTGGATTACAGCTACTTTTCATACTGACATGTTGTGCTGACAGCATCTTTGATTTACTGCTTGTGCTTGTTCATCAAGCACATGCTTTTCTTAGTTTTTGTACTTGTTGTCAGTATAATAATAATGATACGGAGCATTTCCTGAGTAAAGTAAATCATTACATTACTATAAGCAGTAATGTGTTACTGTCATATATTACTCTTATAGTTGTATGTTACAATAAAAACATCTAGTATAGGAAGGTCCATCCTTCCATTTCTGAAACCGCTACATCCCTTTCAGGGTCACAGGGTTGCCAGATCCTCTCCCGGCTTTCAGGAAAATCAAATGTATTTGGTTATTTTGCTGGTGCTACTAGGTTTTACACGACAGTATATGGTTACATTTTTAAAACAGAAAAAACACATGTTTTTATTTTATTTTAACAACAGTTGGTGCATTTTCGAGTCTCTCACCTTTAGCGCAGGTGGGTCCAGACCAGCCAGGAGGACAGTGACACTCAAACCCTGAAGGAACCTCATGGCATGTCCCTCCATTAGCACAGGGGTTGGACACACAGGCATGTTCCACTACACGAAGAGCCGTGTCAGATTTAACCGTTCTCCAACATCCAGCATCCTGGTTTTTGATTTGCCCACTCACCAATCTGGCAGTTCTTTCCCGAGTAGCCGTCTGGGCACGCACAGTTATACTCGTCTGGCTCCGTGTTCATGCATGTTCCTCTGTTTTTGCACGGCCAGTTGGTACCACAGTAGTTCAAATCTGCACAGCAAAGTTGAACGCTCATTTTCTGACAAGGACGCAACATTTTCTGACAAAAGATATATTTGCAATGATTATAAAGAGTTTTAGTTTTTTAAATTAAACCCCCCCGCTCTGTGAGTGGTCTGGTCCCCAGGAGGTTCTGGGATCCTGTGAAGGATCTTCGCTGATCCTTCGTCCTTCTGGACTAAGGTCACCATTCTCCCAGTGAGGGGGTCACCGCCCTGAGTCGTCTCTGTCGCCTTCACCTCCCTCTTTCAGTCCTTGCTGTTTCTTGATACTCTCCCCTGAAGTTACCATCATTTGGGACCTATCACGTGGGCCCTCTTCTCCTACTCGCCCAGGATTGCTCGGTCCGGTCTGTTATCATCTTTTCTGTACCTGGACGTCCCACAGGAGGTTACCCTGTTCTTTCCACACTACCTTCTAAAGTGATTCCCATCTTGACCTTGGACGTTCCAGCTCATACTCAGCACAGATGCTTCTGTATGCTATGGTAGCCATTTGGCTATGCATGCTCTACCTGCTAGCATCTTGCACCCTGCTGTTATGGGCTGGATTGTGCAAAGCCAACCCCTTGTTTAATTTTTAGTCCCCCATGTCAGTGATTCAATTCCATTTATTTATATAGCCCCAAATCACAGCAACAGTCGTCTCAATGAGCTTCGTACCGGTAAATGTAAAGTAAACATAATATCAAAAGAATCATGAATACATAGAATTCAATAGAATAGAATTCCTGCCCTTAGAGCCTCCTTCTCTGTAAGGAAAAACTCCTAAAAATAAACGTATTACCAAAAAAACAAAGAAACCTCAGGAAGGAGGGGTCCTCCCCCAGGACGGACAGGCCATGTACCAGAACTCTTAGAGAAGAATTGACTTATCTAACTCTACAACTACATGTTTAAAGTTCAGCAGATGAGTTCTATCCAGATAAAGTTGTGGGACAGCTGGGGGCGCGAGACGAGCCGGAGGGGGGGTCCACAGCCAAGTGTAGAAGCAGGAGCAGAGACGAGGTACACTGTACACGGTAAGGTAGAGGAGCACAGACGAGCCAGGGGGGAATGATGCAGTACATGTCTCACATACTAGATTTAACATAACCACTAAGGTTTGGTCATTTTGGAATCAAATCGGTTTTTGTGCTTGCACGTTTGAAAATAACTTTTAAAGAGATATTTCAAAAAAAGCAAATGTTAAAAAAAACTTTGGAATGTACAAGGACACTGGAAGCTGTGACATTATTGAACTCAATGAAGTAAGTTTGCGCTGACCTTTATCACAGAGAAGACCTCCCCAGTTCTTCTCACAGGAACACTCCCACGGCTCGTTGCAGGTACCGTGGACGCAGCCGGGGTAAGGCAAGCACTGGTCGCACAGCAAGCCGTCCCATCCATACTTGCATCTACAAACACAACAACCCAGAGATTCCTTCATTCAGACACAAACCGGTGACATGTGTGGCAGACCGGAGCAGACTCTGGAAAAGTAGGAGCAGAATTAATCAGCCGCTTTTCGACATTATCACCTTCATAAGCAGACAAACTGGAATAAATTACAGAGAAAATAATAAATAATTCCCTTTCTACAAAGGGCAGATTTAGATATTAAAAAATGTAACATTAGTGTAAAAAGTCAATGATTTTTACAATATACAGAAAACAAAATATTAACAAAGGATGTAGACTCTAATGTGTGTAGTTTCCACCAGCAGACAATGAAACTCGTCAAAGTCTTTGCTTAATGTCATCCATCCTTTATTTTTAAAGGATGGATTACATTGAGAGCATAATAAGCTAGATGTAGCTAAAATGTTGCTACTGATTAAAGCTGATGATGGTTAAGACGAAGCCCTGGCATCTGTGGCTGTAACTCATCGGCTTGTCACCCATTCCCAGATTACTCCCAATGCTGAGAAACACAGAAAACATGGTGCTGGGTGCTTTTTCATTTGTCTGAAGGGATCACTAACAGCCGCCTGGTTGGTAAATAAAAATGCAAAAACATATTTGGATGAGGCGCTAGAGCAGGGGGGTCAAACTCATTTTCACTGAGGGCCCCATCAGCATAAAGCTGTCCTCAAAGGGCCAGATATAACGTATACGTGTAACTAAATGTAATGAAAAAGAAATGTAACTACTAAATGTAAGTACTAATGTTAAATAACTCATTATTTATTTATTATAACTTTTTAAAGGGACAATACCAGTTGCATAGAAAACATATGTTTGCTTGTTACTTTAACATAAATCCTTTACATTTGATTCTGTCAGGTTATTTTATCTGGACAGTGTTTACGTCCTAATGTATAGTTGCCCAATCCCATATTTCAAGTCTGATTCCACCTAGATATGAATAAATACACACCAGCTTTTATGTTTTACTCTAAGAAATTAAAAACTTTTATGCTCTTGCGGGCCACATAAAGGACATGGGGGCCACATTTGGCCCCCGGGCCTTGAGTTTGACACATGTGAGCTAGAGCCAGGAAGTACCGTCTGGAACACCGCCATAAATGAAACCACTAAAATCCATTAGTGTGATAAAATGATGACATGTAAATGGTATCCATCATTGATGTTGTTTTCAATATTACCAATAATCACTTCATTAAACACCATCACATTGGTTTATTTAGTGGCCGGTTTAAATCCCCTGGATAAAAAAGGTTTTTGGAACACATGAAAAAACTTCCAGTTAGTCATACGTGTTGTCTGTTTGGTTTGGACTCTTGATCAGACGTGGGGCAGTGAGCAGAAAGATGGAGGGTTTTTTCTCTCCCCACATGTGTTGCATGTTTTCCTTTGGCATTCTTTGTATGTCATGAGCTTGGAAGAGCGGCTCCTTTCTGTAACGATGGTTTGTCATCTTGGAGCAGAGGCCTGCACAGGGGTTAGCTAATCTGTTGGTGTATGTCAGCACGCTGTTATTCTAAGGCTAGCGGCAACCTTGTCCCACCTGTCCTGTCATTTCTCTCTCGGCCTATTTCAAGTCAACCCCCACCCCCTCCTCCTTCCCACTTTACTGTCACGACCACTTGAAAATAGACGTAGATCGAGTAGCCTTGCCTGTTGCCCTGCAGCGAGCCGCAATGGAGCACTTCAGGCAGCTGGTCGCTCACAGCAGCACATTCATGACGAACCCCCACAAAAACCAAAACGCCACATTTCTTTACACTTTTGACAGTTTATTTGATCTTAAAAAGGTTATAGGAAGAGAAGAACAGATGGGTGTGTCAACCAAGCCATGCACTGAACAGGTAGATGGAGCAGGAAGCAAACGCTGACACGCTTTGACGTCTACCACACTCAAGGTGGGCGCCGTTTTCTGAGATGTGAGCTTAAGACATGCTGATCAGGCTGCTGCCCTACAAACCAGGCAGCTGATCATCTAGCGTCTGCCCTGATGATGGACAATAATGTCCTCACACGGGGGATCAAAGACGAGGTGCAGGCGGGGACGGGGCTCCGCTCAGCTGCTCCCGAGCACAGCAGCTGGAGCTTAAAAGAGGAGAGCGGCAGGCAGAGCTCAGCCCATAGCTCACCCAGAAGGACGTTACTGCAATCCTGAAGCTGCCATTGCTTACAGGATGTCTGTGGCATCCCAAAGTACTAACATGAGCAGAGAGGATGTCCTCTCGTTTCAAACCACGCAGACATTTGTTTGGGCCAGTTGTTCACCTGCCTTTCAGGTGTGCAAAATGCAGATGCAGAACAGTGACCACCATCCTGCTTTATGTTCAATCAATCACTTTATGCAGCTTCCCCACCATCCAGCAGGCAGCCTGGACAAGGCAGGAGCATCCAGTGGAGCGCAGAGTGTGTTTCCTGATACAGGCCAGCTACAACGTCCTACCAAGCCCCACCAACATGTTCTGCTGGGATGGGGGGAGTCTGCAGCATGCAAACTGTGTCTGAAGAGGGGGACCCTGAAGCACAGCCTCTGCTGCTGTTTGAAAGCTCTGGGCGAGGGGCGCTACCGCTGGCACCACAACCAAGTCCTGAAGGCAACAGCCAACACCTCGCCTCCACCCAGCGAGGAACATCCTCACCTTTGTCCGGCCTGGGGAGACTGTGGTGAGTCTGGGTGAAAAAGTTGACCTTGAAAAGCAGCTGAAATGTCCAGAAACCACCACAACCCTGAGGCCATATGCTGCTCATCTCAGAAGCCTCCAACAGATCGTTCTCCTGGAATTGACCTTCTCCTAGGAGGAGCGGATCGACAAGGAGAGGCCAAAGTGTGCTGATTTAACACACGAGTGTCAGAACAGTGGGTGGAGAGCAAGGTGGAAGCCCATCGAGGTCACAGGCCAGTCGCCGTGCAAAGCGTACAACATGCTGGGCATCTTTAGGGTCATCAAGGAGGTCATTGAGGCAGCAGCACCCTGTGGATGAGGAGGGGGCAACCGTGGGTGGGTAGTGCTACCTGGACACAGCCGGGATTAGTCCCAGCTGGGTCACCTGGGAGAGAGTGCATGATGTTTAAAAGGCCGGAAACACTCCATGATGGTAGGTAACATCCCTGATGATGTCTCCATGTCGCATCACACGATGATGTATGTTAACAACCCCTTAAGACCTGAGCTCTTCTTTGAATTTGGTCTCAATAGGACTCCAGAATCCACCTCTGTGGTACTATAACCTAAAATGGGGTGTTTACACATGTGATGTCCACACACATGATGTCCACACATGTGATGTCCACACATGTGATGTCCACACATGTGATGTCCACACATGTGATGTCCACACATGTGATGTCCACCCATGTGATGTCCACACACATGATGTCCACACATGTGATGTCCACACATGTGATGTCCACACATATGATGTCCACACACGTGATGTCCTCACACATGATGTCCACACATGTGATGTCCACACATGTGATGTCCACCCATGTGATGTCCACACATGTGATGTCCACACATGTGATGTCCACACACGTGATGTCCACCCATGTGATGTCCACACACATGATGTCCACACATGTGATGTCCACACATGTGATGTCCACACATATGATGTCCACACACGTGATGTCCACCCATGTGATGTCCACACACATGATGTCCACACATGTGATGTCCACACATGTGATGTCCACACATGTGATGTCCACACACGTGATGTCCACACACGTGATGTCCACCCATGTGATGTCCACCCATGTGATGTCCACCCATGTGATGTCCACACACGTGATGTCCACACACGTGATGTACCGCTGTAGAAGAGTGGGCTGGAGTGAAGCACAGTGACCGACCACTAAACCAGCAGTGATGAGGTGAGAGGACGACACACTTTTAAAGGAAGCGCTCAAAAAGCAGGTCCTGCAATAAAATGCTGAAATGCTGTTAACTTCAGGGTCTTCACAGCCTCTTCTGGTTACAGTTACAGTTATTAGAAACTGTTGCAAATTTGATCTGAGCAAAACCTGCTGAGTTTTATGAAACTGTGATGTTTTCTTCTGGTTCTGCCTTAAATCTGTAATTTCACTATTACTCCTTCAGATGCATTTCACTTTCCTGCAGACCCTCTCAGTCCTAAAAGTCAATGACTTTGAATTAACCTGCTTGGAAAAAGCTAAAACCCTTCATGGCTCTGCTTTCTGCAGGTTACCAGGAAATCAGAGCAAAAATGAAAACAGTTGCCCGAAGGTTTCCTTGGATATTTTTAGAAAACACCAACTTTGTTTGCAACCTCAGCTTCTTTCTACACCACTAAACTCTCTTTTAAGCCTTTGATGCTTCACCTTTGCCAGAGCGCTGCATCCAAGCAGCCTCAGTCCTCAGCCCCACAAACAGCTGCTCAACTCTGAAGCAAATGAAAAATACTTTTTACTTGATGCATACTCATGAGCCATGGTATTCTGGCTGTTATTGTTGTATTTGTTTTATTTTTAGCTTGTTTGATTTTATTTTAAATAAGCCTATTATTCCACTTCCATTTCCCACCTATTGTTATAATTGACTAGCATGTTAGTCAATGTTTGAAATCATCTACATGTCTTTACAGAAGTTTTGCCTGTACTGCATCTAACTGAAATTGTGTTTTGTTGTCAAACTGCACAGCACTTGCATTCTGTTTTTAAGTGCTTCATTAATAAATCGGCTCCATAAATTGCCTTTCTTTGATGTTGTTAGACTGTTGTGGTCTCCTCCGTCATCGGATGCTGCGGTGTTTCTCTGCTCACAGCGAGTCTCCATCACTGACTTCCTCTTCGTCTCATTCTCCTCCTCTTTAGCCGCCCAACTGCCACTGCTGGCTGGGAGGGTGTTTACAAAAGCATGCATCTGCTGGTGACACATATATCTTCAGATGAAGATAAAACATCCGGCTTTACTTGGATGATCTACAGAAAATTAAATCTTAACAAAACATTTATTTATAATTTGTTTCTCAGGTAACAATTACATAAATATACAACAAAAACTGAATTGAATTGCATTTTACTGTACAGCTAAAAAATCCTTGCTGCACCAGTTATGATCATTTTGCATTTGATCACTAACTGCAGAGAAGACTTTGAAGCTTGACATGGTGTTGTGGGCCCCCGCGTACACATGTGTGCCTTTAACACAGCCATCCAGATGCAGCGTGTTTGTGGCAGCATGGGTGTGTGTCAGGGCTCCGCATTGTCTCCCTCTGCGGTCGGCGGCGGTGCCCAGCACGGACCGCTGGTGCAGCGGTGGTTGCAGTGTGGACAGTCTGTCTGGCTGCTGTGTGGAGCAGCATGTAAACTGGTTTAGGCAGCGAAAACACAAGGGTGGCAGAACCCACAAGCCCCAGCACCAGGCTCCTGCCTACTGACCCATCGGGGGGGGGGGGCAGGAGCCTAAAATATCTCGGCTGCCCATAACACCCCTCAGACACACCACACCCATTGGGGGCAGGGGCAGAGGTCTGGGGGGCTGATGTGTGGGAACAGTGAGTTATTTAGAGGCCAGTCTTGCACCCCCAAATCCAAAAGACAGACTTGGCCTGCTGTTGCCTAGCTACATGCTTAGTAGTATTACATGAGCGAGCGTAGGTTGTGAAAGCGCTGTGTGCAAGAAACAAGATCCCAAACACCCATTTATAGTTTCTCCTCTGTCAAACTACCCAGCTTTTCTCCTGATTCTCTCTCCTTCCTCCCGTTTCTGCTCTGTAGGGCGATCAACCCCTCTTCCTCTTTTTCTGTCGTCGTAATCGTTTTTGACCATTTCTTAGGCTTTCCTACAAACGTGTTTATCAGCTACGACTAGAGACGACAGCAAAACATGAAGCTTCATTGTTCCCATGTTAATGGAATTTACTTGCTAAGCAGCTTCACAGCAAAGTGGTACAACGTGGGAAAAAAGACAGAATTTTCTGGGTCGTCAGGTAAAAATGTGTTGTAATTCTTACACCCTTTTTCCTTTTGGCTCAATATTGATCTCTTTTATGTCACTTTCAGCCCTTTCCCATGAACCTTTGCTGCTATAGATCCTCCAATCAGCATCTTCAGGCATAAACAGGAGCAGTTTCAGCATCAGTTAGATCCACGTAAAACCACACTAGGGCGGCATGATATGAGGAAAACTCAATTTACGATAGTGATCAATACTGTGATGATGATATAACTTATGATGCATAAACAACTAGCAAAATAACCAAAAACATTTTTATTTCACTGCAACAGTTTACTTAAATAAGAGTCAAAATAACTTAAATTATTCTCCAAATGACCCTCGTCTACGTGGGAGGCGAGCATCTAACATAAAAGGGCTCCATCCGACTGGTCAAATGGTCTTTGCATGGCGCTTGTCAGTCACAGCCCCATTAATCCATTCACACACTGATGCTTCACCAGAGGGAAGGTGTCTTAGCCAAGGACACTTGAAAGCGAGAATCAAACCTCCAATATTCCAGTCAGAGGCTAACCGCCCTACCAATGCACCAAAGTAGTTCTTTGAATTTCTTAAACAGTTTTCTGAACAAGACGATACAATAGGAGCCCATGTGGAAGACTATTGTTGTAATATTGGGCTACATAAATTGAATTGAATTTTAATTTGCACATTTATTTTCTGTGAAACTTGATGCACATGACTATATTTCCTTCTTTTTTCCTTATTATCTTGCTCTTTGTTTACTGCTGTGCTCAGATCCATTTGTAAATGGCGTATACTTATATGGCGCTTTTCTACCTACAAGGACAAAGCGCTTTACATTCACACACACATTCACACACTGGTGGCCGCTCCGCTGCCAAACACAGGTGCCCGCCTCCCACCAGAGGCAAGGTGGGGTTCAGCGTCTTGCCCAAGGACACTTCGACTCATGGGCGAGCAAGGCGGGAGTCGAACCTGCAATCTTACGATCATGGGTCGACCGCCGTACTGTGCACCACGGCCGCCCCTGTCATTTATATCAACAAATGACAGTTTATGCCAAATAATTCATGTCGTATAGTAGTAACTTTCCCTAAAGAAAACAAAAAACTGTTTGACCGGACTGGCAGAGTGTAAAAACTCAGAGAGAAAGAGCATTTTACAGACATCATCATGAGCAGCTTCACTTCATGTTCGATCATGTCTGTGACGGCCCACGGACACGCTATGTCTGCATGAACCACACGACCACACAAAAAGCTCGACACGTGGAAGGGCTGCACAACTGTTGTGGCTGGTGCTGAGAAACTGGTCGTCTTAGAGCCCAGACTCAAGGTCCAGCACTTTCCAAGAAAAACGAGTTAGTATGAAAGAAGCACACAGCCTCCAGCCCGTCTCTCAATGAGGCTGTGAGGAATTCCAACCTCCTTTTCCGCACAGTCTCTTCTAGAATTAGTGCTAAAGTTTTTCTCTGTCCAAACAAAGTGACAAATGCAGCCTGAGGTCAAAACGTCTAACTGGATTAGTTCATTCTAAACATCTGACTTCTAGTCTTTCAGCTGAAATGTAGCAGGTTACAACTTTTGGATGCTCCCTTTAGGGGGCGACACATGGAACCCTTTCTGCTGCACCCTCCTCCCTCACACCCGCCACTCATGACCTCCTCCTGTACACCCATGACCTCCTCTCTGGTCTTCTTATACACATCTCCAACCTCGCTGTTCCTCCTCTCATTGGGTCGGATTCATTTCTTGACCCTTTTGGTTCTATTTATATAAAATGGGCACAGAGACAAAGAGGTTCATGGAAGCAGCCAAATCCTTTTTTCTTCTTCAGTAAATGCAAACGGACCTGTTTGTTTAGCAAACCACAGGTTTATCTGTCATTCTGGAAGCATGAAGGCTGCCTTACAGCTGCTGAGGGGAGAAACACGTATGTGGCAGCATCACATTATCTGCACATTGACTGACTTGAAGTTTTCTGTCTTTATTTTATTTGTAGCGGTAAATGTTGTGAAGAGGTTCAGCTCTCAAACCTCATAGTCAGACATTGGAATCGTTCAGAAGCCTTCAAAGACCTGGAAATGACAGACTGGAGGAGTGAACTCAGAACAGCTCCGCCTGAGCAGCAGACAGCTGCTTCTAAAGTTCCCAGCTAACTTCAACGTTTTGCCTCTGTAAGTGGAACGGGCTGATTGGTCCGGGTCACTTTGCAGGAAGGACTTTTTAAAATGTCGGCGGCGCACACTCCAGGAAAAATAAGTCCCATTTGCTTTGAGACACAGACAGGAATGACTCATTTGCATACCGAGTGCACAGAAACTCAGCCCTTTTCCCAGCTGGATGGTCTGACTGTACTTTTATCAATACGGTTGCTTTTTTACATTCTGGTATGATCATGATATGTTCTAACATAAACCCCAAACCCACTGAGAATGAGGAACTGCTGCTTTTCTCAGCTGCATGGGTGCATTTTTGATCCCAGGGAAGCTCCAAAAACATGCTGAGGCACATTCAAATATGTTTTTCCCGATACTCATCCTCTGGCCATTTTCTCTGAGAAGTGTCAGGGTTTTTTTTGTTTTATGATACCTTCATTAATCAATCCTGCATCCTCAAACCCCCCCCCCCCCCTTTCTTTTGGTTTCCCTTCGAGCTCTTGGCACTGTTTGTGTAAAAATGTGTGTTTGTGAATGTTTCTCAAGATCCCTGATCCATAGTGTCCTTTTGCAGAGTTCAGCTCACACTGACTCCATATTTCCCTCCAGAGTCCTGCGTTCATGTAGCAGCTTGAAGAAACGCCTGCCTTCAAACTAAACTGTTCTCCTGCACACCTCTGTGGTCCTGAACCTGCTTCTGTTTTCCAAAACTTCCTGGATAGACTGACGGTAAGTCCATCAAAACATTACTTACGCAATGGCACCTTCACATGCCAGAAAACTGACTTCTGCTTCTAATCTTGGTTGAGTTTGCAAACAAGTCAGTGTTTTTGTGACATTTGTAATAACTGAACATTTTGGGCTTAGATGAATCATGGCGACGTCTGGAAAGGCAGACCCATATGGACAGTTTTCCCTTCAGTCTATGTTTTCAAACCAACGGCTTTCTGGTTGTGAGATCAGGAGCTGCTTTTTTTTTACCACATTTACTCTCCAGGCCGGATGCAGGACTGCTGGAAGCCGGTTTGGCTTTAATCTGACGGAGTATGTTTATCTAATTTCAAGTCCAAAAATGACCCTGTAGATGTAAGTCACGGTGACTTGTAAAGGAAAGTTTCACTTAAATGGGACGACTTGTTTCTGAAAAAAAACCAACATCTTAAATCCATCCAATCATTCATCCATCCATTCATCCATCCATCCGGGACCGGGTCGTGGGGGCAGCAGTCTAAGCAAAGATGCCCAGACTTCCCTCTCCCCAGCCACCTCCTCCAGCTCCTCTGGGGGGACCCCGAGGCGTTTCCAGCCCAGCTGAGATCCGTAGTCTCTCCAGCGTGTCCTGGGTCTTCCCTGGGGCCTCCCCCCAGTGGGACACACCCGGAACACCTCCCCAGGGAGGCGTCCAGGAGACATCCGGACCAGATGCCCGAGCCACCTCAAATGGCTCCTCTGGATGTGAAGGAGAGGCGGTTCTACTCCGAGCTCTCTGCGGTTGACCAAGCTTCTCACCACATCTCCTTTGAAATATGCAAAACAAATTTGGCCAACAGAACAAGAAATTAGCCGTGACCAATTAAGTTGAGGTGTTTCCCAGAAGCCATGAAATGTAGATGAGGAACTCCGTTTCGTTTGCATGGGTTACGTGGGAACAAGAAGAGCCTGGACTGGTGTGACTGGGAGGAGTCTGTACTACAGCAGTGCTGTTATTAGCAGAGAACTGAGAAACAGAAACTGAAACTTAAGTGTAAACATGGCTCAGATGATACAAAAATACCTCCAATCAATTGAAGAACAATCCTGGGATTATTGACCTTGATGTCACAAGGCGGTGAGGGGAAAAAAACTTGGAATATCTTAATCCCAATTCAATGAAGAAAGCCCAATCAGAGCCTGTGGACTGAAGAGTCTGGGCCACCCCTTCCTGGAGCTTTCCAATGATCCATAGATATTTGGAGGGTGTTTTCCCTACATTGGAAAACTGAGGAGGGGGTTCCCCTTTCTCCTTTTTAGGGAGTGTGCCATAACAACTGGTCCACACATCTCAGCTTCCCTGGTTGATTCTAGGACAGAGAACCAGAGAAGAGATTCAGCTGATGGTTGAAACCCACATCCGGGAAGAGCAGAGTAGGTTTCATCCCAGGGGGAGGGGACACTGGACACAACCTGGACGGACCCCCGTTAAACCCCCCAGGGACCTTTTGAGCCTGCAAATTCAGTCCAGGTGTCTTGTGGAGTCCTGTGTTAAACCCTGCAGCTTTGGTCAGAAAAACCAAAATGCCTGACTGGCTGGTGGGAACGTCCTTGGGGAGTTTGTGGCCTGCTCAGTCCTACTGTGGGTGGATGTGGTCTGTAACATTTGAATAATGTTTAATATCTTTATTAAACATTATAGCTAAGTGTTTAAAAAAACCCGCACAGGTTTCAGCTAGCCGAAGTTTGAAAAAAAGAACTTGGACGGAGATTCTCTACTCCAAAGAGATGCTGCACGACTGTGCCAGAACCGGGTTGGAGATCTAATTATGGTCAAAAGGATGCATACCAGCTTCAGGATAAAATCATTGATTATCCACACACTTTAGTATCCTTAGCTTCTTCCTTATCACGAGTACCGAAAAAAACATTTTTATACTAAGACTGTATCTTCTTCTCCCACAAAACTGAATTTCCAAACAACATTGCACCTGACATGACTGGACAGCAGTGCAGCAAAGGGCCGCATGCTGATAGGCAAGACAGACAAATGTTTAGGGCCCTAGATAATACGGGGCCTCTAAGGGCCAAACTTAAGGCATAACTACAATGTCAAGAATGCGTAACAGCAGTCACAGGGAAGATGCGGCTTCAGGGAACTAATTCTTAGTGTTTCAGTTCATAAAAACTGATTGTAAAGAGAGAGTGTCTGCCATCTGCACACCGCCACACATGTCAAAACAGAAACACAGCCTTTGGCTCATAGTGGCCACCTAAACATACCCCCCTCCCTTTTAGGCACAGCAATAACTTAATAAAGAACACGATCACTATTAAACCAGTCCAAAATAACTGTAACAGCCTCACAAAACTGTTTTACGTTTTTCTATTGAACCACATTTTCCTAAAGGGCCTATATCATGAAAAATCCACTTTTTTTTAGCTTTAAAGTGTATTCTAATGTTTATTCCTCACTAAAACAACCCTAGAGTGGTATTTTGATCTATTCACACATTTCTGAGTATTCTTCCTAAAACCTGGTCTTTGAGCACCGGCCCCTCCCAACTGAGTGGGTTCTCACATGGTAACATCACAAAGTGAGGACCAGCCCCTTCCAGGAAGAGTCTGCTCTGCCAGCCCCGCCCCCAGGCTAACACACACGCCCACTTTCTCCTCTAAACCAGCGCTGATCAGCTAAACATGAGCGAAAAGCAGACACACTGCTGAGGCCGCCTCTGGGATGATGTCATGAAATGGGCGGCACCCAGACCGGGCGAAAGGCAGAGCCTCAGAGAGCGAGTCGTCTTCCTTTTGCGTAGGAAAAGGAGCTGAGAAGGTAATTCACATTTCATAAAATAATCTTTCTTTAGTGTGCCAAGGGTCATATATGATCATATATGAAGATGACTGTAAAAAGGCTAAAGATGCCTTTAATAAACAGTGAAAGCATCAAAGATGGAAAGGTTTTGTTGTCGGGCAGAAAGTTCTGAATTAGCTCCTGCAGCTTTAGCATCCCTGTTTTCTGTTACACTGTGATTCATTTTTGGAATTATTACTGATGTGTCATTGCATTTTCACACATACAATTTTCACAAATACCATGGGCTTTTTGGTTTTATTCCAAAGAAGAAGACCTCATCTTTGTGAATAATAATTGAGCACAATCTCTGAACAAAAAATGTTGAATTATGGTGCTACTCTGTAGCAAAATGGACAGTTTTATGTTATACAGGATCCGTTAAAAACAGACATTAGGAATATTATTATTATACCCACAATAGCACAGATTTTTGTATAAAATTCAAAAGAGGCAGCTGTGGTTCATGTTTTGCTGCTAAAAGTAACTGCAGGTTGACAGTTCTGCAGCTTTTCCATGTTTTAAACAGCATCGAGTCCCTGTGACACTGCCCCCCACCCCCCCCCCCCCCCCACTTGATCTCCACAGATCCTCACATTCAGCCAAAAGCTCTGGTCTGCAGGGCTACAAACATCAGGAGACCACGGTCAGTCGCAGGTCAGCTTCTGGTCATTGTCCGGTCATGCATGACTGCTGCGAGGAGGACAGTCCCGCACACGCAAGCTCGGCCCTGACGAAGCAAACGCTGCGGCCGAAGCAGAACAAAGGGAAAGAAATCCTGACTTACTTGCATTCCCCTGGGACGCTGCAGGTTCCATGAATGCTGTGGCATCCTGGTTTGCAGATGGCTGTTAGGAGATAATGGAACAGAACAGAGTACAGAGTAGTAAGAACTTGGAGTCCTTCATTCCCTAAATTGGACGTGTCATCTTTGTTAAAGCAGAAAATCCCTCCTTTTTCAACAGGAAGGAGTAGATGACATGTCAGTTTCTGGTGTCCAGCCCGGAGAGACACAAAATTCTTCAAGAGAAACTTTCCAAGTTCCAGCCAAACTTTGGCTCACATTGATGTACTGGTTTGTTTGATCTCACTCATCTTGGTGTACTTTCTGTAAGTATACCACATTTCACATGGATGATGGTCATTAAGGCACTGCTTTATGTCTTATCTAACACATGGATGTTTGTCATTACATCAATGACATCTAAAGTCATTCACAGAGCCAATATGGCATGAAGGATGGAGGAAACACTCTTTCAGGGGAAGTGAGTGATTAATAGGTTGTTATGTAAATGTTGTCTTGTTGTGATATTCTAGTTGTGTGCTGGGACATCTAAGCAGGTAATAAAGCATGACTTCAGTTTCTCTTTGTGATGTTGATGACATAATTTCCAGTGAACATTCTTGGTACTGACTGGCACTGAACTAAAACACGTATTTGAAAGTATCTGAGCTGGTATTTCTCCCTCACCTGTTTTGCAGTCCGGCCCCGTCCATCCCTCCATACAGTTTCTGTTTCCCGACTGGTCGCACACATAATGGCCAAAGTAGTCATCGCGAGGACGGCACACCTGGTTGCACTTGCTGCCATAGTAGTGCTCATGGCAACGCACTCGAACGGTGTACTGCATGCTGGTGACCGAAGTCTTGTGCTCCACAGTCTGTTTCTCCTCCCCAGGGTTGATCATGCCTTTGTGGATGCTCCGCTCGATCAGCAGCTCCTCATCTGCAGAACACGCAGACCATGAGGAACATGTAAAGACACAGAGGAAACACATTCCTATTGTGCGGTTCACAGTTTTGCGCCAAAGCTGGTAACGGAGTCAAAAACCATCCAAACTAAGGTTATGTCATTTCCTCATCCTAGGTTACTGAAATGACGTTTGGCTAGCGGGTGCTAAGCCAATAGGAGACGGGGAATAGGCACGGAAGGGAGGCATGGAGGGCGCCTTTTAGTTGTTTTTTCCAGAAAAACGAATCAATGTCCTGCCAGAAATCCAGAAAAGCCCTGTTCCAAAGCATACCTGGACAGAAAAGACATCCTGCTGAAAGGAAAGCCACTGAAGGTGCTGCTGCAGCTTAAGCAGCCAGAATTCACAGAGAAGAAAATCTTAATTGACAGAAGATGAACCAAGTCCAAATGACTGTCTTTGTGACTTACGACTTTCAGAACTTCTTTCTAAAGCCAAAAAAAAAATAAAAATAAAAAATCTACAGAATTGTAGTGCTTTTCATGGCTATATACAGCTCCTTGCCAAAGTGTTCGGCCCCTCTTAAACTTTTCAACCTTTTTCCACATTCCAGGCTGCAAACATAAATATATATAAGTGTAATTCTATTTGAAGAATCAACAAGTGGGACACAATCATGAAGTGGAACGAACATTTTTTTTTAATTTTTTTAACTGAAATGTTGGGTGAGTAAAATGATTCCGCCCCTTTCCTTTCAGTGCAGCAAACTCTCTGCAGATGTTCAGTGAGGATCTCTGAATGATCCAAAGTTGACCTGAAGGACTAATGATGAGAATAGATCCACCTGGATGTCATCAGGTCTCCATATAAATGCTCCTGCTCTGTGATCGTCTCAGAGGTCTGTTTAAAGCGCAGACAGCATCATGAAGAACAAGGAAGACACCAGGCAGGTCAGACTCCTAGATGCTGTTGAGGAGAATTTAAAAGCCAGATTTGGATACTGAAAGATTTCCCAAGCAGCTTTGTGCAACTGATAATACTGAAATGGAAGGAGTATCAGACCACTGCAGATCTACAAAGACCCGGCCGTCTGTCTAAACTTTCAGCTCAAACAAGGAGAAGACGATCAGAGATGCAGCCAAGAGACGCATGATCCCTCTGGAGGATCTACAGAGATCTATATGGGATTACATTTCTGCCATTAATTGAAAGGGCGTAAAGACAACTGAGCGGGCGTATTTAGGAACTGAGTGAGTGAACCTTACAACCACGCTGGCGCAATTCTAACTAAGCGACCCCGTATTTTACAATTGAACGGCTGCAATCCTAACTGAGCAGTGATCTTGCTCAGTCAGATCGTTTTTGCGCGCTCACATGAATTTACCGTGCGGTCAAATTGTTTTTGCGCGCTCACATGATTTTACGCTCAGTGGTAAGGGGGCGTTTTTGTCACTTTGTGGGCAGAAACCTTTCTGGTTGATCTGATTGGCCGAAATTTGCATGTCTTATAGTGAGACAGAGGGGCGGAACTTTCATTTTTCAGAGCCGGGCGGCTCTTGAGCTGCATGCAGCTCCCTGCCTCTTAGCATAGTTTCTAAATACAGCACTTTCACAGCCATAAGGTGAAAGTTTGACATTTTCTCCTAATGTACAGAGCAGCCCTAATGTGTTGTTGTGTGACTTCGGAAACCCTGGAAATGCAAAGAGGCACGGCACAGTTTAAACTGCAAGCTATCAGCCACGCGGAGGAACACGGGAATCAAGCAGCTGTAGTTCGGTTAAGTTAGATCTTCACAGATTCAGACTTCCTGCTTCAATAACTCTTCTGATAAACGTTCAAATGTGTCAGCAAGTACCTCAATCATTTTGTATTAACACAGAGAGTGAACTACAAAAGCATTTTTAAAGAAAAAAGATAATTTTTATTGCCTTTTAATCAGAATTGTTCGTTTTAAGCTGTGAATGCAAACAGGGCAGCGAGCCGGCTGCTAAGGGACCGTCAATAAAGTGCACACCCTGTGAAACACCATCCTGTAAAAATCAGTAAACTTTTAAAAAGTGAATACATGTCTATATTTATATGAACTGGTAATGAAGACTCGTCAGCATAGTCATGCTGCATTATTATTATTACATTAAATTTTGATGGAAAGTCAGTCTCTGTTTTATTGCTTATATTTTTTTAAAATTTAATAGAGATATGAATCATAACATACATGCTCAGTAGCTCTGAAGATACTGTATTTACTGACACAAAACTTACTGTACTGACTAATCATGACCTTATTTTCCTACTACAATAAAGATTATGTAAAAAAATCTAGCATCTTCAGAGCTATTGAGGATTTTTGACCAAATTTGATCAATATTTAAATATGAAAAATTCCTATAAATGAACAAAGTGAACTATTGACATTTATGATATATATATTTTAGTATGACAATAAGGTCAATATTAGTCCGTACAGAAGGTTTGGTGACAGTAGCTTCAGTATCTTTATAACTACTGATAACTTTAGTCATGATTCATATCTATTAAAATTTGAAAAAGTATGTGCAACAAGATAAAAAAAAGATGGACTTTCCTCCAAAATATTTATTGTAACACGAATATGCTGACAAGTCTTCATTACCAGTTCATATAAATATAGACATGTATTCACTTTTTAAAAGTTTACTGATTTTTACAGGATGGTGTTTCACAGGGTGTGCACTTTATTGACGGTCCCTTAGCAGCCGGCTCGCTGCCCTGTTTGCATTCACGGCTTAAAACGAACAATTCTGATTAAAAGGCAATAAAAATTATCTTTTTTCTTTAAAAATGCTTTTGCAGTTCACTCTCTGTGTTAATACAAAATGATTGAGGTACTTGCTAACACATTTGAACGTTTATCAGAAGAGTTATTGAAGCAGGAAGTCTGAACCTGTGAAGATCTAACTTAACCGAACTGCAGCTGCTTGATTCTCGTGTTCCTCCGCGTGGCTGATAGCTTGCAGTTTAAACTGTGCCGTGCCTCTTTGCATTTCCAGGGTTTCCGAAGTCACACAACAACACATTAGGGCTGCTCTGTACATTAGGAGAAAATGTCAAACTTTCACCTTATGGCTGTGAAAGTGCTGTATTTAGAAACTATGCTAAGAGGCAGGGAGCTGCATGCAGCTCAAGAGCCGCCCGGCTCTGAAAAATGAAAGTTCCGCCCCTCTGTCTCACTATAAGACATGCAAATTTCGGCCAATCAGATCAACCAGAAAGGTTTCTGCCCACAAAGTGACAAAAACGCCCCCTTAACACTGAGCGTAAAATCATGTGAGCGCGCAAAAACAATTTGACCGCACGGTAAATTCATGTGAGCGCGCAAAAACGATCTGACTGAGCAAGATCACTGCTCAGTTAGGATTGCAGCCGTTCAATTGTAAAATACGGGGTCGCTTAGTTAGAATTGCGCCAGCGCGGTTGTAAGGTTCACTCACTCAGTTCCTAAATACGCCCGCTCAGTTGTCTTTACGCCCTTTCAATTAATGGCAGAAATGTAATCCCATAGATCTACAGCTGAGGTGGAGTGTCTGTCCACAGGACAACACTCAGTCATGTGCTTCACTAATCTGGCCTTTAGGGAAGAGTGGCATGAAGAAAGCCATTTCTTAAAGATATCCATAAAAAGTGTTGTTTAAAGTTACCCACAAGTCACCTGGGAGACACACCAAAGATATGGAAGAAGCAGCTCTGGTCTGATGAAACCAAGAATGTCCGTCTGATCAAACCCCCAAGAGACTTACAGCTGTAACCGCAGCAAAAGGTGGAGCTACAAAGTATTACCTTAAGGAGGCTAAATCATTTTGCACGCCCAAATAAGTTTGAAATATCCCATAGATTTGGTTCCACTTCATGATTGTGTCCCACTGTTTGTTGATTCTTCACATAGAATTACAGTTTTATATCTTCATGTTTGCAGCCTGAAATGCGGCAAAAGGTTGAAAAGTTCAAGGAGGGCGAATACTTTGGCAAGGCTCTGAATATATGACATCTATTTCCTCATATTTTAATGTTAAATGCACACATTTAGTATTTGTATGTATAGTACACTGGGTACTGAGTTATATGTCTACATGTTACCCTCCTCATCGTCTGCAGTTTATTATCCTTCTGTAAAATACAACCAGATCTCCTTGTGCCTTTTATCTGATGAGCATAATTTCTTTAGTTTGGAGTTTTCAGCTTGAGACTGAGAATCCATTTTCACACCATTTTGATGAAACGAGTCTCACTGTGAATTAACACACTGCCACAGATTTCAGTCCTGCACCCACCACTCCAAACGCCCAGACAGTCACTTCTGTTCATGTCCAGCAGTTCGATACAAAAATATAGACCAATCACAAGCTTCCTCTGGCGTGAAGGAGACATGCATAGAGAGGCTGTTGTTACTAGGAAGAGCAGCGGAGAGAGACCCACCTCAAACTAGCTCACGTCAACAACAGAGGCCGTCAGCTTTTCCACCACATGAAAGACGAGGCTGCTTTGAAGAAGGCATTCAGACCTCAGAACTGCAGCGTAGAAACTACCTTCAGTTAGGGTTGACTGTGGGAAAGGCTTGCTCATATTTGACATGAAACCAGAGCTTTTTTCTCTCTTTACCTTCTTTATGTTGAAGCTGTTGCTTAAAAATGAATGGCTGCACGGCGTCCATTAGAGTACATGCACCGACACTCATCATCATTAAAATTCAGTTATTGGGTTAATGCACGTTTTTTATTCTATGAAATAAGCATGAATCTAAGAGGACAATGTTATCAGACAACATTTCATTTCATTAGTGAGTGCATGTTAACATGAAATGTTGATGCAGCAATCCAGTCTTTATCATCTCTAAGCCTCCTTTAAACTACTGTCAAAGCGTTCCAGCAGTTTTCTCATTACGATGATGTTGCTTTTAGCCAAAATCCAAAACTTCTGTCGTTTTTCTTGGACGTAGTTTCTGCAGAGCAGCAAGAGTTTATCAGAAATTCACACGCCAATGGACTGTTGGCGTGGAGTAAGCCCCATCACCTCTTCATTTACAGCCCTTAACACCCCCAAGCTCACATTAGCAATGCAACAACATCAGAGCTATCCAGCAGATATCTCAGAAATGAAATTTTAAGTTAGATTTTCTTAATCTATGTCCTATACCATCAGAAAAAGGCCTAACCAACACATTAAAACACCATTTTCACTGCAGTGAATCTTTCAAACGATTCAATAAATTGGATGGTTTGGATGCATTACACATAATGCAGCTAAAGCTACCAAACATCTATTTAGCACCAGAGGGACTGCTCTGCTTTTACTTTATCTCCATCCTCCCGGTTTAAACAGATTCTTTTGGTGTTTTTCAACAAACTGGATTTCTCAATCTTAGACAACCTCTGAGGGTTTTTTACCTCCACATAACATATCGAAAACTAAAAACCCAAATGTCTGATCAATACTGGAGCTGGCCCAAAATGGTACTACAAATCCCACAATGCACATGGTTGTATGATGAAGGCTGGTGAAAGCCAATCAAAATTCTGCTAGAGTGGCTCTTTGCCTTTTTAATCAAATGATTCCATCCATCCATTATCCATCCATCATCCATCCATCCATCCATCCCTCCATCCATCCATCCATCATCCATCCATCCATCCATCATCCATCCATCCATCCATCATCCATCCCTCCATCCATCCATCCATCATCCATCCATCCATCCATCCATCCATCATCCGTCCATCCATCATCCATCCATCCATCATCCATCCATCCATCCATCATCCATCCATCCATCCTTCCTCCCTCCATCTATCCATCATCCATCCATCCATCCATCCATCAGCCATCCATCCATCCATCCCTCCCTCCATCCCTCCCTCCATCCGTCCATCATCCATCCATCCATCCATCCATCAGCCATCCATCCATCCATCCATCATCCCTCCCTCCATCCCTCCATCATCCATCCATCCATCCCTCCCATCCCTCCATCATCCTCCATCCCTCCATCATCCCATCTCTCCATCCATCCCTCCCTCCCTCCATCCCTCCATCATCCATCCCCTCCATCATCCCATCCATCCATCCATATCCATCCATCATCCATTCATCCATCCATCCATCATCCATCATCCATCCATCCATCATCCATCATCCATCCATCCATCATCCATCCATCCATCCATCCATCCATCCATCCATCCATCATCCATCCATTCATCATCCATCCATCCATCCATCCTTCCTCCCTCCATCCATCATCCATCCATCCATCATCCATCCATTAATCCATCCCTTCCTCCCTCCATCCATCATCCATCCATCCATCCATCAGCCATCCATCCATCCATCCAACATCCATCCATCCATCCATCCATCCATCATCCATCCATCCATCCATCCATCCATCCATCCATCCATCCATCCATCCATCTGGGACCTTGGGTTGTAGGGGCAGCAGTCTAAACAAAGATTCCCAGACATCCCTCTCCCCGGCCACTTCCTCCAGCTCCTCTGGGGGGACCCCAAGGCATTCCCAGGCCAGCCGAGATCTGTAATCTCTCCGGCATGTCCTGGGTCTTCCCCGGGGCCTCCACCCACTGGGACATGACCTGAACACCTCGCCAGGGAGGCGTCCAGGAGGCATCCGGACTGCATGCCCGAGCCACCTCAACTGGCTCCTGTGGATATGGAGGAGCCATTTGGCCAAGCTCCTCCCCCTATCTCTAAGGAAGCCCCCTGCCACCCCACGGAAAATGATCCCATATAGGGGTTAATAGAAAGAAAACCATTCAATCCCGAAGACTGCACAGGTCAAAGCATAGTGCCAACGGAAAAACCACAAGAGTGTTTCAAAGAGTATCCATCCGTTTACTTAATCCCTTCTGGGGTCACTGAGCTGCCACTGACCGAGCTACTGTTGGGCAAAGGCGGGGTTCACCCCGGACAGGTAGCCACCTGTCACAGGCTACTTTGAAAAAGTGGTACAGATATGAAGATATATGAGACATTAATGAATTATGAGTTAAATATAAACATTTTCTAATTCAACAATTTCATTTCCAGATAAATAAAATACACGTTCTTAGTGTGTCCTGAGTACTGTAGCAGGTGAAGGTGAGGTACGCTTTGCCAACGGTCCCTGAGTGTGTGTGGGAACATTTAGAATCACCAGTAAACCCATTAAGCATGTTTTGGGAAGCCAGAGTGCCCATGAAAATCCAGGCATGTGTGAGGAGAACATGCTAGCTCCCAGCTGGGATTTGGGCCAGAGCCTTCTCACTGTGAGGCCGGCGTGCTAACCACTACACCTCTGTGCCGCCTCAGAATGGTCTTTATAGTTTAGGGTGAGGGCAGAACCCCTGATCTCCAAAACCAACGACACACTAAACAGAATCTTTGTAGCAGGTTGTCGTCCTTCTTAGACATTTTCTATCAAGTCTTTCAGAGACTTTGAAAGAGACGAGTTACTGAATTTGACACGGATCAGCAGCAGCCTCTAACATTAGGAGCTCATCTCTTCTCTCACAACAGCTGGTTTGTATGCAGCTGCCGAGGGACAACAAGCCGTCTCACTGCAAAACAGCTGCAAGCAAAAAAATACAAAAAATGGCAGAGCAACAAGTTCTGTGTCCATCTTTAGATGGACACATGCCGTCCTTTCTTGTTAATTCTTCTTCGGGACTCATTGCATCCCCACCAGCGTTATCGTGATCTATCCTGCCATGCACTCTCTCCAGCTTTCTTCTCAGTCCTACCAGACTGATGTGGGCCATCCTGAAATGCACATCAGCCTCTGGTCACCTGAGCTGTCCACCTATTCGGACTTTTTTCCAGAAATGAACTCAAGTAATTCTGCCTGCTGGCTAATGATGACAAGACTCCAGTTAGCGGTTGTTGAGCAGGTCTGTGTTCTGCAGGTCTCTGGTTCTGCAACTATCACATCAGATCAAACATTACTTGTAGAGACCTTTCTGACTGACGTAACTCAAAGTGCTTCACATAAAAACATTTTCCAATTTTAAAAACCAAGACAAAAAGAAAAAGGAAACATTAAAAAATAGATATAATCTCCACCCATCCATATCCTAACTCCGCCCACACACAAGCACACACTCAAATGCATGAAATGGTTCAGTAAAATCGTAGAAATCTGGCTTGATACTTAAGTGGGAGAAACATAGGGCTGGGTTTATTCAATCGATTAATCAATCGGAATCAATCACAGCTCAATAAATCAATAAGCGACCCATAAAAGTAGGGATGGATCTTTTATGCCTTTCCTTTTCCAGTGACCTAACAGACAACCGCAGTAAACACAGAGGTATGAGGGAATTTCCTATAGGACGGCTAATGCTAACGCTCGGTCAACCTAGACCTAGATAACCAGCTTTGTAAAGAGCATATAAATATAAATATAAATATAAATATACTAACAGGCAGGAATTTTCCAAACTCTTTTAAGAAAACATTTGTAAAGTAACCTCTAGAGGTCTAAAGCAGCGTTTTTTGTTCAAAGCCAAACTGGAATGCAGGTTTCTTAACGATCTGCACATTTTTGTTGGAGCTTCTCGGTTTCAGAAAACATGTAACGCTGTGTGGTGATAACTAACTGCTGGACAGGAAGGAAACACATCCAAGTAAAAATAGATTAACTAGAAAATTATAAATAAATGAATGGAATAAAAAAGATCAAATAAATAAAAACAGAAGTAACATCAAATCATTTAAATCCCAAATTATTCCTACATTTCAGCTAAAAGCAGATTAAAAAGGTCTTGAGCCTTCCTTTAAAAAGCTTCTGCAGTGGTTGTTGGTTTGATGTCCTTCCTCTGGGAAGACCAGAGAGCAAGGCATCAATGCATGAAACGCATTTATGAATGCTGCTGCATTTCAGTGCAAAGCTGCTTTTCTTTGCTGCAGAAGAATAGTGTGAACTGCATAAATGCTTGAAGAGCTGAGGTATTTTAAAGAATGGAACCAACGCTTTGGTCTCCATGGGTTAATATAGCATTTCACAAATGCTCCAATTATTATTTTTGGGGGGTAACCATCAGTTTTGTTCAGGCCTGTTTTTGTTTGTTTTTCAAATGAACAACACTTTCCAGGCGATATCTGACGTCTATTGGGGGATTTTTAGACACTTTTGATTTTCTTTTTATGACTTTTTTCCCTTTCTAGTCATTTCAGTGACCATGATGATTTCCAATTATTTATCTGATGGAAACAAACCCAAATAGCAGACTAAGGCCGCATTTCCACTGCATGGTTCAAGTGACCCAATTCCGATTTTTTTTCCTCTCATGTGGCACAGATCGGATATGACCGGTGAGCGTGTAAGCAGGACAAAAGCGCATGGATTCCGATTTTCTCAGACTGGATACAGGCCTCATTCATATGTGGAAATAAATCGGATACGAATCAGATCCGTGCATTTGCGTGTTCCATGTAAGCAGACAGATCGGATATTCCCCAGTAAATGCGAGTCGTACGTCAGTGACGTCAACTCAGGACACCACCGACTGAGATCACATGACTTATTAAGGTGCTTTAGTGCTGATTTTGCTGTTGGAGGACAGCTGGAGCCCATCAGCGTGTTACCTTTCAGCCTCAGGCTTCGTTATTTCGTGTCCGGCCCCAGTCGGGACACAAACGGTAACTAATAAAGCGGGAAACCGTTGCTCTGGAACAGGCTAGAAGCTGTTTATTTCTTTGCTTGGATCAACCTGTTCGTGCAGCACAACGTCTGCAAACACTTCCTCATTCAAACTCAGAGAGACCAGAAGCCGGCCGAGCAGCCCTCCTTCTTCCTCTCCCGCGCATCCCATCTCCTGCCTCATCCAGGACGCCCAAGGCCACGCCTCCCTCCGTCGCTGCGTTGGCTCCATGACAACCGCAGTCACAAGAACACACGAAGAACACGTTCGCCATGCTAAACGTTTGCCATTTGGACCAACGCGGATCTTCTAATGTCCTTTTATTACTGTTATGATTATTATTAAGGGCCTGCTCGCTCATCATTTTTTAATCAGTGCTCAGGTCCATGGAAGGTGGAAATGCTGCTACGTTACGTAGTCCTCAGAACGTTTGACAGTTTCAGCATTCTATAGTGTAAATGCAAAAATTGGATACGGGTCACTTTTAAAAGATGATGTGAGCGGGTCGTCAAAAAAATCGGATATATTCAGAAAATCGGATTTGGGCATCAAGACCTGCAGTGGAAATGCGGCCTAAGTGGACATCCTTGATGTTTTTATGGGTTGTGTACATTGTTTGATCACGGTTTCTTTCTCACTGTAGTCAAAGTTGTGTCTCCTTTAAACAGGATAAGTTTCAATTGTCTGCTGCTAAGAGTCCCAAGTTAAATTGGCAACACAAAGATAACCGGATTTAGGTCTACAGGAGCAGCGTGGTGGGAAGAGACAGCCCTCTGGCCCTCACAGCGTCAGACGTACAGGTGGTTGAGCGAGTCGCCTGCATGCCAGCCTGTCCCAGAGGTGTCTAAGGAAGTAAAGCGCAGCAGCCAGACGGCTGTAGGCCGCCATTCAGGAAGCAGACATCAGAGAGATGGGGGCTGGAGCTGCTCTGTAATTAACAGCTCAAGGAGATAACACACTCCCAAATCTTGATGAAGACAAGGACCAGATGAGGGTTAGAGAGGGGAAGACGGGAAGACGGGGCTTTACCCACACAAACAGAACCAACTCATGCAGATAAGCCAATGCAATATTGTGCAAGAAATGAAAGTGGCTTCAACTAATAACCATCAACAACCTGTTTAGTAGAAACTCAGAGATGCTAACCTGAGACAAATGCTTTAAAAAATGGCGAGACAGTAGCTGCGTTTCCATCACACATATCAGCAAAACTTTACTGAAATTCTAGAAATGTAAAAAAAAAAAAAACACGATTTCGCAATTACACTGTTTCCATCAAGTCCTTTTTTATTTTTATTTATTTATTTATTTTTTTTGTTTGTTTCCATCAAGTCCTAATTAAGGGAATAACCAACTCACAGGATAACATGGTGACGGATGTGAACAATGGATCTAAAGCAGATCTATTCACATTTCGCCACAGCGCTCATCATCATCCATCAAAGCAGACGTCGTGACTCGTTTCATTTGTAAAAAGTCTTTCCATTGCAGTTTTGCCAAATATGTCCATTTCAATATCCTCAAAACCCACTTCCTCCTAGAGCAAACACTGTTTTTTGATTAATGTGAGGTTTTTTTTAAATAGTTGTGTTTCCGTTTGGTGAATTTATTATCGCAAATCCAATTTGCCCAATTTCCTAGTCAATGGAAACGCAGCTAGTGTTTCGGCCCAAGGCTGGACCCATTTATGTCCCTGTAGTCTGGACTGAACTTGGAGAATCCTTCTGTCGTATGTATCGCATAGAATCACATCAGGATGCCATGCACGCTCTCTCTGTCATTTACCATCAACGACACTAAAAAGACACTCAATCTGTCAGAAGTAAGTCTTTTTGCTTGTGGGCTTAATGCGTCCTGCTGAAACGGCTGCTGTTGGGGCGGCCATGGTGCAGCAGTAGGGCGGTCGACCCATGATCGTAAGATTGCAGGTTCGATTACCGCCTTGCACGCCCATGTGTCGAAGTGTCCTTGGGCAAGACACTGAACCCCAACTCTGAGGATTTTTATGAAGGTAACCAAATAAGTGGACAACAGTTGGGAGAACTGTTGTTGGCCAATGATTGAAGCATCGGTGGTTCGATCCCCGCTACCCCCAGTCAACTGTCGTTGTGTCTTTGGGCAAGACACTTCCCCCTCCCTGCCTCCAGTGTGTCTCCACTGGTGTGTGAATGTCCCAGTGATGGTCAGAGGGCCTTAGGCGGGAACTGGGAGCCACGCCCCTGTGGTACATCAGTAGTTGATAAGCGCAGATAAATTGAATCCAGTATTTTTATTATTATTATAATAAATGTGGAGAGCTGCCTGTCCCTGTAACACAATATAATATACACAATATATACCCAGTGTTGTTGATGAAGCCTGAATAGAGGGGAAAAGGTGACTTTGTCGCCACACAATAACAACACAGTGTTTGATGTTAGTCTAATTATCTGAATGAACTTTTTTCCAGTCACTGACATAAAAAGACACGTTCAGTGGTTTGTGTGAGCGTGTCCATGGCTGATGTCCCACAAGAACCTAAGCTTTCTGGAAATGTGAGAAAAACTTGAGTGTTTGTTTTCTTCATTCATTTCCTCAATGAGACATTTTAATTCTAGACATGCTGGGAAAAAAACAGCTTTAGTCCGGATAGCAAGTATAAACTAGATTGAGCTCTGTGATTAAAACACTCAGGTGCAGGCTGCAGACATGTTAGGACCGAGCTGACGGGTCTGTAGGTGAACCACTGTTCAGTCCTTCAGCTAAAATGGTCAGTTTTAAAGCAGGTTTCTATCTTAAAAACATTTACAGCTAAATCTATGGCTGTTTATTACACAGAAGCTGCATGTATTTTTACTTTTCTAAGCGGTGTAAATGTC
The DNA here is from genome assembly GCA_023969325.1 of Oryzias curvinotus. NCBI lineage: Eukaryota > Metazoa > Chordata > Actinopteri > Beloniformes > Adrianichthyidae > Oryzias > Oryzias curvinotus. The sequence goes on from CM043727.1 coordinate 1,065,282, forward strand.
ATCATGAAGTAATCAGGTTTTTTAGGCCTTCAGTCACTTCCCACTGCAGCCTGACGTTTCCCATATCGCCATTCCAATCATTTCATTCAGGTGTTGCAGTCACAATCATTGCCACAGGTGAATTAAATCATGCACTCACACATGCACACTGCTCCCGGGAAAGAACAGGCCGCTCTCAGGAGCGCAGTGAATTCCAGTAAAGTACTGCGATGGGATCCCACTCATCAACAAGTCCAAGCAGGACATTTCTGCACAGCCCAGTTTTCATTTTCTTTTTTCAAAAAAAGCCAAAGCTGTTGAAAACAGCAGCGACTCTGGACTTTAGAAACCATTGACCACTCGGTTTGTGCCCATTTATTCTGCCATCAGGTTGTAGTGAACACCTGAGCCACACATGGGGGTGAGTAAGGGTGAAGTAGGGTGAGACACAGGCTTTTTTCCTTCCCCCTGCACTATGCAGAGAGCTTGGTGCTGTTCAAAGGGAAAGGTGGGTGCTCTTTATTCGCTCATTGCACGCAACCCGGCTGTTAGAAATAAGAAAATTAGACAATCAGAGGGTAGTTTGTGTGGGCAGGCACCCACAGGCACTCATGCGTCACGTGCACACCCCGTGCATAAAGCATGTGGTCTGTAAGGAGCCAGTGCACCTCTCACTAGAGTGCAGTGTAAGGACTCTGTATGACGGCATATATCACCAGTACCTGCCACTTACAATATCCCAACAAATACTTCACGATACTTTAATTTTCATGACAGCCTCAGAAGAACCGCAGGACACCCCTGTGCTCCTCTTGAGATGCAGCCGCTCTTCTCTACAACCCTCCACGGACCCAGACTACCCAGAAACCCAAAGCACCCGTACAAGCCACTCCCACAGGTGCATGTGACTTATCCCCAATAGACATTGGTCTGCCAGCGGTGCGTCTCCGTGGCGTTGAGTGGAGAGTCCATCAGTCAGTTAGTTTACATAAACTTGTTTGGTCGTACCCCCCCTGGATCCCAGAGGAGGGGTTGGTCCTGTTACTCCCATGTCGAGTAGTTCATCCCGCTCTCCTTTCTCATCCAACACTAAAACAACCGAACCCCATGCCCTCTCCTTCCTAACCGAGTCTTTGTAAAACACGTTTGAGTCATATATGAGGTTTTGTTGCTGAACCCCCACAATGATCCTCTGCTGTGGGGGTGTCAGCGTGGCGTTAGCGTTACTGCGTGAACACGTCACCGTCATTTTTAAATGAGTCTTGTGAAGTTCTATTTTGAAAGTATACAGTGGAAGCTTTTATTTTGAAACCTGGACCTGTTTTCGGTTCCCCGACGTTTTGAGCTGAAATTGACGCGTCAACCGACTGGACATGGAAGTCCTGCATAAAGCTGGCGCTGTGGTGGAGAGGGCCGGACGGGGAACGCAGATGTGACGGAGGCGATGTTAACATTCTGATTGATTAATGAATGTTCTCATTTTTGTGTTAACACAACGGAGGCGCATCGCCGACGGACCAGCGGAAATCAGCCTAAGGCTTAACGCACGCAGTTCACAGAGGTCAGCAACCTTCAGTGGCCTGAAGATTAGGTCAAGAGCAGCGCGGAGCGCTTTCAGGGAATAGGTTTCTGCCAAGCAGCAGCTGCATGGAAGTGTAATCTAAAGCACTGAATGTAGTGGAGTCAATCACACCGCCGTCTTTGGCGGTTGATCGGGGATTGAGTAAACATACAATGTTGTTGGACAGTATACAAAAATCAAATCTTATTGAAGATTATGTATGAACAGATCCATGAACACCTTCACCTCTCTGTGTGGAGTTTGGATGTTCTCCTCATGCATATTTTCTGGGAACTCGGGCTTCCTCCCCCGGTCTAAAACTATGCTGAGTGGTGAATCTTAATGTCGTCCGCCTCTCTGTGGCTCTGTGACGGACTAACAAACTGTCCAGTGCACCCCAGTAGGGATAGGCTCCAGCCTCCCATGCCCCTGCACAGGACTGAGCGGGTTTAGAGCATAAATAAATGATTGAGTTTGGGAAAGTCTGGATTTATACTTAAATGTACACCGACAGTATTTGTCCTTTTTACTAGATACTTTAGTTTGGATGGATTTGAAATGTGAAATATTTCCATGTGGTTTTAAAGCTTCATCGTTTATCCTGATGTCACTTGAAGGTAATGGTGTGATCTAACATGTGTGTCTGTAGGACAGCATTGGTGCTCCCCTAAACATTTTTGGCCATAGACTGAACATGAATTTAGTCTGTGCATTTACATCCAATCCTTCAGTGTAGGAGATGTTTTCTGAGTGAAACTTCCTCAGCCTGTGGCTTTCTGCAGTGGTAGTCAGACCATTGAGGGGGGAACCTTACCACTGCTGTGAGTGCTGTTGTCCCAGTCCCACGCCTCCACTATCACCGTGTACGCTCGCTGTGAAAAAAGAAAAGGGGGGGTTATCACTCCGCACTTCAGAAACGTGGCAACAGGCACACAGAAACGTACGTACACAAGATCAGCTTTATGTACATGCAGAGATATGAACACAATGCCGTCATAGTGACAGTGAGCCGCATCCCCTCATAAACACATAGAAGCATTTCCCAAAAACACCCCAGCTCCGCTCAGGCGGTGAATCATGGTGGGAAAATTGGTCTGGTTCCCACACTGCTGTTACTGATTAGCTACCATGAGCCTAAGGCTGGTTAACAGGTGCAGCCACTCAACTGTCAAGGAGCAAAACATTCACCTAAAAACCTGCACCATGCTTTTACCCAGCAGCTGGTTTCTGCTCAGCTTTTCAATTCATTTGATGCCAAACATGACAGAATCTATCATGACTCAACCAGAAGCTGCAGTTTCACTCTTCTTAGTATCTCCTCATGGTACTGGCCAGCATCTCTACCGCTGAGGCTTCATCACCTTCAAAGAGTCACGGTTTTAGGCCGAGAAAAGGATTTTTCTTTGAAAATAATGTTTTCAGTCAGCCCCTTCCACAGGTGCACAGTCCAGAGGAGAATCAGTATGAACACTTGGGAAGTATAGCACTGGTAGACGAGCAATATGATCTCTACATGTTCAATATACAGAATAAAATAGAATAGACTATTAGCAAGGCTTTATTAAACCAAGTCAGCTACTTGCAACCACAAAGGCACAAAAAAAATAAAATAAAAAAGAATAAAACCATAAAAACAACCAAAGATCTCATATCATGATATCATGTATTAATTAAAAGGAGTCAAAATATTTATTGCAGAAATAATAAATCAATAAAATATTTAAACATGAAATACAATAAAAACATTTAACATTAAAAAATTCAAACTCAATTTTATATAAATGAATGGTAAATACTTTTCTACCCACGAGGACAAAGCACTTTTACATGTCACACACTGGTAGCGGCTCCGCTGCCAAACACTGGCGCACGCCTGCCACCAGAGGCAAGGTGAGGTTCAGTGTCTTGCCCAAGGACACTTTGACTCATGGGCGTGCCAGGCGGGAGTCGAACCTGCAATCTTACGATCATGGGTCAACCGCCCTACCGCTGCACCACAGCCGCCCGATGAATAAAATAGTGTTGGCTGTCTTATATATAAAATGACCAGTTCTCTAGTTTAGTCAAAGGTTTGTGTATGAAATCATGTAAACTAAGTCGAGCTCCATGATGCTTCCATTTCCATGTTTAACCAACATTTCAAATGAATAACTTAGGAAACACGTCCAGCTTTATTCTGTTAGTATTAAAAGCAGTTGAGCAAATTCATTCTGTTCATTTAACCCCAAAGAGGAGACCAACATCCCATAGTAACCACAGTTATAGATGGATTCAGAAGCAGCTTTTTTTTTTCCTTTTTGGCGACAGCAAACCGACCACAATCTGACCGTCTGTGAGCGCATGAGGTCAAGAAGGCAGCTGTGAGTTCCCGTGACCCAGAGCCCGAGACGGCTGACGACTGGAGCCAAACGGATGTCTGGCCTGAGTTTGTCGCATTATTCCAATGGCAGAGTCCGGTTCCAGTGTGAACAATGTAAAAACACAGCCCGTCCAGCGCTGTCATCAGTACCATTGCTGTGCTCTTACACCAGCTTCAGTCCTACCTATTTGGAAGTTAAGTTTGCAGATCACTCTCTGCCTTCAGGGCTCCGAGTTCAGAGTTTGCCCTTCATGTTGAAATCCCTCTAAACTGGGTTTAAGGGGACTCCGTTGGAGGCAGAAAGTGAGTGAAGTCAATAATCTAATCCAGAAACGGCTGTTAAAGATACGCCTCAGATTTAAGACCGCACTCTGACAGCAGGAAGCAGCGGATTTATGAGCCAGCGAGCTACTATAACCCTTAAAGTAGGGAAACAAAGTCTCCATGTCCTCATCCGTCTGACTGGGATCACTTGAAATGTCAGAGGAGCAGCTCTGAGAACCAGGCAGCTGCTGCTGTTTGCTGCATGTCGGTGCCGAGCTCCACGTCTGCAGGGACAGCAGCTCCAAACTCACGGCCTTGACATCTGCATCACCACAACTCCAGGAGTCAAATGTGGGTCTGTGCACGTGTTAGCGTGCGGGGGAGAGGGGATGTTTGCTTAGAGACACTTGACACCTCCCAACCAATTTACGAGAGTCAGAGGGCTTTGAGTTTTCATTAACTGAGGACAAATCCGCTCGTCTCCTCCGTCCCTTTAATGAATAAATTGCTGCTTTGCGTCGAGCAGGAACACAACTCCACAACCGTCCCTGCACTGCTGGAGCCGCACATTCTCCTCATCACGCTCACTAATGAGCCCTCTCCAAGAGACGCCTCCTTCTGAAGATTCAGGTCACCGTCACACCCGTTCTTCATCATTAAACAGTGGAACCGAAGAGGCAGTCGATGGTCATCAAAATGATGTAAGAGAAGACGAGAAACGGCTTGGAGTTAGAGAAATGCACTTGTGCTTAAACTTGTGCTCATAAATCAGGGACTCCCCAGAACAATTAGAACAATTTCTGTGCTCCTCACAGACGAGACCGAGGAATGGCTTCAGAGGGAACGTTCTACAAACCAAATGCTGCTGTCGGTGTTTCTCACATCCGTCCTTTTCTCCACAGTTTCTGTCTGCTTCCACGCCAAGGAGGCTGCTGTCAATCCAAGCCGTCACAGGGTGAGCGGTGGGATGCAACAGCCTTACAGGAGGTCACTGACCTCCTCTCCTCCACCTCCACCTCCTACGTGGCGTGGGAGGGACGGTCCCAGGTGAGTCTGGGGCAAACGGGCGGCTGCAGCTTGTCATCACTAACACATGAAGTGATTTAACTTCAATTATTGTTTCAGATGGAAAAGACAGCGGATTAAAAACACCACAAGGCCAAATGAGCACTGAAGGATCCACCAGCTGTGTGTGTGTGTGTACACACGAGTCATGAATGAATGAGGACTCCATGCTCAGATCAGGGATCATGATTTCTAATAGCACCTTTGTTTGACATACACTGTGGATATGCGCTGAGAGCATCTGGGTCAATCAAAAGAGCAAGAGTTCAGCATTTCCTTAGTCGGAGTTTCATGAAAAGCTTATTGCATTTGTTAAAAGAGGAAAGCTTGTTTTTGAACATTTCATCTAGACTCTCAGAATAAATCTTTGTCTCTGCTCTGTTCAAATTCACGAGGGGAACAAAGACCTAATTAACAACTTTTCCAGGGTTGTGATCAGAGACAGAAAAACAGCTTCAACACCTGTCTTGTTACACCTGCTAGTCTGTTGACATGAATAATGCATGTTGCTCCCACTAGAGAGAAGCCGTGATGGTTCATTTAACGAGACGAGCCCACCGCCCCTCCACCCAGCCCCTCTCTGAGGAGGCCTCGCCGCGCCAGTCGCTCCAAAGGAGACCTTTCCCAGCCAGCTAATCTAATCAAAGCTAATCAGGTCTTTACTCAGCTTTGAATTGAGAAATGACCTCAATTATCTCCGTCACAAGTAAAGAGCTATTTATGTGGAGGTGAGAGGAGTTCGGAGAGAGTCTGACATCTGTAAACTAGAGGAACACATGCATCCATGGATGAAACAGATTTAAATGGAATCATCTGACTCTGACAGAAGTGATCAAATCAGGTTATTCAGTCTGTTTTTTCTAATAGCAGTCCAGTTTTCTTTATTTGTTCTGAAAGAAGACAGAGATAAACTTAAAGAAAGCATTCATTTTATCCAGGTAGCTTAATCAAACCTGTCAGAAAGACGTCCTCACCAACATTCAGAGACGAGCTTCAACTTTCTCTAAGACACCCCAGAAGTAGCTGTGGATGATGTCATATCAATTTATGTTCAGTTTATATTGATGATCTTAGTATTATTTACATCACAACAGCAGCTTAAAGTCTCCCTCAGATCATCTTTTGTTCTATTGTCAAACAGTTTTCTGGTAAAATAAAAAAAACTTGTAGGCAAGGCAAGTTTATTTGTATTGCACAATTCGTACACAAAGTAATTCAAGGTGCTTCACAAAACAGAAAATGCTTTAAAATCACAATACATCATAGAAATAATCAACATAAAATTTACTTTAAAAGAAAAAATAAAATTTGAAAATTGGTTTAAAAATAAAGGAAGAAAGGACAGAAAAGTGCAGATAGGACCTTTCAGTCACATACACAGCTAAACAGAAATGTTTTCAGTCTAGATTTGAACATGAACACAGAAGAGGCCTGTCTTACGGCTTCAGGGAGGCTGTTCCAGATTTTAGCTGCAGAATATTGAAACGCTGATTCCCCTTGTTTAGTTCTGACTCTGGGAATCAACAGGAGGCCGGACCCTGAGGTCCTCAGAGTACGAGGTGGTTCATATGGCACTAACATGTCAGAGATGTACTTTGGTGCGTGGCCATGGAGAGACTTGTACACAAGCAGAGCTGCTTTGAAGTCTATTCTTTGAGGTACAGGGAGCCAGTGCAGAGACCTGAGCACAGGACTGATGTGATCCAACTTCCTGGTTTTGGTCAGACTCCAGCAGCAGCATTCTGGATGCCACTGAAGCTGTTTTACAGCTCGTTTGGAGAGGCCGGTGAGCAGGCCGTTACAGTAGTCTAACCTACTGAGACAAATGCAGAATAGTTCTCCAGGTCTGGCTTTGATAAATGTTTTGATTTGGCAATGTTTTCATGCCGCTGAGTTACTGACTGTAGGTGTTAAGTTCGGTGAGTCCTGTTACCCCTGATTCTGACATGATTGAGGGTTGAGACAAGATGAAGTACTGCTGCACACTTCTCGGTTCTGGGGCCAAAATAATAACTTTGGTCTTGTCTATTTAGTGAGAAAGTTGTTCGCATCACGCGTGATTTTGGACCATGGCAGAGTGAATCTGCAGTTCTAATTGAGTATCTCTGCATAGTTGTGATAAGAATGTTATTACTGAGTATAAACTGCCCTAGGTGGCAGCATTGTAGAGGGTTTGAAAGAAGGGTAGGGTCCCAGGCGATCCCTGGCGAGCAAACACAAGTCAAGGCCATGTAGTCTGTGAGACCAACTACCAATGTTCACCAAAGGATTTCCTGGTCTTCTAGATAAGACTTGAACCAACTTAGGGACAGAATCCAGATAATTGACCAACCCAGTCTTGGAGGTCTGTGGCAAAAAGGATCCACATGCATCAACAGTACCAAAGGCAGCGCTCAGGTCTAGCAGGATTAAGACAGAGACTTTTCCATCATCAGTGTTCAGGCAGATGTCATTGGTTACCTTGATAAGAGCAGTTTCTGTGCTATGATGGGGTCTAAAACCTGACTGGAAAACATCAAATGAATTGTTTAATAAGAGAAAGTCAGTGAGCTGTTGGTAGACAACTTTTTCAAGGACTTTTTCTAAAAATAGCAGATTAGAGATAGGTCTGTAAATATTCAGTACAGTGGGATCAAGACCGCTCTTTTTCAGGAGGGGTTTAATGACTGCAGTTTTTAAGGCCTCTGGAAATATTCCAGATTGAAGAGACATGTTAACTGAGTAATTGGTGGCAACACACTGTTCAGGACAGACTTTAGAAATCTAGTGGGTAACACATCAAGGCAGCATGTAGACGAGCTCAGACGGGTGATGGTCTCTTGGACAGTTTGGTCAGTGACAGGTACAAAGTGAGTCAGCTTAGAGTGAGTAGGTGGCCGTTGGATAGTTATATGTGTTGTGGAGTTGATGGCCTTTTTAATGCCCTGAACCTTGTCATTAAAAAATACAGCAAACTCATTACATTTAGGTGTGCAAGCCAGTTCTATTGGTAGCTGGGTTGGAGGGTTAGTTAATCTGTGTACTGTTGTGAACAGGATACGAGAGTTGCTGCTGCAGCTTCCAATGATTTCAGAGAAGTACCTTTCCCTTGTTCTGCATAAGATCTGGTTGTAAGCGTACAACTCCGCCTTATATATTCCATAATGAACCTGGAGTTTTGACTTGCGCCACTTTCGCTCAGCTCTCCGGCACTGTTGTTTCTGTGCCCTGACTAGATCATCATTCCTCCAGGGAGCTTTCTGTCTATGTTTTCTCAATTTAACCTTCATAGGGGCAATGGCATCCAGAACATTCAAGATGCTCGAAGTAACAGAATTCAGCATTTCATCAACAATGGCACCAGAGGCGTTTTCAGGGTTTATCATTTCTACAAACTGTGCCCTAGTGCTCTCATTTATTTGTCTCCTTTGGACAACTGCAGGGCCAGGCGGTGGTTTGGGAGCAACAGACAGGTCAAAGAATACACTGAAATGATCAGAGAGGGTGACATCAACCACACTGACATTGTAAATAATAACCCCCCTTGTGATGAGCAGGTCCAGAGTGTGCCCTCTGCTGTGGGTGGGGCAACTCACATGCTGAATTAGACCAAAGGTTGCAAGGACAGCATTGAGCTCTTTTGCATTTCTGTCATTGACATTATCAACATGAACATTAAAATCACCTGTAATGACCAGACCATCAAAGTCTGTGCACACAACTGAGAGCATTTCAGTGAAATCATCAATGAAACTTTGGCTGTGCTGAGGAGGTTTGTACATAACTATGCAGAGTAAGGGAGGAGTTTGTTTTAGCTCAATCTTAAAGGACACACACTCAAATGATGAAAACACACCAAATGATAGTCTGTGGGTTGCAATATTATCTCTAAACAGTGCAGAAACGCCTCCACCCTTTTTATTTTCTCGTATTTCCGATTCATGTTTGTAGTTGGGGGGGGGGGGGTTTGATTCCACTTGATTCCACTGTGTTTTTGTCAAGCCATGTTTCAGTTAATAACATAAAATCAAGATTAAAGAAGAGATAAGATTATTGATTAAAAATGATTTGTTGCATAAAGATCTGACATTGAGTGCAGCAAGTTTGAGCTTAGTTTCCTTGGGACTGGTCCAAACCTTCTTGCAAGGGAAATGAACTAGATTTCTTTGATTGGACAGTCTAACTGCCCTTTTTCTGCATTCTACGTGGTGCAACTACAGGTATAGCACCAGAAGGAAGCTGTTCATCACAGGGCCCCAGTTTGACATAATCTGTCCTAGGACACTGGGGGCACGTTTCATCCTAGCTCCGGAGGATGGCACCTCTAGATGTGCGCAGGGGAGGTCGAGTTGAGGGTAGTTTGGGTGATGGACCAGGAGGAGCGGGAGCTGGACGGGATTTGGGTGAACGACGGAGAGGGCGTGTTGGAGGGACTTTGGGTGAAGGATAAGGAGGGGGCGCTGGAGGGGTAGGAGAGCAGAAAAAGTTTCTGCAGGAATTCTTTAGAAATTTGCCTCTGAGATGTCTGCATTTTTTTTTTTTTTTACTATGTCTTTATGTTTACTCATGTTTTACTCTGATAATTTCTTATTGACGTTTTATTCTGTTTTTCTTATTTTAACCTTGTACAGCGACCTTGGGTGACCTGAAAGGCGCTTGAAATAAAATTTATTATTATTATTATTATTATTATGACCTTTAGCACGTAGTGAGCCTGTCTTCATTTCCCATCATCTCTTTGTTTACAGTTTCTCCCGCTAGCTTACAGCCCCTCTCAGCTCCAACCTAACATTAGCAGTGAAACAGATATGGATCAGTATCGGGTCTGTCCATCCGTCCAGTTCTGATCCAGATTCCAGCTCAGACCAGGAAAACAAAGACCTTCATGGATCTGTTGGTCTGCAGGTGGATGATCAGAAAGGGGCGGAGCTAGAGCAGGGAGACTTTGTCCCATGACTGTAGCACCAATGTAACAACTACAAGCTTTTTTAAGCAACAAAAAAGCAGCTTGTCAGATCTTGATTCACAATAGAGATATATTCAGAAATACAGTTTTAACCTTCATATGTCCTCCATCATAAAAAAATGCTACAAGAAAATGTTAAAAACACAAAAAGACATTTTTCATTTGAAGTAGGTCTTTAACATAATGCATGTAGGAATCTGAAGATGCATTTTTGTATTGTGACAGAAATGACAAAGATAAACAAATGCTTCTGCCACAAGAACAGGCTGACGGTGCAGGTTTATCAGCTCAGCTAAAAGTCCACAAAGCTAAATCAGGGTCAGGCAGGCGGGGGTCAATAACAGGTATGACATCATCAGAGGGGAGTAGGGGGTCGTCAAGATCCAGGCGAGAGTCGGGGCAGGCGGCAGGCTAGGGATGGATCCGGCAACACTGACGCGTCGGCTCACGTGTTGGTGCGCGTGTCGTTCCAGGAAAAGTCCCGTGACCGATACAGCCACTGTGTCAGTGTGTCACAGAGGAGCCGCGTCTACCAGCAGTGTTGCCAGATTCTGCTGTTTTATGCCCAAATGGGTGGTTTGATTTGGATATTGCAGAGAAATTCTGCTTTAGGAAGGTTTCACGTCAATTTGGCGGGTTTTACTTTATTACGAGTCAGTTCTTTCTTAAATTTTGCTAAATGTTTTAATTTGTAAAACTAGCGGATCTTCTTGGTTATGTTTTTGTCACTGGGGAGCTAAATCAGACTGTAACAGAGTAACCATTTTCCCCGCCCACCTGTGTTTTTTTTCTATTAAATCTTTCCTAAAGTGGTTGAATGTGGTGTTTTAATGAGGTTTGTGGAATTATTTCATAGTTTTAATAGTGATTTTTGTTCCTCTCAGTTTCTGCTTGATCTACAGAATAAAATTCCATTTCAAACAGACTCTTATTTGAAATGAATCATTTTATGTTTTAGAGGTCAAACATGGCATTTGTTCTACAGAACTGTCAAACTTTAAAGCACTTCCTCAATGCTGGGCCATTCTAGATCCAGACATGGGAATGAGGAACTACAATGACAAATATTGTTTACAATAGTTTATGTATCAGTGGAGTTTCATGGTTGCCTGTAATGATGTTTCTGGTCCAGCAGGAGGCAGTATTGAGTGACACAGTATCAATAAAGTTTGGGCAATGTGCCGAAACGCTTCACGAGGCCTCATCTACCCATCACTACAGCAGGCAGACAGAGTCAGATACAGGGTCAGGAGACAGATGTATCACTCGGTGATGAAGGCAGAGTGGCACAGACAATCCTCTGAGTGAGGCTCAGTGCAGAGCCGAAGTAGACTGTGAACTCTTGTGTTCACACGCTGCTACGCAGGTTTTTGTTCAGGTGAGTGAGAGTCAGGTGCTGCATCCAGGAAGTGCACACTGGAGGTGCTGGAAGATGATGTGCTTTCAGTAATCTGGAGACTACCAGATGATACCGTGACCAGAGAGGAGACAGAGCTCTCACTTCTGACAGCTTCAATTGTTATTATTAAGAGTAAATATAAGTATAAAGTCACATTTATTTGAAATTTCCCCCCAGTTTGTCATGTTTAGTGGTTTACTCTCTGCTCCTCCTCATGTGCTGGTTTTGTTTGGGGTCATCGCTGTCATCAGCCACACCTGGGACATCCCGTTTAAGCACACCCTCCACTTAGTTCACGTCCTTCAGATCGTCTCAGTAAGTTATCAGTCAAAGTTGAGCCTGGTCCTCCCTGACCTGTTTACCTGCCTGTTTTCAAGTCTTCCTGTTCTTTCCCTGACAGAGTTTCTGCCCTTCACTATGGTTTTAGATTACGGATTGAACTATTCCCTTTTTAGAAGCTTGTTGAACCTTCCCAGCATTAGTCACATGCACCTGTACAGGGGTTGACCGGGTTTTCCGGTTGTCCGGTGTGTTTTGCAGTTCTCTTGAGGCTCAAACAGCCACCTCAGAGGACGTATGATAATGAAACAGGCGATTGTTGTACATGTGGTAAGTGTACCGTGAAGTATTAATAAGGTTAATGGAAGTTTCTCGTACTCATGACTTCCAGGTGATAGTGTCACATGGTATCTTGACGCCGCAGCCTAACCGGATTCACCTCCGTCCAGTATCCCTTCAACTGACTGCTGTTATTACTGGTGAGGCCTGTTCCCAGCTGCTCTAGGAGGTTCACCTGAGGCCTCAAACTATATTTGTTGTCCACTGAGCTTGTCTGTTCTTGATGTCCCTAACCTAACAACATTTTGTACACTGTTGTTACATGTGTTACATCAGCACATCACATGCTTTAAGCTGTTAAGCAATAAATCAACGTAGAGACATCTGCAGTAACTCTCCTGCAGCAACGCTTATAACATGTACTGACCTTTTAGGCTTTTCCACGTTCAATGTCCGTAAAGCAAGAACGCCTGTAAATAGTTTAGATAACACAAAACATCAGGGCCAATAAAAAATGGGGTTTAGTTTCGGAGGAAAAGAAAAACCTTGGAAGAAGAAGGGGAACCAGCAAGCTGAAAAAAAGACAACACAAAGGCATGACAGCCTTAAATGTCCCCACAGAAACTCACCAAAACTAGAAGGCCCATTTACCAGTCAATGCAGTCACGTATTTGTAATCTAACTACACTACCCAGAACACCTAAAAAGGGCCATGGGGCAGGCCGAAGGTTAAAGGGACTGTTGGGAAGTTCTGTGGATTTTCTAGTGAAGTGTTGGTCTTCATGTCTGCCTCTCCATCTGCGATAGGCAGAAAGTGCAACACGACAGACATAAGACAAACTTTGTTCACAACTAAGCTGAATGTGCTCACTGAAGACACTCATAGCTTAAAATGCTACAGCAATTTGCTAAATTAAAATTAAAATTAAAATTAAAATAAAGAAGAGGGACTGAAAAGATCTTACCAAAGAAAAAATGTTAATTAGGTTTGCAAAAGCATGAAAAGAACTAGAAACCCTAAAAGAGAAGCTAAAACCTCCAAATTACTTGATGAATTAGCCAAATAAAATTGAAAGGTGCCCAATTGTAAATAATTTCAAGCAATATTACTGAAAAGGATGAACAAAAGGTGATATGTGGAAAGGAGTTACTACTATTTATAAGGCCTAACATGCAATCAAGAGATGCTACTCAATAAAAAAAAACCTTGTTGCAATTCTAAATCTGTTCTAAGGTGAAAAGATCTATGTGAATACAGTGGCCCCTGCTATATCGCTGGACTTACGTTCTGAAACTAAATACTTACAGATGTTGTTAGTCTGCAAAACCCCTTCAACACATTTAGTACACAGAAGCAATTACAGTTTAAAATATATATATTTAAAATGTTGTTTTCACTTTATAAACCAATCTTCTGCAAACTTGTCTCCAAAATGTGTTGGTTGGATTCCCTGTTTCCCACTTTCCATTTTCCATTTTTGATCATTACAGGATCTGCCTGACAGCCAGCCCCCAAATAAAAAGAAATTCAGTCTGCTTTGCTTCAAAGCTGCACGTACATGGAATGCCCTTAAATTTAAATCAAACCTCTTCCTTCTTAGTTCTTCTCCACTGCCATTTCTCAGAAATGTCCCCGCATCCCAGATGATCCTGATAACTGTAAGCACAAAAGCTGAGGTAGAAATGCATTGTTCCTGCTGAAAGGTGTGGTGACAAAGGCGTTTAGGAAGCCTCATTTCCACAGCGCCTCGGGGAAGGTGATATTCATGCCGTGGGAAAACGCTGAACAACTCCTGCAACACTGGTCCACCTGAGGACAGACCCTCTAAAGACATGCTGCGTGCAGGCGGTTCCTTTTATGTGCAGGCCAGGTGAAATATAAGTGATGTTGCATCCAACAAAAGCACTGCATCTCACTTTATACTTAAGGCTTTCAAGTAGGGCAGGGGTGTCATCCTCTAATACACAGCGGGCGAAACTAAAACAACAAATACGTCCGTGTTTGTTAGGAACTAGCCAATGGCCTTGAACCATGTGAAAATAGTTCTTCAAAAGCAGGTCTTTTAAAATTGTGTCTGGAGATTTCTATTGAAATTTCTAATGAAAACTTTTCCCACATGGCAGATAAAGAAATGATGACAGACAGACAAAGTGTCTGTAGACGCAAGCAGAAAAGCAGAAACGAAGTTTGTATTAAAGCTCAGTTTAACACTTTGTTGTTATGCACGTGGTTGAACTGACAAAGCTTTTGAGACAGTTTATAGCTTAAAAACAACAGCAATAAACATGTGGCACAAGGAAAACCTGTTGCATTGGTTTTCTTAAACTCTCTAGAGCTTTTCTGAATTCCTTTTTACAACACCACACTTTTTTCTCCAAGACTCGGCCAAGACCAGCCAAAATTTGAGGGACCACTTCTGTGTGACCATTTATTCGTCTTCATCAGAGAGGCAAGGACTCCCGCTCATTTTAACATCCAAACGAGATGCATTATGGGATTTATAGTGACCCAGCGGCACACACGGGGCAGCTCTATTGGTGTTCAGAAATCCTTGCACGGGCCAATGAGGGTTGGAACCAGCTACATACACATAAATAAAAAATCCAAAAGTGCTCTGATCCTGAAACATCAACAGGCCCGGTCCAAGTCTACATAAGCCCGGTCCAATGCTACGTAGGCCCAGTCCAATGCTACATAGGCCCGGTCCAATGCTACATAGGCCCGGTCCAATGTTACGTAGGCCCGGTCCAATGCTACGTAGGCCTGGTCCAATGCTACGTAGACCCGGTCCAATGCTACGTAGGCCCGGTCCAATGCTACGTAGGCCCAGTCCAATGCTACGTAGACCCGGTCCAATGCTACGTAGGCCCGGTCCAATGCTACGTAGGCCCAGTCCAATGCTACGTAGGCCCGGTCCAATGTTACGTAGGCCCGGTCCAATGCTACGTAGGCCTGGTCCAATGCTACGTAAGCCCGGTCCAATGCTACGTAGGCCTGGTCCAATGCTACGTAGACCCAGTCCAATGCTACGTAGGCCTGGTACAATGCTACATAGGCCCGGTCCAATGTTACGTAGGCCCGGTCCAATGCTACTTAGGCCCTGTCCAATGCTACGTAGGCCCTGTCCAATGCTACATAGATCCGGTCCAATGCTACGCTGGCCCTGTCCAATGCTACGTAGACCGGTCCAATGCTACGTAGGCCCGGTCCAATTGCTATGTAGACCCGGTCCAATGCTATGTAGGCCCGGTCCAATGCTACAGAGGCCCGGTCCAATGTTACGTAGGCCCGGTCCAATGCTACATAGGCCCGGCCAATGCTACGTAGGCCCGGTCCAATGCTACAGAGGCCCGGTCCAATGCTAATTAAGCCCGGTCCAATGCTACATAGGCCCAGTCCAATGCTACTTAGGCCCGATCCAGTGCTACTTAGGCCCGGTCCAATGCTACGTAGGCCCTGTCCAATGCTACGTAAGCCCAGTCCAATGCTATGTAGGCCCGGTCCAATGCTACAGAGGCCCGGTCCAATGCTACGTAAGCCCAGTCCAATGCTACATAGGCCCGGTCCAATGCTATGTAGGTCCAGTCCAATGGTACGTAGGCCCGGTCCAATGCTACATAGGCCCGGTCAAATGCTACGTAGGCCCAGTCCAATGCTACAGAGGCCCGGTCCAATGCTACTTAGGCCCGATCCAGTGCTACTTAGGCCCGGTCCAATGCTACGTAGGCCTGGTCCAATTGCTACGTAGGCCCGGTCCAATGCTACGTAGGCCCGGTCCAATGCTACAGAGGCCCGGTCCAATGCTACGTAAGCCCAGTCCAATGCTACATAGGCCCGGTCCAATGCTACGTAGGTCCAGTCCAATGGTACGTAGGCCCGGTCCAATGCTACGTAGTCCTGGTCAAATGCTACGTAGGCCCGGTCCAATGCTACAGAGGCCCGGTCCAATGCTACGTAAGCCCGGTCCAATACTACGTAGGCCCGGTCCAATGCTACATAGGCCCGGTCAAATGCTACGTAGGCCCGGTCCAATGCTACGTAGACCCGGTCCAATGCTACATAGGCCTGGTCCAATGCTAAGTAGGCCCAGTCCAATGCTACATAGGCCCGGTCCAATGCTAAGTAGGCCCGGTCCAATGCTAAGTAGGCCCGGTCCAATGCTACGTAGGCCCGGTCT
Organism: Oryzias curvinotus; assembly: GCA_023969325.1. Lineage (NCBI taxonomy): Eukaryota > Metazoa > Chordata > Actinopteri > Beloniformes > Adrianichthyidae > Oryzias > Oryzias curvinotus. The sequence continues at coordinate 1,081,590 of CM043727.1, forward strand.
AATGCTATTTAGGCCTGGTCTAATGCTACATAGGCCCGGTCCAATGCTACATAGGCCCGGTCTAATGCTACGTAGGCCCGGTCAAATGCTACATAGGCCCGGTCTAATGCTATGTAGGCCCAGTCTAATGCTACATAGGCCTGGTCCAATGCTACGTAGGCCCGGTCTAATGCTACATAGGCCCGGTCTAATGCTACTGAGGCCCGGTCTAATGCTACGTAGGCTCGGTCTAATGCTGCATAGGCCCGGTCTAATGCTATGTAGGCCCAGTCTAATGCTACATAGGCCCGGTCCAATGCTACGTAGGCCCGGTCAAATGCTACGTAGGCCCGGTCAAATGCTACGTAGGCCCGGTCTAATGCTACATAGGCCCGGTCCAGTGCTACTTAGGCCCGGTCCAATGCTACGTAGGCCTGGTCCAATTGCTACGTAGGCCCGGTCCAATGCTACGTAGGCCCGGTCCAATGCTACGTAGGCCCGGTCCAATGCTACAGAGGCCCGGTCCAATGCTACGTAAGCCCGGTCCAATACTACGTAGGCCCGGTCCAATGCTACATAGGGCCCGGGTCAAATGCTACGTAGGCCCGGTCCAATGCTACGTAGACCCGGTCCAATGCTACATAGGCCTGGGTCCAATGCTAAGTAGGCCCAGTCCAATGCTACATAGGCCCGGTCCAGTGCTACTTAGGCCCGGTCCAATGCTACGTAGGCCTGGTCCAATGCTACGTAGGCCCGGTCCAATGCTACGTAGGCCCGGTCCCATGCTACGTAGGCCCGGTCCAATGCTACAGAGGCCCGGTCCAATGCTACGTAAGCCCGGTCCAATACTACGTAGGCCCGTTCCAATGCTACATAGGCCCGGCAAATGCTACGTAGGCCCGGTCCAATGCTACGTAGACCCGGTCCAATGCTACATAGGCCTGGTCCAATGCTAAGTAGGCCCAGTCCAATGCTACATAGGCCCGGTCCAATGCTAAGTAGGGGCCCGGTCCAATGCTAAGTAGGCCCGGTCCAATGCTACGTAGGCCCGGTCTAATGCTATTTAGGCCTGGTCTAATGCTACATAGGCCCGGTCCAATGCTACATAGGCCCGGTCTAATGCTACGTAGGCCCGGTCAAATGCTACATAGGCCCGGTCTAATGCTATGTAGGCCCAGTCTAATGCTACATAGGCCTGGTCCAATGCTACGTAGGCCCGGTCTAATGCTACATAGGCCCGGTCTAATGCTACAGAGGCCCGGTCTAATGCTACGTAGGCCCGGTCTAATGCTGCATAGGCCCGGTCTAATGCTATGTAGGCCCAGTCTAATGCTACATAGGCCCGGTCCAATGCTACGTAGGCCCGGTCAAATGCTACGTAGGCCCGGTCAAATGCTACGTATGCCCGGTCTAATGCTACATAGGCCCGGTCCAATGCTACATAGGCCTGGTCCAATGCTAAGTAGGCCCAGTCCAATGCTACATAGGCCCGGTCCAGTGCTACTTAGGCCCGGTCCAATGCTACGTAGGCCTGGTCCAATTGCTACGTAGGCCCGGTCCAATGCTACGTAGGCCCGGTCCAATGCTACGTAGGCCCGGTCCAATGCTACAGAGGCCCGGTCCAATGCTACGTAAGCCCGGTCCAATACTACGTAGGCCCGGTCCAATGCTACATAGGCCCGGTCAAATGCTACGTAGGCCCGGTCCAATGCTACGTAGACCCGGTCCAATGCTACATAGGCCTGGTCCAATGCTAAGTAGGCCCAGTCCAATGCTACATAGGCCCGGTCCAATGCTAAGTAGGCCCGGTCCAATGCTAAGTAGGCCCGGTCCAATGCTACGTAGGCCCGGTCTAATGCTATTTAGGCCTGGTCTAATGCTACATAGGCCCGGTCCAATGCTACATAGGCCCGGTCTAATGCTACGTAGGCCCGGTCAAATGCTACATAGGCCCGGTCTAATGCTATGTAGGCCCGGTCTAATGCTGCATAGGCCCGGTCTAATGCTATGTAGGCCCAGTCTAATGCTACATAGGCCCGGTCCAATGCTACGTAGGCCCGGTCAAATGCTACGTAGGCCCGGTCAAATGCTACGTATGCCCGGTCTAATGCTACATAGGCCCGGTCCAATGCTACATAGGCCTGGTCCAATGCTAAGTAGGCCCAGTCCAATGCTACATAGGCCCGGTCCAGTGCTACTTAGGCCCGGTCCAATGCTACGTAGGCCTGGTCCAATTGCTACGTAGGCCCGGTCCAATGCTACGTAGGCCCGGTCCAATGCTACGTAGGCCCGGTCCAATGCTACAGAGGCCCGGTCCAATGCTACGTAAGCCCGGTCCAATACTACGTAGGCCCGGTCCAATGCTACATAGGCCCGGTCAAATGCTACGTAGGCCCGGTCCAATGCTACGTAGACCCGGTCCAATGCTACATAGGCCTGGTCCAATGCTAAGTAGGCCCAGTCCAATGCTACATAGGCCCGGTCCAATGCTAAGTAGGCCCGGTCCAATGCTAAGTAGGCCCGGTCCAATGCTACGTAGGCCCGGTCTAATGCTATTTAGGCCTGGTCTAATGCTACATAGGCCCGGTCCAATGCTACATAGGCCCGGTCTAATGCTACGTAGGCCCGGTCAAATGCTACATAGGCCCGGTCTAATGCTATGTAGGCCCAGTCTAATGCTACATAGGCCCTGGTCCAATGCTACGTAGGCCCGGTCTAATGCTACATAGGCCCGGTCTAATGCTACAGAGGCCCGGTCTAATGCTACGTAGGCCCGGTCTAATGCTGCATAGGCCCGGTCTAATGCTATGTAGGCCCAGTCTAATGCTACATAGGCCCGGTCCAATGCTACGTAGGCCCGGTCAAATGCTACGTAGGCCCGGTCAAATGCTACGTATGCCCGGTCTAATGCTACATAGGCCCGGTCCAATGCTAAGTTCACACCAGGCTCACGCATTCAGTAAAGTTTTTAAAGAAAAGTACGTGTAAATGTGGACATTGTACAGACGTTTTGGGTTTCTGCGTTCCAAACTCTTTGGTTTTTGATTGAATTTTAGCTCCGCACACACTTCATGTATTTTAGGCCATTTCTGAGATAAACCAGTCTGGCTTTAGAACGAACAACAGTACTGAGACAGCCTTGTGAAAAATCGTTAATGATATCAGGTGTGCCTTGGATTCAGGTCAGATCTCAGTCTTAGTTCTACTAGATCTAATTGCAGCTTTTGATACTGTCGATCACCTGATCCTTGCAAACAGACGTAAAAGTCTTGGCCTTTCAGGGACTGTTCTCAAGTAGTTTGAATCCTATCTCATGGAGAGAAACTTTATGGTAAGCATGGACAATATTTTTCTGGGGTCCATGAAATTAATTGTGGTGTGCCTCAAGGTTCCATCATGGACCCCTTGCTTTTAAACATTTACATGCTTCCTCTGGGGAATGTCATCAGGAGCCACATCAGCTTTCATAGCTATGCTGATGATACCCAGCTGTACATAGCTATGTCTCCTGATGACACAAGACCAATAGAAGCACTTTTTAACTGTATTTTAGATGTGAAATTACGGATGGCAAATAATTTTCTGCACCTCAACCAGGAAAAAACTGAAATTTTAGTTATCGGTCCTGAAGCCAAGAGGGAGAAACAGTTTCTGAAGCTACAGGAACTTTCATCAAGTCATTCAGAAACAGTCAGAAAACTGGGCGTTATCTTCGACTCTGTTTTATCCCCCACATAAAACAGGTGGTTAAAACTGGTTTTTATCATCTTAGAAATCTGGCTAGGCTCCGCCCACTACTCTCTCTTGCTAATATGGAGATGCTAATGCATGCTTTTATCATGAGTAAAATTGATTATTGTAACGCCCTGCTTGCTGGTGTTCCAAAAACCAACATTAAGAACCTCCAGCTTCTCCAGAACTCTGCTGCACGAGTTCTCACCAAGACCAGGAGGCGGGGTCACATCACCTCGATTTTTAAATCCCTGCATTGGCTCCCCATGTGCTTCAGGGTTGATTTTAAGATACTTTTAACAGTCTTTGAATGTCTTAACGGTCCTTCTTATTTATCAGATCTTTTAGTAAAGTATGAACCCTCACGGACCCTGAGATCCTCTGGCTCTGGTCTGTTAACCATTCCAACTGGAAAAACCAGAACCTATGCAGAAGCATCGTTTCAGCACTATGGCCCCCGTTTATGGAACAGTCTGCCAGGACCTGAGAGCCGCAGAGAGCGTTAATGCTTTATATATGTATTCATTTATTTATTTTTATGTATCTGGTGGGAGGTTGGCGCCAGTGTTCGGCAGCGGAGCTGCCATCAGTGTGTGAATGTGTGTGTGAATGTGTGTGTGAATGTGTGTGTGAATGGGTGAATGGGACTGTGACTGTAAAGCGCTTTGGGCCTTCGTAAGAAGGTAGAAAGCGCTAAATAAGTATACGCCATTTACCATTTATGTATCCATTTGATCTTGTTTTATGAACTTGAACTAGATTTTAACGCGTTATTTTAATTTACCTTATTTCAATGTTTTATTGTTTTATCAATATGTTTACTTTTTCATTCTCATTTTTATTTCCGGTGCTTCCTCAGTTGGAACCTCTCCCTCTGGGTCAGCTGCTGTTCAGCCACTGTGGCTCTGGATGGGGACCTGCATCACTGCTTAGCTGTGGTGGAGCGGTCCCCGCCTGTGATGCTGCATTTGGCTGGTTATACAGCTGTTCACAGAGAGGGAGGTTCCAATTATCAGCGTTTCCAACATCTTGTTTTTGTGCTCAGCCTATTTCTCATTGTCTTTCCCCATCAGTTAGGGGGTGGGATGTGTGAAAAGGGTGGGGGTTGTGTAGGTACGGGAAGGGAGGCCCTATTTATTAATTTTTTATCTTTGTGCTTGTTTATTTTAATTTTCATACCTGTTTTTATATTATTTATTTTGTTTTGTTTTAATGTAAAGCATTTTGTGTTATACTTTTATATGAAAAGTGTTTTATAAATAAAGTTTGATTTGATTTGATTTGATCTATGTTGTGTGGTATGTGGAGGAAATTATGGACCCAGGAGAGCTTTACAAAAGTGTGGAAAGTGTTACAGAGGTTTCTCTGTAAGGAGTTGCTTGTGTAACATATGCAAATGTTGTACATTTTAGTGCTAAGTTAGCAAACAAACCCCTTGAACCTTTACCCAATCCCTCCAGAGTGAATGCTTGCAGCAGAGAACATGACAGCCAGATTGCAGCATTTTGAAGAACAGTTTAGTAAGAAATGTTTACTGGCATGAAATGTTTTTTATTTCTCAAGAATAATGATGTGCTGACCAACAATGTCAATGACAAGTGTGACAACATCAACCTAGAGGACTGATCTGAACAATCCTACGCATCGTTCACCACCAACTTGGTTCAGGTGGGGATGCAGATCCTTTTCCACCTTGAATTGCTTTGGTTTGGCTTCACACAAAGCAGAAAAAAGGCTGAAATGGATCAAATCCTACTATTCAAACAGAGGCTCTCTTTGGAAACGCATCGTGTCCAAAATAACTTCTGACAAAGATGGAGAGAAAAGACAGCCGGTCCTGCAAGTCCTCCACCGATCATGCAAGTGAAGGGCTTGGTATCACCAATAACGTCCAGAATCGATTCCCTTCACCAGAGCCTGGATCGATTCCATTCACAATTTATTTTTAGATTTATTCGATCAATTAGATTCGAATTTGAATTTGCATTGCATGAGTCTTAATAACTGTTGTGTCAATAACCAAAAGTGGAGGCATCCGACTACATTCTGTGGAGCTTCTGGAGCCGCATGCGACCGAGTGTGAACGGCAGCAAAGAATTTGACTAAACTGATGGCTTCAAGGCTCTGGGGCTAACAGAATCTGAACCTAGAGCCTCACTGCACTCAGGTTTCCTCTTCTGACACTTCACCTGACTTTGAGGACACGCCGGTGAGAGTGGGGGGCAAGTGTGAGGGAAGAAGGGGATTTAGCTGTTAAAACATCCATCAATGAGGCGTTAGATGAGGCCGTGGAGGTGTGACAAGTGTGATGTAGCTCCAGGGAGGGTTGGAACTGTCTGGGTGGAAAAGATCTTAAACGCTCTTCTCAACTTGACTTATTGAAAAGCTCGCTGCCTCTTTCTTCCTTTTTTCTTTAAAGCAGAGGCCGGGCTCACTCAAAAACCCTCCATCTTTTTCTTCTTCCTCTGAGCTATCATTTTTAGCTTTTTCCTTGATTTCTTTCAAAGCTGTTTTCTTTCAATTTTCTTTATACTGTAAGTAAAACACTGTTTATTGGTGAAATGGAGACGCTGCTCTTAAAACAAAAGTTTATCAGAATACTGATGTGTCTCACAGAAAGCATCCTAGTCCTGGGCATCAAAGCGTCAGAAGGTTTATGCAAACGTCTCTAAGCTTTGGTGACAGCTTTTGTCTTTTGTCTTCTCTACCAGGGTAGCAAACAAACAGATAGAGGGCGATGACTGAAGTCTGCTGTTATTATGGATGGTAGTTTTCCAGCTCAGTAACTTTTGAACTGAGGAAGTCACACGAAGTGTCCGGAACAGCTGATGGCTCTGAGCCAGAATGAGAACTGAAACCCCTCTTGTTGGGCAGTAAGGAGCAGTGTGGACATCTGTTTGGGTTGTGTAAACACATGACTGGGTTATGAGGTGGACACAAATCCATTGTTCAGATGGACTGAAATAAGGTTTTGGATCAAGACGAAGCGTTCAACTGTAAACTTTGCTCTTGCCGCTCCACAGAAGGCGGTGCATGAACAGACTCGTGCCACTCAGCTGCCGGCCCGAGGTTCTTCGGACACATGCAACTCCTGCTGTGCAGCTGTGGCAGAGATGGTGTCCTCCATCTTGTTTTGCAACAGCGGACAAATGAGTTCACGTATAGATGATGTATAGATTGTTTTTGGTGTTTGTGACGCTGCACTTACTGCTGTCAAATCTAAATCATGTTATTAGCTGAAGTACTTTGGCATCAGAGGGTTGTCTGCATTTGTTGGCAGGAAACCACAAAGTGTCGCACCTTGAGCCACTCACTCTTCAGTTTGGCCTCTGCCCTTCTGAACTTCCAGGTGATCCAGCATGCTGCAGAAACTAACGTCCTGCTTTAACCATGACTTTGATCTCAAACCTGGTTTCTTTATTTTAGCAACTGCATTCATTTTCTCTTATTAACCCCAGAAGTAAAACCACAAAATAAGACATCTTATTCCACATAGCAAGAATTCATCCATCTAGACTTCTGTCAGTTGCTTCTGTTTTGATGCTTGTTATCTACATAAAATAGAAATGCCTTTCATGGTAATGAACTACTGTATGTTTTTCATGGGAAGGAAACAAGCTGCAGGTGCATTGACATGCAAACATTTACTTTATTTTAAGTGTCCAAAATCCCGTACATTCCTGGACGTGCACATTTCTTTATACTTTTCTTGCATACGTTTTCAATGCTGTAATGTAAACTCATTTATTTGTTTCCAACATGTAATTGACATCAAATAATTATCTTTGTTTCATATCCGTACGTCCACATTTCTTTCTTAATCCTGTGAAAAGCGAGTGAGCTGAAGTGATCCATACCAGAGAGACAAACTGGATCAAGTAGTCATTTCAGCTTTCTCTTTCAAATCGTTTGGATAAATATGTGTTGATCTTAAACCAATATGTTTTGGTTATAAAGCTATGTTTTAAAAAAAGCAGTGATTTTAGCTTGACAAAGGTATTTCATAAAATGATGAAATCTAACAGTAAACACAGACAGAAAAGCTTGTTTTTTAAGAAAGGAAATGCAAAGAATTTCTACAAAAAGACCACAGCTGGTGAAGGGAAAACTGAAGATAAGAAGACATAAAAAATGTCAATAAAATAGCAGAAGCAATGAGGAGAAAACTGAGAAAATTCTATTTTTTTGTATTAAGGAAACAATATTTTCTGTAGAATATCCTGGACTCGTATCAGGATCAGAACTCTCACCCAGAATCTCTTCTCCTCCCCTTGACCCTCTTCATTTTCTTGCTCCATTATCCACCTCTCTGTCTTTACAGGAAAAAAAGCATCCACTTCAGACCCAAACAGCCAAAGGGCTTTACTATGGAGGAGAAACGGTCAGAACAATGTGTTTTTGTAGAGTATTGATGTCAGGACCACTGGCCTGGATAGGGAGCCTTCCCGCAGGTCTCCGCCTCTGCAGCCCCAGGGGCTGCGGGCCACAATTTACAACAAAAGACCAACATTAGCCAACGGCTCGCTGGCCAACATCACTCAAGGACAGTTTTCTAGAGATTCAATGATTTTAATGACACACACTGACAGGTACACCACAACTCTCAGTTTAAACCCCAACCGCCTGTGACATGATGGGGAAAGTGGATGGTTGCATTCTGACTGCATACCTGTAGGTTTATGTTGAAAGTGTCAAGTACATGTAAGAAGAATTTACTTGCTTATTAGGTAATTTTTAAAGGACCTTTATCACACAAAACAACCATTTGAGCTTTTAAGTGTATCATAATGTTCATTCCTCACTGAAAACATCCCCAAAGCGATATTTTGATCCGTTCATCTCTGAGTATTCACCTGCTCTCTGAGCACCAGCCCCCCCCAACCCACCAAAACGCGTGGGTCCTCACATTGTGACATCACAACGTGAGGAACCGCCCCTTCTAGGAAGAGTCTGGCTGCCAGCCCCGCCCCCAGGCTAACAGACACGCCCACTTTCTCTGTAGAGCTAGAGGTGATTGGCTAAACGCTTTATTCTAGAGGAGTGATGAAGGGATTTGTATTCAGCAATACTTGATCAAATGCTGACGACTTCCTGTGTCAAACACCAACTGTGGCTTAAGGAACTAGAGTTGTGGTGCTTCATGAAATGCCACTGAGAATTGCACGATCCAACCTTACGCTGAATTTGGGTCCTTCCATCCACGATTCTGTTGGACCGGATTTCTGCTTAGGAATAGTCTTTGTCAATGCAGAGGGATGGAGTCCAAACTGATATGGAGCAGGAAAAGTTCAAGCTCCGAAACTGAATCACAACACTGCTCCTCTTCTGCTGAACAAACACCTTCTTTGAGCCAAACTGTAGGTTTAATAAAAATGCTCAAATCTTGGTAAACTCATGATTATTGTTCTAAAAACAATGGACAGACAGCATTTGGGTGCTGGAAGACATTTAGATGAAAAGTTAATTTATTTTTATTATTTTTATTCTCTTATTTTATTATTCTATTATTATTTATTATGTTTTTCTTTTATATCACAAACAGAATTACCAGTACAGAGATGTATGCAGGCACTGTTGTCCCTCTGAAATGTTACTTTCTAATTGAATAAAATCAAGTATTTAGGCAGAACTTAGGGAAAGATGAGGGTATTTCTCCAACAGCAATGGTAAGGAAACCCCATGTGGTAGTTTTATTCTGTCCACTCTGCATTGGTACAAAAAAAACAAGAGACAGCAGGAATTTGACTGACGTGCTGAAGACGGTTTATCACAGGGAGCAGCTGGAGACTGAACCTCCATTCTTCAAAAGTTCCTCCACGGTTTTGTGAAGGATCTAGCTAAATATCACATATTAATGACAAAAACATGTTAAAATATGTTGACTTTATTTTAAAAAAAAAGATTATCTTCCAAATGACGGTCTATAAGAAAACTACCGATGACTGTAAACAGACTGAAATCTGCAAATGTGAGTCATGAAATGTAAGGATCATGAGAAAACGACGGACAAACGTTCCTACAGCTGACGGAGGCATCACCAAACCGGAGTAAACCTACTTTTGAATACATTTCTATCTACTATCTAGGTTTGGGGGCTGATGCCGGATATTCTGAGGGACGGTCAGTCGTTTTGATAAAACTATGAACCTGTTGGAAAGATTTTCATCTCGCTTTAGGAAGGGACGTCCTGATCGGACCACATGCTTTCAGACTCCATCTAAATCAGATGCCGTCTCCCGATCAGTGATGGGATTTGTTTTTTAGAAATATCTCTATATATATTTTGATCAACGTTGTGTATTTCAAGCTTGTTGTTTCAAATAAATGTCCTGGTCGAAGTCTGCATCTCATGAACTTGACATTTCAGGGCCGCTAAGCGCAGCAGTTTGAGCAGGAGGCTAACAAAAACGGGAAGGTTAGATTCACAGACAGAAACTCTGTAATAAATGTTTTAATCGCTCTTGTTTTTCTGTCTTAACTTTAAATAAAGGTCAGGTTCTTGTTTCTCTGTATGAGGACGGCGCTCTCCGGCTGCCGGCAGAGAGGCGCCAGGGAGTGAAAGCTCCGGGAAAAGTAAAGAATCCATAATCTCTCTGAAACAACCAAACCTAATAAACTGTTCCAATGGTGTGATCTAGTCATCGTCACATCCTTGTTTTTAACTTTTAATGAAGATAATGATCACATCTGATCCTAAAGCTACAGTCCTCAAACTTCCTCCCATGACTAATTATTACATTACTGTCCTGCTGCAACAAAGACTTCGGGAGAAAATCATTTCTATTTTTGAAAGTTTTTCAAGTAAACATGATCATTATTAATCAAAAAGACATAAAGGAACTAATGCTACAGCAGTTCACAAACGTTCTCACGTGACTAATTCTCACCTATTTTTACTAGTTTCTAGTTTACAATTTTATTTGGTTATTAGTTGCTCTATTTTTGCTTAATTGTTCATAATTGTGTTCTGTTTGAATGTTAAATGATAAAATAAGGTGAATAAAACATAAAATAGGGACCAATCTGGATCACTTTATTTCCTTTTTTCAAATATGTTTTACCAAAGCATCAGATGGAGGCTCAAAATCAAATGACTCGGAATCGGATCGGGGACAAAAAACTCTGATCTGGACATTTGGCTGCCTGACCAAATCAAGAAGTCTCCGTTCATCTGAGTGATGATATCTCCAAGAAAACACCATCAAACTAATCAGAGGTTTCTGAACTTGCTGTTTTCCTGGCGTCTTTCTTCAGGGGGGGCTGTGAATGCAGCCAGCAGCAGGTCAGGCCAGCGGAGGAGTTTGTAAAATGTCTACCTAATAAAGGGAAAAATGGGTCTTAAATGCCTGCTTTGGTGTTGACAGCATCATGAGAAGAAGCTGCTAACACGCTCCTCACCCACACCTACCCCAGCATTCACACCCCCCCCCAGGCAGACAGTGGTAAATACTGACCCCACACACACTCGGCACACAATCACCCCGTAACAGGCCGAGCATTAACCTGAGAGGATGGGAGGTAAAGGCGTCTCGAGCCCAGTCTGACCGGGGATCTTCACATATTTGAGTGGTTGCTGACACTGATATCCACCGCCGTGTCACACACGACTTAGTGGTAACCATATCTGCCTGCGGGGCCCCAACTTATGACTTCCATCTACCCTCTGCTGACAGCTGACCATGGGGAGTGATGAATGGAGAGGTCATGTAGCTGGTGAGCACACAGAGCAACTGATATGTGTGTTCTGACATGAACACCTGGACAAGGTTTAAGTGCTTTCATGATTATACAGCTGCTGTGACATTAAACTTACATTACACGTCATAACGTACACATTTCTCAGGTTTCAGGTCTTATTTATTGCATTTGCCTCCACTAAAGATGTTTGCAGGAATCAAGCTTCATTTTGGATTATTTAATGCAAACATTGCCTGCTTAAAGTTCAGTTCGTCAGTTCTAGAATTAAAAAAAATTGTGAAATTTGAAAGACAATATGCATAAACTAGTTTTTAAAAACCTAAACTGTTGTGGAAGGTCTTAAAATCCAAAGAGAGAGATCGACTGGTTTGAGGGACGCAGGGTGAGAGCTCACACGACCATTGTAACAGCTGGCTCAGCAAATGTGAGAACTGAACTGATGACGTCCTCCCCAAAACCCCTCCCTATCATGAAACTGCCCAGTTGAAGATTTATTGCTGTTGCATGAGTTTCACAGAGCTTTGACTGCCAGCAGCAATCCAGTATTCCCAGGTTGGTCCTCAGAGGAACAAGCGGGAGCAAGTTTTGGTTGGCTCGTTGTTCTTTTTGGATTAAGCCTGGATGTTGTTACATGCCACTTTTAAATCAGCACCGCGTGAAGAGCATTCCCATCCACCCACACAACACCCCTTCACTTTTCATGAAGCCACACAGACAGCTGACTGTGTGGTAACTCATCAAACCCAGACACGCTGCTCTTCTGCTGCGCGTAAAAGTCATGCGCACTCAGGACTTTGGCTTCACCTGAAACGCGCCGTGTTTCTCCAAGACAGAACCAAATTGACAAGGTTTACCTCGGAGAGGAAACCTTCTGCAAAACATCAAACGAACATATAACTGCTTTTTTAAATCAAACATAACGGATTGACCGTCTTCACACTTTCAAACAGAATTACGCAAAGAAAAGCCCGAGCTCCAAACGCGTCATTGTGTAGTTTGGACATGCGGGATCCGCACAAAAGACATGAAAGCATCACGTCGGACTTTATGCTGGACAATAAAGCCAATATCGACTTACCGGCCACGCGAACTGAAAGGGAATGACGATTTTTCCTGCGTCATTGTTCCGGTTCTGTCCTGATTTCTGCTCACTCTTGAAGCGAAAAATATTCCCACCAAAAACCTTCGTGATCTCTGAGCCGTACGTGCACGCTCCCGTGGTCGTGACCTCGGTTTGGTATTCCTTTAAACACACTCGGAAGTAGGTGTCGCACTCGTCCTCGCCGCAGAAGCCGTCCGCCGCGCTGCGCGTGGAGTCGCAGCAGTCCCCGCTCAGGAGCTGCCCCCGGGGGTTGTCCAGCGACAGCAGCTGGAGCTCAAAGTACCCCGTGCACTGAGACACCTGAGGGGTAGAGGGGGAGAGACGGGGGCTCACAGCTGCTCATGAACACATGGCATGCACACAGAACAGCACGAGATGGCATCGAACCGTTAGAATGATCTGACGTCTAAACTAAATGTCCGGGGAAAGGTGCGCTTTCTTTACGCGCTGACCACGTTTGACCCTCTGGACCAGAACTCCGGTTCAGTTCTGTCCACATTCTAGTCACCAACATCACTGGGAAGAGAAGTTCTACAGCGCCGTGTTACTCCTGCTCTGCTGCGCTCCAGCTTTAGGGTCACTTCTCAACGGCGCAGCTGTCTAAGCTGCGTGTCAGACTGAGCGCACAGTGCGCGTGCATGCATTTTCTTTCTTCCCAGTACATTTTTACATTTTTAAGTTCAAACCAGCGAATGCGTTGAAAGAGGCAGGTGTGCAGTCCACATGGCGAACCCGCCACCTGTGCGTCTCCAGCCTGGACGCGTCATCATGAAGTTCTCACCTCGGCCCACACTGTCAACAGAAAACACACCACCGAGAAGCGGTGCGGTTTCACGGGATGCTTCCACATGTCTCCCCGGTGTTGGCTTTCATGAGGGAAAAGTGTCCCGCGGAGGCGGAGAGGCGCGCCTGCTCCCGGGATGCCTGCAGGGGTGGATGCGCGCTGCGGCGGTTTGGTCCACACACGGTCAGTCACGCGCGCACAGTCCGCTTCGCTCCGCGCCGCCGCTCGAGGCTCTGAGCAGCAGTGAGGAGGAGAAGCGGCGCGGCTCTGCTGTCACAGACGGAACCGGGCGTGGGATGTGATCGACAGCCCACCGACCAATGACGGGCCAGCCGTCAGTGCGGACCTCACAGCTCACAGCCAATCAAAAACAGGGGTGGGAGCGGGAACAGAGAGCAGGAGATCTCGGAGTTTATTTCCACGCTCGAGCTTGTCTGCGATCCTCACAGCATCTCTTTGTTTGACTACCAGAGGAGAATCCCAGAAAAAATCCTCCTCTCGTTTACGCTCCAGGAGGAGCTGCGCGGAACCTCCTGCTCTCTCCTGCAGGAGTCCCTCTTTCTTACGTCCTGAAGCCCCTCACCAAACTTTTTTCCAGCTCCTCGAGCATCTTTCACAGCTTCGCGTGCTCCTTCATCTTCATGGATTTCTTTTTCCTAAATCGTTCCTTCAGCTGCGGGTTTTACGCACAGATGGAGTCTCAGCTTCAGTGTTTCACGTGAAAACAAACATTTCCCACTTTAAAGGAAGCACAGGTCATCACTCATCACGTTCAGACTGAAACTTGGAACCTTCAGACACCAGTTTCTTAAGGACTCTTCAAGACTGGCCGGTCTGGAGGAGAGCGGGGCCGTTAGCGCCCTCTACCGGCCGCTCTATCTTCCCAACAGTATTGGTAGAAATGCACGGGGTGCCTTTTGTGAAGTTACACAGTCAATTATTAACAGCAATGTTTTTGGGTGTTTGATTCTGTATTCAGACGTAAACCAGAGTTGGTTTCCCCCAGACCGATCCACTTTTTCAGTCTGAAGATTTGTTCCGGGTTATTGGGGGAAATGAACTCTGTTTGAAGCGAACTAAATGTGTCCAGTCTGAACATGTATGTTGGACAGGGTTAGGATCTCTTTTTACTCTCCAGCCAGGAGTGTGTGCATATGGACAACCAACACACAGCTGCGTTTCCATCACACAACGTTGAAAAAACACTTTTCCTTAAATCCTAATCATGCGATGTAAAGATGTGAACAGCACTTTGATTGACAGCAGATCCATTCACATTTCTACCACTAGCGCTCATCATCATCCATCAAAGGAGACGTCGGCGTCTTCTTCAGGCCGTGGAGCGGCGAGCTCCTTAACGTGGGAGGGGCTACAGATGAAGCTGTTTTGGGAAATGGTGGTTGGTGATTTTCCAGAGGAGCTGTGGATCCAATAATTCCACATGACACGCTCAGCTTCTGATGAGCCGTGACGCTGTGGGACCTCTGGTGGCGCCGGCCGTGCAGCACCCAAGGCCGCCAGTTCCTACCTAGAAGCTCATCGCTATCCGGTTGTTGGTCACATGACTCATTTAGGAAAAGTTTCTATTGCAGTTTTGTGAAATGTGTCCATTCAGAGTTTTTTTTAATTGGCATGTTTTCATCAAATAAATTTATTATCGAACTTTTGTAATTTCATATTTAATAAAAAAGGCACCTAATGACTCCTAATAGGCTGAATCTGCCATCAATCCATGAAGGTGCTGCCGTGGATGTAGGTCCTGAATTCCCCCACATTCACCGGGTAAACAAACCACTCCCACTTTTCAACGCTGTGCTTTATTCAAACTCAGGGTCAGATCCGATCAAACGTTCAGACCAGAACCCTCAGGTGTTGTGAGGGTCAACACAGTCTTGCATGGCGAGTCACGGATGGACAGCGGCTTCTGCCCACACAGACCGCTCTGCTGCAGCTCGGCTTGTCTGCAGTCGGATCGGTAATCTGCAGGCTGACAGGTGGCCTGTGCAGCTGGTGTTTCCTCTAAAGGAGGCAGGTGCAAACACACAGACAGTTTGTGTGGTGCTTACTCACTGACGCACAAATGTTGTGTGCTTAAATATTAACCATGGTGGCACTAAAAGTGTTTCTTATGAAGACGAGCTGAGGAAAGGACAACAATGATAACATAGAAATGTTCTAGATGTGATTGTGGTTCAACACATTTAAAGCAAAAACATGCAATGATCACAGATCAGAGTGACTTGGATTGCTGCTCTGTGTCTTTACATGATGGTTTGTTCATCTCCTGCTTGGTCTGGTAAAAACAGTTCAGTGTCTCAACCCACGAGTGATTCTTTTGTTGCTTTCGTGTAATGATGCAGTTGGTAGAAAAGCATTTTAGAGGTTTCAGCACTCGTGTGTCTCAGTGAGAAAGCTCTGGTCCAAATCCATCCCTTTTTATGAACCGGCTGCATCCCTGTTGGGGTCACGGGGCTGTCAGAGCCTGACCTGAGGGGCGAAGGCGAAGGGGGGGCACACCCTGGACGGGGCCACGCCCTCACAGAGCAGCGGTCTATAACCTTCAGTCCAGTTTCTTACTGACCAAAACCAATTAAGAGCCGCAAAGGCCTGATTTGGAAAAACAGACTTTATTTATGTTTTTGTCTCCATTTATTCATTACATGGACCTTTTGAAGATTTACAATAAAATTCTTGTCGTCTTTTTTGTACAACATTTTTTACTTATATAGCACTTCATAGACATTCTTTCAAAAATGTCTGTGCTGCAGCAGATTTACTTAAATTAAAGTGCAAAACATTCAAATGTAACATGGCAGTTTCCCTCATTGTGAAGAATTGTTTTTTAAATCTATATGAGCTTTAAGTTCATTTTAATATCAAACCACAATCATTAGCATTGTTCTACATAACTGAAGAGCCACAATGGCGGGATGAAGGAGCCACATGAGGCGGCAGCAGCACGGCGACGACGGCGCTGAAGGACAGTTTTAAAAACAGGTTCCAGGAAGAAGCCGGCTCTTGTCGTTGGCTTAAAGAGCCAAATGATCGGTCGGCTCTTCAGTCGTATCCACAATTGCACATTTAGTCGGTTAAATGCTATAGAACATACATCCCATAGTTTTCCTGTTTCTCTTTCTTTATGCTAGTATCTTCCTCCATGTTTTGTCTCTCATCTCCTTCTACAATGTTTCATCTATTTCAACCAATCAACTATCCAAATGTTCGGCTCTTTCAGCTTTTTCCAGCTGTGACTTTGAAATAAATGGGGAATTCTTGGTGCTGAAGCTTGTTGGTTCGATACCCGGCTCTGACATTTTTCACAAACATATCTTTATTGTTATTGGGCTGTTTTCACTTTATTTATGGTCAACTTTGATCAATTCTTTCTTTATTGTCTTTTTTTTAATTATTCCCCTTTAAGTTTCATTTTCCTTCAGCAGTACAGCGGTTGAATGAACATTTTCCTCTGGACATGCAGCTGCTTCTAGTTCAGACTAGTGTTGCTTTGATTTGTCTGCGAGTCCTCTGATGAACGTCTGAGCGGCGTTTCTCCTTTTGAAACAAGTCATTCTGATCAGTGACTTGCTGCGTCTGAGGAAGAGGAGGCTGGTGTGTCCGTCCACTGAGCAGGGAATGCAGAGGCGGTTAAAGAAGTGAATTGCATTCTCTAGTCTAGTGCACAACATAAACTTTATTTATGCGAGATGAGAGCCGTTTCATTCCCGACCGACTCATCACAGTTCAGTTCAGTCTGCCTTTCTTGTTCCAGACATAAATAAAAAGGGCTGTGTTTAATATAAAAAACTCTAAAAGCAGGAGTGTGCACATCCTAAAATAAAATAAAAACCTAATCTTTTCCTGAAAAAATATGAACATGGTGAGCTTTAATTTATTCATCTCAGGATAAACTCCTGAATCCAGTAGGAGGCATTAATTTTGGTGATGAAGAAGAATCACATACAGTGGGCGGAGCGGAGCGCGTTTAACCCCGCCCATGTTAGGCCACGCCTCTGTCTGCAGCTAGGGGTAGTTGAGTCACCAAACATTTTGCAAAGAGGGTCAGATTTGGTCAGGTGATAAGAAAATATTTAACATTTTTATTACAATGGAGTGCTTTTTATTGTTTCACATAAAACACATTTACATCAAAATACATTTTATGAAAATTAATGTGAATTTCTAATTTGAAGAAAAAAAAAAGAAAAAGTCTGGGGGAGGGGAAATCCATTAAATCTGGATTTGTATGAAACGTTATATATATTTCCCTGTTAAATACTTAATGTTATCTGGAGCCGGTTTAGCTCCTGCTGGTTTGCGCGGGTTCAAATCCGGGCTGCTCCCGGTTCCCTTCTCTACTTCTGTGTGCCGATTCCAAGCCCGGATTTTTTGAGAGGGTTGCGTCAGGAAGGGCATCCGGTGTGAAACATTGCCAAGTTAACCATGTGACTCGTCCTCAGGAGTGAGGATGATTTGCTGTGGAGACCCCTGATGAGAATAAGCCGAAGGAGAAATAATTAATGTTATCTCCTAAATTTGAATAATGTGAACAGGAAAATAACAGTGATGTAATTCAGAAGAACAAACTTCTGTGGTTTTGATCAGAGGACAAATAAATCTGTTCTTTTCTGCTAAGAACGTACATCATAATCAAGAAATCATATTTCTTAGAAGGTTCTGAGGCAGCAGATTATTGATTTTATGACAGGAGCCTGCGGGCCAGAGGAAGAATGAACGCAGGTCACATGTGGCCCACGGGCCGGACTTTGGACATGCCTGGTCTAAGCCCACAGTCAGGAGGGGGGAGGGGACACAAAGACAACTCATGATGCATCTGAACTGAAACAATCTTCTGTTGACTTTTTGGTTCTGGATGAGTCTTCAAAAAAGCTGCTGCTCATTCAGAACTCTGCTGCCAGAACCAGAACCAGAACCAGGAGAACTGACTTACTCCTGTTAACAGGTCCTTGCACTGGTTACCATTTCCATTGCTTTTTCATTGTTGCTGCTAGTTTATCAGTCACTCGATGTTGTTGGAAGATTTGCTGTGATGCACAAACTAAAACCAACGTCCGCGTCTTCTGGTGGACCCGGATCAGGAAACCAGGCAGGTTTAGAGATGACCCAGAAGGAGGGTCAGAGATGACCCGGAAGGAGGGTCAGAGATGACCCGGAAGGAGGGTCAGAGATGACCCGGAAGGAGGGTCAGAGATGACCCGGAAGGAGGGTCAGAGATGACCCGGAAGGAGGGTCAGAGATGACCCAGAAGGAGGGTCGAAGAGCAGGGATGCCCAGGTTAGTCTGTTTAGTTTAGTTTAGCTGTTGAATTCTATGACTTCATGTTCCTTATGATTCATGTTTGTGACACGGTTACCGGTTGGAAGCCCGGTGATGTTTGCCTCCTCTTCATCACTTTCTGGCCTCACCTGTAGGATCCAGGTGTGTCTGCCTGACCTGCTCAGAAACAGCAGCTTCAGGAGGATCTGGAAGCAGCAACTTCAAGCTTCATCCACATGATGTGGAAAACAGTGGCGCACAAACAAGCCTGGGGCGGAACCAGCTGCCATAGAAACATTTACAAGTCCCGTCTGGAAGAATGCAAACAGAAGTGAGTTCAGCTTTTATCTGAGAAGAGTAAACTTTAGACAGTCGTGTTGCAGCTTGCTCCCATCCAGCAGAGTGGGAGGCTTTTCCCCATCGCACTTTTTGCAGTTTCAAAGCTTTTTGTCCTCATGCTTAAGCCTGCAACTCCAGAAAGATCCCCAGAAACAGCCGTAATAAAAAACACTGTGTGCATTCTTAAACGATATGATGACTCAGAGATTGGAGTGGATGGGAATTGTTAGTGAGGGAGTGTACAGAGCGACGGATTCATCCTTCAGTTCCTGAAAAGGATTTCAAAATGTGACGCATCACCGCGCTCAGGGTGGGGTAAACACTGAAATCGAGTCGTAACATCTTTTGAGAGGCAGATATGTCATGAATCCAGCCGAGCAGGCCGAGATAAAAGGCCTGTTTGGATCTGGATTAACGTGAAGCAGAGCAGCATTTGGAACCGCGGCTCTGGTATCCGTTTCCCAGCAGTCCCACCATGTGTTCTTGTAAACGGCTTTTGTCAGGGTCATGTGACCTGAGAGATTTTATCTTCCACATTCTAGTAACATGGGGCGGGGGGGGCGACTTTGGACCCATAAACACACAATAGAAAGGAATAAAGTCGTAATTTTATTTTTTCTTTAAAAATGCAAACCAAGATTGAATTCTTGAGCTAAAACTGAATGGAGATCAATCCTATTAGATCAATAGTTTCTACAGAAAGTCTACTTTTAATACCAGGACGGTACGGCGATGGAGTTTGAAGACTCTGGAGGGGAACGCTGGTGTCTGAGCTTCATTCAACGCCGCTCCAGTCAGAGAGCAGGACACGGAGAAGCCAGTCAGTTCCTGAGGAGTCGGTTTGCAGGATGAGGACATTTAGATGGTGTTCAGCAGTTTGATTGTGCATTTGAGAATGTGTGTGTGGTAATATACTGATGTATGCATGTGAAAGAAGTGAACAGACTGTAAAACATAGCTCACTGCAGGAAACCTGAAGAATTCTAATCATTACTCTGCAACTTGTCATCAATTAACAGCTTTTTTTTTTTTTAAGCTTTATTTAATAGGGACAGTGCACATTAATGAACATCTACCAAACAATGATAGGTGTAAACATGCTGGATTATAGCAATGATGCTAATTTGCATCCATAGTCCCTAGGCAGGAAACATAAAACAGGACAAAACAAAAGACAGAATCACAGATACAGTAAGAACACAAGAAGGTGGTACATTATGAGAGTTAAAAGTCAGTGGCTACAGGACTGGTTTGCTTTCAGCCACTGCTTGAGCTGTGTTTTGAAGGTCTGTAATGTTTGAGCCTCCCTGATGTACAGTGGAAGACTGTTCCAAAGTTTACTGGCCTTTATAGAAAGAGCGTTTTGTCCAAAGGCTGTTTTTCTGTATGGAACCTCACAGTCCCCCCGAGACGAGGCCCTAGTCCTGAGAGCACTGTGAGCCCTTTTTTTAAAATAGTCAGACATGGGAGGCGGAGCAAGTCCATGTAACACCTTGTACATCAAACAAGCAAATTTAAAGTTTTTAAAATTCTCAAAGCTTAACAACTTGTGCTTTTTCAAGATATTACAGACATGGAATGACATTGGTTTTCTATATAAGACCTTAAGAGATTTTTTGTAAAGTGATTCTATGGTTTTGCTCGTATTTACACCCGCCAAGGACCAACATGTAATACAGTATTCAATATGTGATAGAATCATTGAATGCAGAAACATTCTAGCAGCTCCAAGTGTTATGAATGGTCGTATTTGTTTAAAATTATTCAAATTGAATTTTACTGTATTCAATATTTTTTTTAATATGGCTCTTGAAGCTTAGAGTTGAATCAAGAGTCACATCAAGATACTTAAATTTAGAGACAATTTCCAGTTCCTGTCCTTCCAAGAATATACCTGAATGCTTGATGTCCAATGGTTGCTTAGTGAACATCATACAAACAGTTTTAGTTGTATTTAACAATAAGCAAGATTTAGAAAGCCATTCATTTACAGGAACCAGAGCTGAGGTAAGAATAGAGGCTGCTTCTTGAATATTTTTTGCGCTAGTGAAGATGACAGCATCATCAGCATACATTTGAAATTCAACATTACCACATGTGTTTGGCAGATCATTAATATACATAGAAAACAATAAAGGCCCAAGTATTGATCCCTGTGGTAGACCAACAGGGACATCTAAGAAAGTTGATTTGACACCGTTAATACAAACACACTGTTTTCTGAATTCTAGATATGATTTAATCCACTGAATTGCATCCATAGAAAAGTTGAAGTATGTTAATTTAGACAAAAGAATCTCATGATTCACTGTGTCAAATGCCTTTTTTAGGTCGAGAAATACAGCGCAGACGCAAGGATTAATCCAACATGTGTTTGATCTTTTCTATAAATAGACAGTTTGCAAACTCTGTTGAATGATGTTCACAAAAACCAAATTGCATTGGATGTAAAAGAGAATGGTCTTTATTTAAATGCTCATTTATCAGTTTTGCTACCCACTTCTCAGCAACTTTAGAGACCACAGGAAGGATACTGATCGGCCGATAATTGCCTATGTTTGAACTATCACCAGATTTAAAAATTGGGGTGACAGTAGCCATTTTCCAAGACAATGGCACATATTTTTGTTTAAATGATAAATTGACCATATGTGTTATTGGTAGAAGTAAGGATCCTTTGCATAGTTTGATGATATTTGTATCCAGCCCATAGACATCCTTGGCTTTTGGATTTTTTAATGAGCCAATAATTTTAGCAACATCCAGCTCTGTGATTTCTTTTAGAGACAAAACAGGTTCTGCAGGATCAATAGGTCTGGCAGTCAGAGTAGGTTCTTGAAACATTTCTGTTATCTCCTTAACTGAGTTAATGAAAAAATGGTTAAATTCGTTAGTTAGAACAGTTGGATTGATTTCCATTACATTGTTAATTGTGAGCTCAATATTTTTGTTTGAGTCATTCACTTCTTTGCCAATTAATTTATTAAGATTTTGCCAGATCTTCTTGGCATTTCCCTTTGCTTCAACAATAATATCCATGAAGAATTTTGCTTTAGCCTTTCGCAAACTTTGGGTCACTTTATTTCTTAAAATTGTGAATTTGTATCTATCTGTAGTGAGGCCAGTTTTTAATGATTTTTTAAGTTGTTCATCTTGGTCCTTCATTATTTTTCTACATTCATCATTTAACCATGGTAACGAGTTCCGCATTCTCTTATGTTGTTTTACTGTTCTGGTGAAATCTGATAAAATTTCATTTATTTTTGCGAAAAACAAATTGCTAGAAGTTTCAATGTCCATGCGTTGTGTTATTTCACTCCAGTCAGTCCTTTGCAAAGCTGCCTCCAGATTTTGCATTTGAGTTTTTGGGATTGTACTGTAAGAAACTGTGGGTCTATGTGACTCATGAAAACGTTTTTTTGTGAGCTTCCTTGAGAAAAAAATACCATTATGGTCCGATAACCCAGTCATATAGTTAAAAGTCTTAGTGATTCTTTCAGGCTGGCTTGCAAATAGTAAATCTATAAGTGTTTTTGAGTGTGAGGTTATCCGAGTGGGTTGTTTTATTAATTGTGTGAGGTTAAAATGGTCAGTTACTTGTTTAAGATGTTTTCTAATCCTTTTTTCATTCCAGTTTATATTAAAATCTCCAACAATTATTATCTCTTTATGTAAATCGCGATGATTAAGAAGACATTTTAGTTCATCTTAAAAATCCAATTTACTAGATGGTTTACGATATACACAAATTAAGCTAAATGACATGACAGTTGAGAGTGAAATATTCACGGCAATACATTCAATGTGCATGTCTTCTGGCCATATAATCTGTTGACATTTTAAACTGCTTTTGACATACAATAAAACTCCTCCACCCCTGCCATGTGTCCTGTCCTTCCTGTAAACATTATACTCAGGTATAGCTATTACTGCATCTGAAGAGGAAGATGTCAACCATGTTTCAGAAAGACCCAGAAAGTCAATGTTGGAGTTGCACAATAGATGTTCCAGCTCTTCGTGTTTGGATGCCATACTCCGTATGTTTATATGTCCACCCAACAGCCCTTTTGGTTTGGCTTGTGGGTCCCAAATTGTCCTTGCCTGGTTTAAGGTATGAAAAATCTTTGTAGACCTGTGTCTTCTTAACACCGGATTTCTGGTTTTCTTCATTACGTTTACATCAGAAGTGGGTAAGGGGTGTAATGTACAGCACTCACCAATCGATGTTCCTCTAGTGCACACATTTGGCTGTGTCTCTGGTAAATTTGGTGATGGTCGGGCTGCCTGTAGTGGTTCAGCTAGCTGTGGTGATAATCCATCTTGCAGTGAAGTAGGACCAGCAAGCACTGGTGGTGGAAGTCCAGCTAGCTGTGAAGAAAGCCCAGCTAGCAGTGGTTGTGGAAATCCAGCTAACTGTGAAGTAGGCCCGGCTAGCTGTGGTGGTGGAAATCCAGCTAGCTGTGGAGTAGGCCCAGCCAGAGATGGTGGTGGAAATCCAGCTAGCTGTGGAGTAGTCCCAGCCAGAAATAGTGGTGGAAATCCAACAGTCTGTAAAGTAGGCCCAGCTAGCAATGGTAACGATGGCCTGGGTAACTGTAGCTGTAGCCAAGGCTGCTGTATATCTAGCCCAGCCAGCCGAAGGCCTAGATGTAATCCAGTTAGCAGTGGTTGCGAAGCATTCAGAAAATTTGGAAAATTTGTGTTCAAAGATTGAGGACCAGGGTTTAGTTCAACATCTCCGGCCAAGAGCAGTATAAGCACGAGATTAAAAACACTCAGAAATGGTCTGCTTGAAATGGACTGTTCTGGTTTACCTGGTGGCTTGGCATGGCCATAGTCCAGTACTCTTGAAAATAGCAGGTGCTGACTGCATTTGGCTGGATACTGGGTTACTTTGTCCCTTTTTCTTAGACATATAGAACTTAGCAGAAGATAGAAAGTCACACAGGCAATAACCAAGTACAATGGTAGCAAAATCCGAGGTCTTTTTTGCTTTATGAATGACTTTTTGAGCACACACACAGGACCTGCCAAACTGCGTGTCTGCTCCTCGGCAGCCATCTTGGATCCCAAGTACTGCCTCCTCCTCAGGGACGGTCACAGAGGGACGAGGGACAGAGGGACCTTAGCTTAACGAGGATCTATGGTATTCAAGCATAGAATTAAATAGAACACAAACAGGTTTCATCGAGGGCCGCTTAAGCAAGTCATAGAATAAGAATAACCTGCATTAGGACTTATTTTAAAACCCACTCCAATGAAAATGCTATTTTTGGGGTTTTTAACGTGTTCATGGAGCTTTTTTCTTTGTGCACTAGACTAGAGGACAAAGATAAAGGAATTTCAAACGAAAACTGCATTCATTTGCGGCAACTGAAATGGGCGGGTCAAAGTCTCTTGGCTCCGCCCCTTTCTGATCATTCACTGTCAGACGAACAGATCCATGAAGGTCTTTGTTTTCCTGGTCTGAGCGGGAATCTGGATCAGAACTGGAGGGATGGATGGATCTGATGTTACTGCCATTTTTGACACAACACTAATGTTAGGTTGGGGGTGTGAGGGGCTGTAAGCTAGTGGGAAAGTGTGTAAACAAAGGGATGATGGGATTTCAGCCGAGGCTTACCTCTGTGCCCACAACTCAGAGGTGAATGAACAACAGATCAAACTATCATTGAAGTGGAACTTCAAAGGACTTTGCTAATATGTGTTTCAAAATAAAATACCCCAGTAATATAAAATACTTTCCTACATTTACAAATAATTAGTTCTACAAAACATGGCAACACCCCGCCAGCATGTTTAAGTTTAGCCACGCAGAACATTTACTAATTCAGAGAAGATGGGCTCGCTGTAAAAACAAGGGTAGAAGGACAGTGAGACTTAGGGGCAATAATGAAGATCTATCTCACTTCTGCGTGAGTCGGGTTCATCCGTCACTCACTCTGCACGCCACTCATCAATTAAGCCTTCACTCTAAACTAAAAGCTAAACTCCTGCTCAGTCAGTGATGATCACATGGACGTTCATCTCTACCTCTAGACGGTTTTTCCGGCCCTTCTCCACCCTGTTCTCCACCTGGAACAAGGCTTTGTGACGGTCTGGCCTCCAACTATCACCAGCGCCTGGGCTCTGGGGTTTATTCATCTGAGCTCCAAGCTCATCCCACCAGCACACCAGACGTCATCAGCCCAACCGCCAAGGATTAGGGACTCACTTCATGCACCTCTTCTGTATCACCAACAGTCATGGTGCTACTGACAGTTCAAGGATCTCTCCTCATTGAAACGTAGAGGAGGATACTCAAAATCAGTAAATGAAATGATTTTTAGAACAAATATTTGTGGTTCACTTTGGTCACAAAGACAAAAAGGATTGTTAGTTAGTCCATCATAATCATGTGGTGCCAGTGCAGAGATTTATGGAGGGAACTAGCTCAACTGAACCCACACTAGACAAAATCTACAGGATTTTAGACACAATCAACAACAAAAGCAGACAGAATAAAAGTAAAACAAGCAAAAACCTGGCATGAACAAAAAAAAGAAACAATTTAAACAAAGAACGTCTACGGCTGCCGGATCATATTTTTAATCAAAACGTAATGGACTATTTGCTGCATGAAAGAGGTATTTCAGCTAATTGAAATATGGGAAGCATGTTATGTTTTCAGCGTATAATGCGTTGGTGGCAAACAAGAGACCCCAGAATGATACCTTTAAGATGCTTCAGTCTGCCAGCTAGCTTGACTGTTTGACCTCCCTCTGCTCTTACGCTCCCTCAAAGCCTTAATGGCTCACACCTTCAGAGAAAACACTTTTTGATCACTGGCAGGTTCACTGACAGGCCCAATCCCCCTCTCCACCTCTGCACATACCACCAGTCAAGTCAAGCCTACCAACACTTGCATTTATCCTTTTTCTGAGTGCACTGTTTAAACAGGCAGAAAATTCCCATATATGGACTTCCTGTAAAATGCTGCTCTATGTATAACTTTATCAGATGTCTAAACTTTTCATCTGAAACTGCTAAATGACCCTATTGACAGTAAATGCTAAATGTCTTAGACGTATATGGCGCTTTATTACTGTTTTACAGTCACAGTCACACATGCACACACACATGCACACACCCATGCACACACACATGCACACACACATGCACACACCCATGGACACACACATTAACACACCCATGCACACACCCACGCAGACACCCATGCACGCACACATATGCACACACACATGCACACACCAAAACACTGCTGTCAAACACTGGAGACAACATATAACCAGAGGTGAAATTGATTTTTGTTTATGTCGGTACTAAAAAAATTACGTTAACGTAAATCTTTTTAATAGCCATAAATGTATTTCACGGGTGTAAAGATTAATTGATGAAGTCATTTATCCAAACAGATTGATGTGCCTGATGCAAGTTGTTAATTGAGCCAAATTAAACTACATCATTATAAAATCGTTTCATGACCTTAATGGAATAGAACAGGACTTCTGGACGGAACTGAAGCTCCATAATCTACATGACAGGGTGATGGACTTTTTAGAGGAAAGAAAGGAGGTTGGATTTTGTTGAGTTTTGATCAATCAATCAATCAATCAATCAATCAAACTTTATTTATAAAATAGCGCATCTCATGCATTTTGTGCAGCTTGAAGCGCTTTTACATTAAAAACAGAACACACAAATTACAGTAAAAACCCAACCCATCCTTCACTCTTCCCACTCCCCTCCGTTAAAACATATGACACATGGCCCCCACGTACAAAGAATGATGACTATGTAGCTTAAATAAATAAATAAGTAAGTAAGTAAATAAATAAATAAATAAATAAGCAAACAAACATACAAGTATGGCTTGGCTCTGCTGTGAGGAAACGGCATTTGGGAATCCTTTCATACCAGGAGCCGGCCCGGCCATGGGAGCATCGCCACAGCGCCCACCCCAACCAGGACAACACTGGGGTCCACTTCACAGCCGTGAAGCTGCAAAGTTAGACCCCAGCTGCCCCAGCAAGGGCAACAACTGCAGGAACAGCCAACGGCCAAGCCGGCAAGCCCTGGAAGAAAAGATCCCCACAAGAAACACTGGGGCTAAAATCATGATAAGATACTAAAATTAAAGACATAAGATGTATATAAAAACATAAAATTGAGAATAAGATGCATAAAATGAAAATAAATACCTAAAGTAGCATAGACTAAGACTAATAGAATAAATTAGAATAAATTGATGAGTGAAATGATAAATATTATAATAAATTTTGGGTTATTTTCTATGTTTTTTGCTGGCTTTAGCTGCATAATGAGATTTCTTTACTGTTTTGTTTATTCCGTTTATTTAGAGGCATTTATTGTGGCTACAGGAATTTGCACAGCTGGTTTCTGCATCGTAAAGCAGTTCATGAGGGGTTTAGGGGTTCTGACGTAGCACTACTGAAGGCCCAGGTGTGTCCTGCATGGTCCAGCACTGGTTTACAATCATACTTTTTTCTGTTAGCATACATTTCTATTAAAATCTGATTTACACAAGCAGAAAATTTAGAGACAATTGGCAAGTTAAGCAACAAAGAAAAAAAAAGTTTATCTGAACTGTAATAAATCTGAAAGACAATAGTATATTTGTTGGTGGTATATCTTGTTATATTTTAGCACATAAAAATGTAACATTGTTTGCATTTTCACCTTTGTGGGATCACAGAGGAGATAAGCTTTGATAGTTTGCTGTGTGATGCATTGACCACTGAAAGGATGGTAGACCTGGATGACTGTCTTCACGGGAAAGTTGTAGATCTGATTTCTACTTATGTTTTGTGCAGCAGCAGAAAGCCAGTGCGGAGATCTGAAGAGAGATGTGAGATGTTGCTTATGAGATGGACAGCAGCATTTTGGAGGGTCGATTCTGAAGTGCTGGCCGTCCTGCATTAAGTTTTTGGGATCTGGAACAATGGCCCGCACTTTCCGACGAATTCAAAGTAATTTAAAATCAAGTAATTTAGGAAAATCAGCAAAATGTTTTCTTTCTGTTCACACAGGGGTGAGCAAAATGCCACATTTGATTCTTTTTCTCAATGTGCCATCTCTCTACCTCACACCAACGCATCATAAGTATGAGAGGTAATAAGGCAATATGAGAGGTAGAGCATCCCATCCAACAGCTTTACAGATAGTTGGTTCATAGAGTGGTCTACGTGATATGCAGCTATTCCCACTATAAAATGATCCAGAATTTCTTTGAGATCACTGAAAAATACACAAAAACGTGCATCAGCAGGATTTTGTCACTTAACCTTCCATTTCTGATCATGAAACTGTCCTTTATGTGTTACAAAGCGGGCAGTTTTGGACCATGTGCTAAGTGTGACGTAGACGCAATGTTCAAAACTGAGGAATCTGGGAAGTTTGCTGTCATTTTAAAGGTCCATTAATTAAGACACATCAATGACGTGAACAAAATGTTGGATATCTTTCTAATAATTTCAGCTTTTGTAGGAGAACTTGTGTTTCTTGTTTCTTTTTCGTTCATTTTCTTTGCAGTGGCTGAAGATTGTAGAACATTTATAAATAGGTTTAAGCTCTGTTCAGAAGATTTTAATGCAAAAGTAAAAAAAAACAAAACAAATTTAACTTGATTTATATTTTTTTAACATTATTTGTCCAAATGTTTTTCTTCTTATCCATTCAAGCATTTGTTGTCTTTCATTTGGAACAGATTGCAATGCGGTGCTATCCTGGTGTTCTGTCCTGTTTTTGTACTGCACCTTTTTTCCTGCCCTGTCATTAATTCGCCTTGATCAGCACCTGCCAAGTATTGAAGTCCAAGAAGGCCTCAACCAGTTAAAAGTCAAAAGGTCTTATCAAAGAAAAGGTAAATCAATTATGGCAAAAACGATGTGAAGAGGGAAGGACATGAAGGTGGTTGAATGGGCTGCAGAAGACAGTGGGGAATGGGATGCATATTGGGAGTAACAGTTGGAAAGGAAAAGTAACATCCAGACTTAGATTACATGGCAGAACAAGCAGCTCCTCGTGGTAGGTGGACACACAAGTGGGAAATGTGACTTTTTTGGTGTCCTGATCCACACTCCAGACCAGGTGTTATGGGTATATGCACCAACCAGTTGATTGCCAACAGCCAAAAAAATGCTATAAAGAAGAACCAGACAGACTGACAGAGAGGGCAGAGTGGGAGGTTGAGCAGAAACAGGGTTTATGTTAGTGTTGGTGCTAACCTCACATGACAAGCACGCTTTTTAGAAACTCTTACTCTGTCTTGAGCAGGTGAGTACGGATAATGACTTGCAACAGCAACTGTGACGGAATGTCCAAGGGAGAAAACCCAGGAGCAGGAAGAACGACCCAGATCCAATAGCTCACTCGAAAGGCTTCAATGCCAAAGAACCACAACACCAAAACAGAGAACGAAGACGCTCCGACACAGAAACAAGAACAGACACCGTATAAATAGACACAAACATAATCAACATAATTTAGAACACCTGTGACTCACAGGAGACCTCAGGAAGGGGAGGGCCTCCAGGAGATCACAGTTGAGGAAAAGTCAGGGTTCTTCATTACAGCAACAGGCTTACAGTGTTTGCTTGGGCTCTAGCTCGGGCACAGAACAGCAATGGAACCTGTTCATGTGATGAGCATTGAGCACCTTCTAATTGTACTGAGTCCCTTCAGCTGTGGTTTCAGCACCTTGGAGGAAATGCCTCAACCCAGTATGTGAATTGGTCAATAATAGTCAAAATGTACTGGCTTCCAGAGCTAATTGTTGGCATCCTTCTGTCTCGGGAGACAATGGAATCTACGCCACGGTCTGTTCCGTAGAGCTACTGTGCTTGCTGTGGCTGTACAGGCCAATTCTTGAACGGCAGGCCCTGCTATATTTGCTGTAGATGTAGGTTGCGTCTGGCTCTGTGGACGGTGCTGATTCCGCTTTCTGCTGTCTGTGTACCTTTTTGTCTTCCCACTTTTGCTCTGTCCACTCCTTGGTTCGCTGGATGACCTCTCTTACAGTCCTTCTCCAGCTGGTATGGTCCTCAGCTGCCTACTCCCATCCTAGTGGGTCAATATCACCTGCTCTCACGTCTTGCCTGCAGACATCCTCGTAGCGTTGGACAGGTCTTCCTGCAGGTCTGGCACCAGTGGCGAGCTCACTGTCCAGAATGTCTTTGAGAATACCAACTTGACTCTGCCTGACATGGCCAAGCCACCGGAGACGGCGCTGGGTCAGCAAGGAGAACATACTTGATATGTCAGCCTTTTCAAGGACGGTCTTGTATGGAATACTGTCCTGCCAGGTGTTACCAAGAATTTTTTCTGAGGTTGCGCAGGTGGAAGCTGTTGAATGTATGCCTGTTTCCAGAGCTAGAGACTGGAAATTGTCCAAGAATATCTAGATGTAACCAATCAAGGTGTCGACTTGCATGCATTGCAATACTTAACATCTTCACAGATACGTGGACGTCTTCCCCCATTCCACACCAGTGATAGCTCTGGTGCACATGTCCCAAGGTCTTGTGACATATGTGACCAGAATCAGGAGGATTATGGCAAGCCTGCAAAATATCCCACTGCATTGAAGCCGGAGCCAGTAACAGAGAAGTTGACTTCTTAGTTCCTGACTTCTGAGGTTCTTCTATTACTTGATTTTTGATTTGAAATGGTTTATTTCAAGCAATTAAATAGAAATAATACACAAAAGCAATATAATCATTGGCGGTTCTACACTAACTTACTCCCTGGGCGAGTAACCCCACCAGCATCCCCCCCCCCCCCCCCGCACACATAAAAAATTCGACAACATCCTGTTGAGTTCCCTACCTTCTATTTTGCCATTTTACACGAAAAATGCATGAATTTAATAAACTCGTATTACAGGGGGGTCAAACTCAGTCACATAGGGGGCCTAAATTAAAAACACGCTTAAGGTTTTGGGCCGAAGAAGATAAACATTAACTGAACACACGAAAGCTAAACTTTTCAACCTTTTAAACTGAACTTTTTGAACATAAATATGAATAAAAACAGGAACATTAATCCAGAGTAACTCAAGTTAAACCTTAAATAACTTATAATATTTTGCTCTCCATAGAAATATATTCTGTCAAAATTATACAAATATGAAGATGCTGCAGAACAAAACAAAGAAAGCCTGGAAATAATAATAATAAGAAATAGCAAATCAAATAATTCCGTTTTCTTTTCTCTTTTATCATTTTTTAGAGCTGGACTCCTGCTTCATTTTTAGCAATAATTTCTTGGTGTGTGACGTCCTG
Organism: Oryzias curvinotus; assembly: GCA_023969325.1. Classification (NCBI taxonomy): domain Eukaryota; kingdom Metazoa; phylum Chordata; class Actinopteri; order Beloniformes; family Adrianichthyidae; genus Oryzias; species Oryzias curvinotus. The sequence continues at coordinate 1,112,800 of CM043727.1, forward strand.
TGTGTGTCTTTGTGAAACATATCAGAGGGATTAGATCTAAAAAAAAATATTGGGAAAACTATTTTTAGGTCTTATAAAACAATAAAAACTAAATTATAGAACTCATCAGTGGGATTATTCCAAAAATATTTGGCATTTCCCTAATTGTGTGCTACACCAACAGTAGAAATCCTCCAAAAAACCTCCATCCATAAACAATGGTCTGCGCCCACCACCCCTCCCCTTCCCTCTGACACACGCGGCTCCGTCTCCATGACGACAGCGCGCAGCTGCGGCCCAGAGTTGATTTTTAGATAGAAAAAGACTCACAATCACCTGTTAGTGTGATTCAACCAGCCACCGGTGAGTTGCCCCCCCCCTCTTGAGTTTTTTGACTTGTTACGTTCCAAAGACTACCTCAAAGAGGTGGGGGCGCAAGCGTCTTGCAGCAGAGGGCGGTGGTCACGTGCGCGTCGGGTCTGCTGTTTCGGAGCAGGGAATTGTGGGAAATAATCCCCATTGCCTGCTTTTGTCGAAATTGGGCTGAGCGCGGGTGTTTGTCCCTGCCTGATTCCTTTTCATGTGCCTGTTTTACGTTGTTTCACTCTGAGTTATTTCATCTTTTTTTTTTTTTTCCACCATAAGTGTGAAGAGGGAATAGGATGAAGACATGGTTAAAAGTCTGACGTGTCAGTGTAAGAGCTGAATGTCTTGGCAGCTGCAGGTGTGTCAAAATAAAAACTACTAGCTGTCTCTTAGAATTTAATAGTAAATTCTGTGCATTGTGTGCACGGAAAATGCCGCCCTGGTCCACCGCCCACTTCGCCCATATCAAAAACCGCCACTGAATGTAATCATCAGTTATACATTCATACAGTAACTAATCAAACTTAGGATAATTAGACATATTAATAAATATTGCTTGAAAGGGAGTGGAAGGAAGTGAACTTATATAATCCCACCCCGTTATACTGTAACCATTTTATTACATGATTTATCAATATCTGGTTCCCAGTTTTTATCAGACAGAATTAAGAATCATAAAGTATCAATAAAGCACATGACAAAGATGAATTACTTAATTATTATGTAAAAATAACTATTTTAGAAATCAACATGACAAATGCAGATCAGTTATCTAAAATATATGCAGATTGTGTTACTCATAAAAGTCATTGATATGATTAAAACATAATACTATATCAGTAAAATAGACACAACACTGTTTCAGGAATTTTCATAGTAAAATTCCATCAAGTATCAAAAGTTAAAAACGTGCAAAATTATGCTACATTAGGAAATATTTTTGAATCAATTTATCAATTTTTGGAGCAAGTGAAGTAATATCATTAACACTGATCAATTTAACCATTTTCAAAAAGTGATTAATCATTTGTTTTACTTTGTTTAATATAATAATGTAATGCTGTAAGGGAAAATAAAAGGGTCCATAATCTGTAGATTGTCCAAGGTTGGTATTTCTTCTTCTGCTGATTAACAGCTGATCTTCTGGGTTTAAACAGTTTCTAGTCTCTTCCATGTTATGTCTGCAGACATTAGATTCAGGTCCATATCCTTCTTCAGCTGATATCAGCTCGGTGAAAGTTGAGGTCAAGCTGTCTGCAGGTCAAAAACTCTCTGCTGAGGATCAGGTTATGTTAGACTTTTGGAGAAATTGAGGAATCTAGGCGTCATATTTCTTGAAATTATATGACTCTTTGGTTTATTACTCCATGTTGGTTCAGACGTCCGTGATCAAACACTTCTCAAAGTCCTTCATGGTGTTCACAACCAGAACCTTGGACCGGTCCGGTGGACCGAGTGGTTTGACGTAAATCCTGCAGCCTTTAACCCAAGTGTTCTCAATCTGCTTCTGCTTCCTGAGAAGCCGTGCATGTTTGGAGATTTCAGCATTCCTTCTGGTCAGATGGTCGTTCAGATAAGCAGCAGATCCCTTCAGATTCCTCCTTTGGTTCATCAGAGCTAGCTTGTGTTTGTGATTCACAAACCTGATGAGGATCGCTGGTTTATCCGTCTCCTTTCTCCTGGGGAGCAGGTGGCAGGTCTCCATGGTGTTGAGATCCAGGGAAATCCCTTTAGACGTGAGAAATGACTCCACTTGGTGTTCCAGAGACTCTACACCGCTCTCGGTTTCAGCACTGCTAGCTACGCTAGCGCTATTAGCATTAGCAATGCTAACTCCTGGTTCATTCAGCTTCGTTCGAGGCTTGATCGGTACTCCAGTGAGAATGACATTATTCATCCTTACTTGTTTTTCCACATCGTCCAGTCTTTTCTCCAGAATGTCGACCCGGTTTTCTCGTTGCTCGTTTTGAGCCCGAAATCTTTGGAACTCTTCCATCATTTCAATCTGTGGAGCTAGCTTAGCGGTCACTTGTTCCATAAAGGGATACAGCGTAGCTTTGATATCATCAAGAGTCTTTTTAAGGTCTTCGTATTCCTGGCTTTTCTTGGGGGCCATGGTCAGCTCTATTTTTTTGGAGATGTTGGCTCTCGCGCAGCCGTTGTCTCTCTCGCCGCCCGGGAACTCTCTCCCGACGTTGCAGCCGTCAAAGACATCCTTCTGCTCCACACACCGAGTATGCTACTTAGCTTTCACAAATGGACACAGGAAACAATTTCTGTTCACTGAAGTGCAGTCCCCTCTCACTTCGTCTTTCTCCTTCACTCACTGATGAGGGGTCCCGCCTTCCTTTTTATTTTCAACTGCACGTAAAAACAACGTTTACATGTATTGACGTAATTACGTATTCCAGAACAAAGATTGTCTATAATGACAAACATCGCACTCTAACACCCCCACTCGATGATGTCATTCAAATCAACAACATTACATACCAAACATGTATGCACAGAACCTTTCCATTTTGGGTCTTGTGGCAGACTTTGTGAACACGTCTGCCACCATACTTTCTGTTGGACAGTAAACCAGTTCAACTTTTCCCTGTAATACAGTTGACCTTATAAAGTGGTATTTAATATCCACATGCTTACTTCTCTGGCGGTTAACAGGATTCTTAGCCAGTCGAATAGTCCCTTGATTGTCCTCAAAAATTTTTGTTGTAGTGTCCTGAAAGTTATAGTCCATATCTTTCAATAGTTGTGTGAGGTAAAGAGCTTCCTGGATTGTGCCTGCCAAGGCCATGTATTCTGCCTCACATGTCGACAGTGCTACTGTCTGCTGTTTCTTGGTTTTCCATGAAATGACAGCACCATCTTCATTTAAACTGAAACAGTAACCTGTGGTGCTCTTCCTGTCATCTGGGTCGTTAGCCCAGTCTGCATCAGAATAACCAGTCAGTCCCAGTTTGTTGACACTTCTTTTATAACACAACTCAATGCCTTTGGTCCCTTTCAAATACCTGTAGACATGTTTCACCGCTGTCATGTGTTTTTCTCTAGGATCTGAGAGATATTGTGATAATTTACTCACAATCCAACTGATGTCTGGTCTGGTGCAGCTCATGATGTAAATGAGGCTGCCCAACATTTCCCTGTACGTTCTCTGATTTGTTGGATCTCCTTCTGGAGTGAGATCACATTTTGCTTCACTGGGGGTAGCTCTGGCTTTGCAATCATACATCCCGAATCTTTCCAGAATTTTCTCAATGTATCTGGATTGATTCATTTTGACAGTATCTGCAGTTTGGGTAAAATCAATGCCAATAAAGTGAGAGAGTTGTCCCAAATCTTTCATTTTGAACTTGTTTTTCAGTTTTTCCTTGACTTCTTCCATACCCTTTTCATTGCTCGCAGCAACAATGATGTCATCCACCCATACCAACAATATTACTCTTTCTTTGTCAGACTGTTTGGTGTAAACACAGTTATCGGTTTGACTCTGTACAAATTCATTTTCAGTCAAAAATTCATGGAGCATCAAGTTCCAGTTCCTCCCAGATTGTTTTAGGCCATAAATTGATTTGTTTAACTTACATACCAGTTCCTCCCCTTTTTCAGACTTGATGTGGAAACCTTGTGGTTGTTCCATGTACAGTTCAAAGTCGATGGGTGCATGTAGGTATGCGGCCTTAACGTCTAACTGATGCAGTTTAAGGTCATAGTGTGTTGCTAATTGCATTAGCATGCGTAGTGATGTCAGACTAGCAGTTGGAGAAAACGTTTCGGAGTAGTCTAGTCCTTCGACTTGTGTGTACCCCTTTGCTACATATCTAGCCTTGTATGTTTCATTCCCTTTTGCATCCTCTTTTAGAGCATAAACCCACCTTCCCCCCACTGTCTGTCTACCCTCCGGTAGTGGTACAAGAGTGAAGGTGGCATTTTCCTTGAATGAAACCATCTCATCCATCATAGCTTTTCTCCACCTGTGTGCTTTCTCTGATGCTACAGCCTCCTCATAGCTCTGTGGTAACCCAACCGTCATTCTGTAACAGTAGTCAACACTTAGTTCACTGTTCTGTACTGCACACTCATAGTCTTCCAAATATTTGGGTTTCTTTCTCACTCTGTCTGATGTACGTGTAGTTTGGGCGTCAGTGTCTGTCTCTTGGTTGTCAGTCCTTATCTGTTCTGTTTCTGACTGAATGTCTTTGGTTGGTCCTCGTACGTGCTCTACAAAGTAGTGTCCCATTTGTTCTGCGTCAGTCTGCGTCTGACTCTCTATCTTTCCTTTTGTGATAAAGTGTATCAGTCTGTGTTTCTGCACACTCTTGGTTTCTGGAAAAAACACCATGTTTGCAGGAGAATGTCGATCAAAACCAACAAAAATCCCCTTTTTGCCTCTAGAGTCTAACTTTTTCTTGTTTTGTTCGTACACAATACACTCTGAGCCAAATTTTCTCATTCTGGATAGATCTGGTCTTTTACCAGTGAATAGAAAATATGATGTCTCCCCTGTTCTTTTACAGTAACATCGGTTTCTTATCACTGTAGCCATCCTTGCTGCATAAGGCCATAACTCTTTGGGTAAGCCTGATTCAATGAGCATACACCTCACCATTTCAAACACTGTTCTCCAGTTCCTCTCCGCTGTCCCATTTTGATGGGGGGAGTATGGAGCTGACCTTTCATGTTTTATCGTATTGTCTCTCAGCAGTGTCTGATACTCTTCAGAAGTAAACTCAGTCCCATTGTCTGATCTGAGACGTTTTACTTTACCATAGGGTGCTATGTCTGCTAAAAACTGTTTTGTAGCTTCAACCGCTTTGTTTTTGTTTCTTAGGAAGTACACATAAATAGCACCTGAAAAGTCATCAGTGAAAGTGATCGCATACTTGTACCCCTCAAATGACTCTGGTGTAATAGGGCCTCCCAGGTCTGTGTGCACAAGTTCTAATGGAGCTTTAGCTCTGGCATCACCTTCTCGGTTTCTGGTTTGAGTAAATTTGCCCTGTAGACAAATCTCACATTCACCTGGTTTCTTAGCTTTCTCTCTGATTTCCATGCCATCCACAACAGACTCAAGTTTAAGCACATCACCATAATTACAGTGACCCAATACTTCATGCCAGGTTTTTAGATCAAAACAGGTGTTACATTCATCATTATTGTCATCATCTGTTTTCTCTACAGTCTCCAGGTAATACAGTCTGCCTTTTACCTTCATGCTGCATGTTGTTCCATCAGGAAGAATCATCTTGCTGTTGCTCTTCTCAAAATGGAATTTTGCTCCCTTAGAAGCTGCAGCCTCCACAGACAAGATGTTCTGGGGGTATTCAGGAATCAGCAGAGCGCTCGAAAGAGTGACGTTCACCACCTTTCCTTTGTCGTTGACCAACTCGATCTGGGCGTCGCCTTTCTTCAGGACACTCCCGGTTTTCCTCGTGCCATCTGCTAACTCCATCACGTGATTCTTTGGATGAAAAGTTTTGTCAAACCTTATGAAGGCCTTTTCATCTGTCACAATGTGCGCAGAAGCACCGCTGTCCACCAGAAGACCTTTCCATGGTGTAGACTGAGATGAATATCCATCCACCTTCAGAACGAATGAATTCTGCTCCTCCTCCGCTTGTCTTGCATCTTCCCTCACAGGTGTGCCGTCCCCTGGAGCCTCCAAGATGGCCGCCACCTTGTTCCTGCCCCATGCAGACTTGTTCTCCTTCGCGTACTTGCCATGGATCTTCTTGTCTTTGTTTCTGCAGTCTCGTGCTCTGTGTCCCACCTTCTCACAAATAAAGCATTCTCCGTTGAAATAGCTCTCTTCCTTGACTTTATGCTTTGGTCTGGAGACTTTGTATTTTGTTGTCATGACTTCATCACTTCGGGTTTTATTCCGGTATTTTAGCGTGCATTCAAAACTTCTCAGCCGAGTTTTAAATTCTGTGAAAGTCAATGTTTCTCTGGTTTGAGTCACATGCACTGAAAATGGGTTGTAATCATCCGTCAGGCCTTTTAAAACCATCGCCACCAAAAGTGCATCACTGAGCGTCTCCTTTGCTCTGTTCAGTGCCGCCACTATTTTTTCAACACGTGTTAAATAGTCCGCCAAATCTTCACCGTCGGCCATTAGCACGTTAGTTAGCTCTGTGTATAAGCTAACGATTCTCTGTTTTTCCTCCGACTCAAAATGGCGCCTCAAGATCTCCAAACTTTTCCTTCCGTCATCAGGAGTTTCATAGAGGATCAGCATTAACGTTTTATCGTCCAAGCAGCCACACAGTTCTGCATAAGCAAGTTCATTCCTCCTACCGATCTCCTCAGCCTCAGCATCCACTGGGTCCCTTCCCAGAATGGTTTCTTTGAGTCCGATCGTTTTTAGGTACGCCAGGAATCTTGCTTCCCAGATATGATATCTGGCTTCATCACCGTCGAATCGCGGCGGCGGTCCCCGTCCATACACGTGTGTGTTCGTAGCCTGCCTGGGCCCATAACCTGTTGGCTCTCGCGTAGCCGTTGTCTCTCTCGCCGCCCGGGAACTCTCTCCCGACGTTGCAGCCGTCAAAGACATCCTTCTGCTCCACACACCGAGTATGCTACTTAGCTTTCACAAATGGACACAGGAAACAATTTCTGTTCACTGAAGTGCAGTCCCCTCTCACTTCGTCTTTCTCCTTCACTCACTGATGAGGGGTCCCGCCTTCCTTTTTATTTTCAACTGCACGTAAAAACAACGTTTACATGTAGTGACGTAATTACGTATTCCAGAACAAAGATTGTCTATAATGACAAACATCGCACTCTAACAGGAGAAAATCAACTTTTTAAGTCATTTGAAGATAGTTGTGTAGCCGCCGTCAGCCCCACGCGTCCGCGTTGTAACCTGGAACCGGAAAAGCTATTATCAGCTATTATCACTGACCAGAGGACATCTAGATTTGAGTGGTCTCCCTCTTTTTTATAGTTGAGTTCTTGAAGCCTGGAGAGCTCTAAAGTTTACTCGGGCTCAGGCTGCCACTCCCGGACTGTGGATCCTCAAAGAACCCTGGTTTCTTAACACTCCGATTGACTCTAATCTCCTGCACTGGGATCTAACTCAGTTAGATCAGCATTAACAAATCTTGGTTGTGTGAAGCTGGGTCGCTTCAAGATTCAAGATTCAAGATTTGGTCATTGTCCTTCCACACATAGTATTTGCAGAGAAATACACAGGTCAGACGAGATGTTTCACACTAGCAAGACAGTGCAAAAAGCAGCAATAATAAAAAATAGCAATAAAATAACAATCCAAGAATGAAAAATTACAACGGAGTTTTGGGGCCAGTTTACAAAAAAATATATTTTTTAATTACGACTTTTATCTCGGACATTTACGAGATTAAGGTCATAGATTGGATTTGTATTGGATCGCTGCAGCCTTTATTTTCCTTTTCATTCACACCCTGAAGTTCATCTGTCACCTTATGTCATGAACCTGTCATCCAATGTGGAAGTAAACAGTGTTCCATACGCCCCCTCCTCCAGATGAAATGTCCTTTTTTAACATAAAACAATAAAGATGAATGAAAATAGTCTGTTATATTAGCATTAGAACGTTGACAATACCAGAAAGTGCTCCTCCTCAGACGGAAGCATCACACAAACGTAGAGATCTTGTAATAAATAAATAAAATAAAATAAAATAAAATAGCGACCAGCATTGAGACCCATTCCCGTTCGTTTTTGACCCCAAATATACGGTCCGAAGGAAACATGTACACACCATTCTTAATTTTATTTTTGCAACAGCTAAACTCGCAATCTGGTAAACAAGGAAAAAACGGTTACTCTCTGTTGGTTGTGTGGATGTTCCCTTTATGTTTTTTTCTCTTCTGAAAAGTCGTGTATATGTTGAATATGCTTATTTTAAGTTGATGGACGACCTTCAAAAGTTCAAAAGTATGTGGGCCCTGGAGGGAGTTCTGTGTTCTATCGGGGAGGATAGTAACATCGTGTTCCAATTCTGATGGATTACAGGCTACATACTGTTTTTTGCACCGCAGTGGGGTACCCTTTAGGTTTTATTTTTCTTTTAATGTACAGTGTGTCTTTATTTTAATGTGATTTCTTAAAGTATTGTAAATCCTCTTCTATTATCAGACACGGTTGTGTTCTCGGTTCCAGGACGCCCTTCTGCAACACAACTTAAGGCGAACAGAGTGTAAACTTCCTCACGGCAGGGCTCTCCATCACTTCCTCTTTAGTGGGAAGTGTCCACTTATGGAAAAAGAAGAAAATTAGAATAGCTTTTTGAAGTGCGGCGAGTTGTTTAGGCATGACTGATTGTAGCCAGTTACCTACTGGGACTTCTAGCTCTTTGTTACCCTGGTCTGTTTCAACTGGGTGTTCACATTCACTGTGGTTAGACTCGACACATCTCACTGCTAAAGGTACAATGTCCTTGACATCATCGTCAAACCTTGTCCACTGCTCCTGCAGTCTTTTGCAGTATTCACATCCATGACATTAGCAAGTCAGAGGACTTCTTCCCAGCTTAATAACAATCACATCTGTTGAAGATTGCACTGAAATGTCTTCAAATTCAAATTCAAAGGGATTTATTGTCATATTACAGTAAGCAAGCAGCAATAAAAAACAACAATAAAAACAGCATCTGAGCTGAACAGACCGATGAGAACCGAAAGGACATATTTTACTGTTACAATACGGGTTATGAAACGTTTGACACACTAGGTGTATATTTGAATAAACCCCTTTTGTAACTTAGGCTAAGCTTTATTCATCTTACTCATATCTGTAACAGTCTAGTGGTAGCAGGGTGATTAAAGAGGAGTGGGGTAGAACCGTGAAGCAGCATAAAGCAACAAGTTGCTGGGTGTTTACAATCACAGTCAGGTTTCTATGTAATATAGATCCAAGAGGGGGCGGGGCCTGTCCTCAAACGCACCTGTGGGCTCCAAAAATGCCCACACACAAAACATGTCAACATGTTCACAATACAACTGATGTTCACACATGCACACTTATGCATTCGGACTGACCCATGTGAAATATTTCATTTAATCTCTCAAGCTATTTGTGCAAAGGTGAGCTGACACCTGTGCTCAGGTGGGTCTTCATGCGCCTCTGGGGTCGATGGTGGGGTGTGGGGGGAGGGTGCCCAGTCATCCCCACACCAGGGCCCCTGCTGCGGCCTGCTGCCCCCGGGGCTGTGAATGTCTAAGGTGCAATTAAATTGCTATTTTATTGATCCCACAATGTGGAGATTCTTCTCTGCGTTTGGCCCATCCCCTGGGGGGGTGGTGGGCTGCGGCCTGGCTGTGCTTGGGGGGTGGTGGTGCTGGGGGCCCTTGCTGGGTGATTGCTCAATTGAAATGGTAATTGACTCAGTATCATTGTTTATTCCCCTCCAGAAATTGAACCCTGGATTCCTGCGTGGTAGCCGCTCACCTTACCAACCGAGCCACCCAGCAAAGGGGGGAGGGGGGTATTCTCATATGATAACCAGGGGAGGTGGACTGCTGCCAAGTGACCCCTCCCAGAGCCAGAGAGGGAGCGATCCCAGCCAATCCCCCCGTAATCCTCCGTCTACATTGATGGCACTCATGTCACCAAGCACGCAAAGTGACGGTGAAGCCGTGATTGAAACCTTAAGCCAGGCTGATAGATCGGCACATACCTGCTGCCAGAGAGCCTGGACAGGCGTGCAGAACCACAGTGCATGCATGTAACTATCAGGTAGATTACTGTCACAGTGTTCACAAATGTCTGAGTTACTGAGACCCATCTTGAACATCCTCTGTCCAGTGTAGTAAATCCTGTGAAGAGTTTTGAAATGGATTAGCTGCAGATTTGGACTTTTAGTCAGTTTAAAGGTGTTTAGACAAAGTTCTGACCAAAAGCTTTCATCTGTGCTGATGCTTAAATCTGCATCCCATTTTGTTATTGGAAGTGAAATACTATTATCTAGGTTGCATAAGAGTTTGTATATTATGGAGAGAGTTTTGTTCATTGAAAAATTAATCAGAGCGGTAACTACTTCTGGTAACTTTAAATCGTTGTCTTTGTTTTTAAACTTTTTAGTAATAATAGACTTAAGTTGCTGATATTCCAAGAAGTTATTTATTCCATGTTTGTCTTGTAGTTCCTGGGGTGTTATGAATCTTCATCAATAATTAAGTGCTCTAGTAATGTTACGCCCCCTGCTTACCAAGATGGGAAGTGTATCATTTTGGGTCATTCTGGGTTGTTCCAGATACTCAAGCTGATATTTCTGGCCTTGGGCCATCAACTTCACCACAAACTATACACTCAGATGATGGGGTATGGTAGTAGTCTGACCCAGTGTCACCCTGGTAACCTACTAGTCTGTTCCATCCCAATATCACCATTCTGGAGGGTACCAGCTCATTATCCATAAAGACTTTGCCATGGGCATGAATATAGCAGGTTTCAGATAATACCCCATTTGCTCGGGCGCAGAACAGCAACAGGACCTCCATGTGATGAGTGCTAAAACGCTAAAACTTAACACAAACGTAGTCTCAACTCCTAGAATCGCGTTATTTCACTTGACCAATAAGAACCGGCTGACAGGGGTGATTTTATGTCACAGGAACTACCTTATACTATTTAGTATGTGTTCTGACTCATTATTCAATGGATTATTTATGTTCTGCTGTTAATGACTGTTGGATATATTGAGTTACTTACCATACATTTACATTTGAGTGATACATTACCAGCCTTTCATGATCTCACTGTGTACTTTTAAACACTTATCCCTAAATGTTGCTTCAGGATGGGGGGGTGCACAAGGCTGAGGGGAAACATCTGACTACACCCACAACAAATTAGAGTTCAAAGATTTATAACAAGAGTGCTGAGCAACACAACTTGTTGCAAACTTAAGCTCTGGTCAATGCAAAGACCTTCTAGCAAAAGTCTGTTTTCATACTAAACATTAGAAACCAAACCTCCATCATTCACCACGTGGAGAGTTAGAGAGCAGCCCTCTATGATGCAACAGCAGACGCACCAACAAGCCGGGACACACAAAGAACCAACCTTCTGACGCAAAAGAATTTCATTAAGTCCAAACATGCTTTTTTCCCCTCTTAGATTTGCACCGGGGCCACATATATTGGTTTTCTAAACTTCTTTTTGCCTCACATAACATCCCTAGTGGGAGGTGAGGTGGGATGCTGGAAAGGCTTCACTCTCACCGCCATCGTCGCTCCTTAAACCATGAGCTACAAGTGTGTACATGACTGCATATTTGTGGAGGTGGGCAAGTTTGCATTGGCTAACACAAACATTTCATGTTAAGAACAGAAGTCAATACCCCATGCTAGTTCAGAAAACAGTAAGAGTCTTTTGCAAATAAAGGATAATATATCATTTGTTTTCTATTCACTGAAAATGTACTTGTTTTAATTATCCTGCATCTTTTCTTAAGAGTGGAATGGTTTTACGCTCCTGGTATCCTCCGTCATGCAGCAGGACAGACTGGCGCTGTCCTGACAGCCCCTTCTAGAGCACAAATGGGCATTTAAAGTAATTAAGTAGACCTTGAAAAGGAACATTAAACCAACTCGGAGCATCTAAACCTGACAGTAAGGATTGTAAACTTCCAGCAACTTGTTGGTTTCCGATGCTTTATGCCCCCCCACACACACACCAATATCCCTCTCTCTTCTTCTCTGTCTGGTCCAACAAAAAAAAGTTACAAATATAATTAATATAAATAAAGTTTAGTCTAAATTACAAAAGGGGTTCATTCAAACATACTCCTTGTGTGTCTGAAGATTCATAGCCCCTAGTGCAGGGGTCGGCAACCTTTTTTACTCAAAGAGCCATTTGGGACCGCCCCTAATGAAAAAAAAGCACTCGGAGCCACAACCCGTTTTGACATCATTATATATATTATGCATGTATATATTATATCAAGGGTGCTCATTAAGTCGATCGCGATCGATTTTCAAGGACATGAGTGTAGATCACGGTCCAGAAAAGATTTAAAATAAAAAAGTACTTCTTTCTTTTCATCGTCATGTTTATTTGTTACATGTTTATTTCAACATTATTGTTTATGTACTGATGATTAAAAACTACACAGTGAGTTTACATAAAGATACTATTGTATTAACAGATGAAGCGTTTTATTACAAAGACAGAAAGCAGCAACCGTTGTATTCATGCTCTGCTGTAAACGGTCCAATGCGGGGGGCATCATGGCATATTATGAGGTATTTGGCGCTGCTGGCTCCGTATTGTTGAACCTTTCGCTGCGCGATGACTTCTCTTTTTCTCTCGTCTTTCCGACCGCGGTCAGAAGCGCAGGGGAGATTTCCTCCAGAGCTGGAGGCAATTCTCCTTCGGGGTTCACTTCCCTGTTCGAACCCTCAACCTTCAGAGCGGATTAAAAATGACTCCAGAACAGTTATTCTGGGAACGACAACTACTAATTTAGTGCTCCGTCCTCCGAACACACAATGTATTTCACGCACACACCTCCGCTCCGTGCTCACACCCCCATCTCCACCTGCACGCCCCCCCCCCCTTTCTCGTGGCACGTGCGCCGCTCAGCACACACCCGCAACAGTATAAACCGTGTGCCTCGCAGCTTCCTTGATGAGCTCATATTTATCGGGTGAGAACTGCAGAGCTAATAGCAGGAGGAGACACGCGGGGCGGCTTTGATAAACTCCGGTTGCTGGACTTCTACCGGGGACATGATGTGCCGCGGGGAGAAAAAGCCGCTCTGATGACAAGAGTTTGCGCTGAGTGAATTTAAACTCGCGTCTGCAGTGACGTATGTGTCAGAGGATGTCTGATTGGCCATTCTGCATGTCAATCAAGTCCCGTACTTCTCGGTGAGGATTTTGATTGGCTGGTGGATTTTCAAGAAGCACTCTCTTCCCCTTCAATCTCCCCCACGTGCCCGAAGATGACCGGTGTATCGCGACCGACGCAACGAGCTCCCCTGCTCTGAAACACACATCACCGCACACGCGAGTCCAAAACACCGGCGCAAACTCTCCGTCACCAGAAAGCCGCTCCCCGCTCCGCGCCACGCCAACCCCCCGGCAGAAAATCACTCCAGACCCGGAGTGTTTATTGAAGCCGCCCCGCGTGTCCTCCTGCAATCAGCTCTGCAGCCCTCGCCGACAAGCACGAGCCACCAAGGAAGCTGTTTTTTACGTGGCACGAGGCACGGAGCTAGCAGCGCCTTTGAAATGCCATGAAAAATGAACAAACTAAAATAAATTTGAATTTTTATAAAATACTCATTATTTTCCAAAGTCACAGGGAGCCACAACAGAAGGATGAAAGAGCCACATGTGGCTCCGGAGCCGTGGGTTGCCGACCCCTGCCCTAGTGTAACAGAACAATCTGTCCATCACAAGAAGCCTTCAGCTCTCAGTGATTTGCTCAGCTGTTGGACAGGACAAGTTAAAAAAAATAAAACTCACTTGGAATTTAACCAGCTCTTGGCTGAGGCTGCATTGAAGCACCAGCATCCAACGATGGATGAATATTGTCGCTGAGCCATGTTGCTGTACATTTACAGCACAATGATAAATGACTGAGGTGCCTTTTCAAGGAAAAACCTGCCATTGTTCCCCTAACAATCCACAATCTGATGCAGGAAGTGATATGCAGGACATAAATACAATGACCAGCATGGCTGTGGCTCGGCGACAACAAGACCATGGCTCCACAAGGCAGTGGGAAAATGTTTCTTTGTGCTCCACAGAGCACTGGGAACGCACAAAGACTGGACCTAATTTAAGCATGAATTGAAAATCCGACAGCAAGTCATTTCACTTTTTAACTGATGAGTTGTTGCTGTTGCTAAAAGTAACACAAAGTAATCTTGTAAGAGAAGGACACAATTTTATGCTCTTGTGACAAATCCTGTAGTCTTTTGAACACCAGGGCGGGAATTTTGGGTTCATTTCACATATGAAGAGCTTTGACTTTGCTCTACTTTTGGTTCATGCTGCTTTCAAATGAAATAGTTTTGTCTTCTGCAACCTGCAGGCCCTCATACCTTCAATGTTGGCAATATTGTGAAATCATGGTTTCAGGATTGTGAAGTCCTGTTTGACTAACAGGACAACATTCTCTTTTATGCAATTTAGAACAGAATACAGAATTGAGCCGTGCATTTTCCCCATCCTTAAACCTATGAGATGTCTGCTCTTTTTTTCTCACATTATGAAGCAGCTATTTGCACTTTGCTTAACTTGTCAGAGTGTGTCAGGCTCAGTCACATGTGATTGTCTTGCATTGTTTTAAAGGGCAGCCATTTGTCTTTTTTTTACATTTCCACTGATAGTCGTTTTTATTTTGCTACAAACAAACATTTTTTGTCTTATCAAACCTTGTCATCACATTTGATAACAAGCTTGGTGCTTTAAATGATTTATGCAGTTTCTTGTCAGTATATCTTCAGCACAGATCTAACATGGCCTTGACACGATAGGACTGCCTAAAAGAGGGCAAGGAAGCAATCTGATAGGAATGCCACAGGAATTCCCCAGAATCCCCGATTCCACTTTCCCCCGTTGCTGTTCACAAATCCATACGGCGTTTTAACATGCTGCACAATAGAGAGGGGGAGCTGTTCTGCGGCCATAATGCAAGGAAACGCTACCTCACTGCAAAAAATGTCAGGACTACGGAGGCCCCCTGCTCCTGGAAACAATCAGTGAGGAAGCTGAGGCAGGTGCCCACCTCTTGTGAAAATATCCTCCTGAGACGTGGAGGGAAGGGCTGGGTGTGTCACTGTCAACAGCAGCAGGGCAATTAAACCCAGAACTCAGAACTGCTCTGCACTTCAGCTCACACTAGGCTTGTAATTTAGACAAAGCAGAGGCACCTGCATGGAAACATAGGTGCATGGGTAAAAATAAACATCTACGATGCACTTTTTTCTGCTGGGGGTCAAAGATAGTTCATGTTGGGCAGTTTGTGCACAGCAGCATCATTCAACAGCGGTCCACCTCACGTTCCGCATGCAGAATCTTTATCAACCCACACCTTCCCCTACATGCACGTTTAAAGTATCGACAATGAAAAACAACAACTTTGGATTAAAAGAAGTTTCTGTTTAGCTTTAAACAAACAGTGGATGACTGTCTTTCATACTGCTTTGATGGATCTGGGCAGGTTGGTAGGCACACACAGTACAAATGTTCTAAATGATCTTCAAAATTATGACAAATCATAACAAAACAGGCCCAGATAGGTACCACATAGTTCCATATATGTCACCCTCTTCTTTATTCTCTCAATAAATGTTGTTTTCATTTGTTATTCATGTTGTCTTAGAAGTTTTTCCCCTCAAACCCACTAAAGGAATAGGAATCAGCCATCTGAAAAGTAACTTGCATTGAAGGACACAAAGGTAAACACTGCGTGACCCAATGCGACTGTGGGTGTGGAAGTGGGTTTATCACTCACCACAATCTCCAGTGGGAGCAGCAGCATTGTTAATAAATGGTCATTTGTGTTTCACTGAGTGACAAACTGGAGCTGGAAATGTATGCTCCTGGCTTTACTTAGGAAAGTGTGAAGGGGTGTGTTTGTCGTCAGGAAATTACACAATTTGCTCCTGCAAGATCTCGACCCGGTAGCACCCTGCCAGCTACAACAAGGTAGTGGTGAAATTGGGTGTCGGCTAACAGTCCTGCTCCGGGCAGCCTGGTTCCAAGCCCAAGGAGCAATCCAGCTGGAGGGTCTGATAAGCACCTGCCATGGGATTGTCCTGTTACACAACATTTACGAGGGGTGATACGATTAATCGATCAAACAATGAATCAATTTATCCAACCAGATCAATCTGTCTAAAGGGAAGTTGTTCATCGAAGCAATTTGAATCCACCTAAACCCTTAAAAAATTTGTTTTAATGAAATACATTTATTATATCCATATTGGAAAATACCGTTTGTATTTAAGTACAGTAGGTAAAAACGACCAATCACAGCAACAACACACGTGTGATGTCATGAACACGGATCAGTCCATCATTCCAGTCCAATGTGTGGACAGACTGTGAATAAAGTCATGTGACCATCCAGTGTCTAGAATGTTCTAGAATGTTCCCTTTGGATTCTCTGGATGTGGAAAAACAACAGTGGTGAACTTTAGGAAACTACCATGTGAATGGATCTGACATTCATTCTAGTTGACTTGTTGGTTTGGACACAGATTTCATTTAACTTGATGATCTGGAAGAAATCCAAGAATCTGGAAAACTTCACTGTTCAGTAGCAGGAATTTCTGTCTGAGTCTCACTGCTGGAAGTTTGGATCCAGAGGATCTGGATTGGATTTTAGATCAATTAGATCTCATCAGAATGAAACGATATGGACTATGAATCGTATCGTCAGCCTCAAATGATAGAATTGTTGGAAAAATGAACAGTTTCACGCATACTAACCACCAAATACAGAACCTTAAAACAGATTCTGTGTCTCTGTGTGGGAAAGGGATGCTGCAATACTTTAACAATCACAAGAGTTACTGGATCTGGCTGAACAGTTGAACCCAACACAACAATGAGGGATACATTCAATAAATGCAGGTGTGAGTTACTCATACGTTTCATAACAAGTTGGCGCATGAATGTTTTCAACAATTCCATCAGTAGGACTCGTGTGGGACTTGGAGATGGCGCTCAGTGTGACCGACATCCACGATCAAAGTCAAATGAATTTAAAATGAATCGTTTAAACTGGAATGCAGACACTTGTGGTTTATGGATATATCCTATGATGAAAAATAACGTATTTATGAAACAAAGATTGTGTAAAAAAAAACAAAAATGAACACCATGGACGCTGTATTTCACAGACGTTTTTCTCTGAATTCATAACTGAGTAAAAGTATTCCGGCCTGTGCCAGAGCTCAAGGCAGCCAGGTTTTGCCCGTCTGTCGCTGGGCCACACAGACGACCCTCACCTAAAGGAGGAATCAGAGGGACCAGGTACAGGAATAACACAAACCTGAAACACAAATGGGAACAAGCTGAGCAAGATCCTCCCACAAATGTAGGTTAAGGGTGTTTTCAGACTGGGAAAATGCTATGGGGGACCAGATGATAAGCCACAGTGAGAGCTAAAAGTTCAAAAGGAAGACAAAACAGAACTGACACCGTCAGAAAACCATTTGGTCCAGACACAGTCCACTTAATTTGGTCTGGATTGAGTCCTGAACCTTACATTTGGTCTGTATTCAGACTTCTGGCAAGTGGATTTTTCCTTTTTGAACCAAATATTGTAAACAAACCCACGTGACTAAGCTCACTTCAGTCATTGGCCAGGGGGGTCTTCCAGGAAGCAGGTTATGCTAGCTCCCACGGTAAGTTTGAGGCTGGGAGATGGGAGCAAAAAAGTGTTGCGTTTATATTTTTGTTCAGTGTAATTCAGAGGACTTTTTTATTATTATTATTATTGTCTCAAACAAATAAAAATAGCAATAAAAGATCAGGGGGGTATTCCAGGAAGCATGTTTAAACTACCCTGACTTTAACCCTGAACTCTGGCTGAAATCCGCCTGAACTTGCTTACTCTGGGTATGTCGGTTCCAAAAGACCGGATATGAGTTAGTGTAAGTACGCTCCACTTGGTAACCCTGGGGTAATGCACGTGCACAGCAAGTACATAAAGACATTCTCAATGGATCGCTGATTTCCAGAGTCACCATGAAAACGCGTGGAGAAAAAAAGAGATGCTATACTTCAGTGAGACGGAGTCTGAGATTGTAATGACAGCGTATGAAGATTATACGTCCATCAAAAAAGTAACACGGCTGCATCATCAGCAAAAGAAAGAGTTTCTGCTTGGAGAAGAACAGACAAAGTAAACGCACGAGTTTCTGATCTTATTTCCATTTTCATTGTGATGCATATATAAATATATATATATATATATATGTATATATATGTATATATATATATATATATATATATATATATATATATATATATATATATATATATATATATATATATATATATATACACCACAGTTACGCTGAGCGAGGCAGCAACTGACCTGAAAAACAAGATAATGTCTACAATGAACACTAGGCAACCCCGACACCAGCTACAACGGTTAAGTGACGTACTGCCTGAAAGTCTACTGGAAACTGTGAATGAAGCATTGAGGGCAATTCCTACCACAACCATCACAGAAACCAATGAACTGGTTTACACCTCAGCAGCAGTGATCCTTGAGATGCTTGGCTATAAGAGTAACCATGGAAGAAAACAAACCCACCTTGGAAGCAACGGTTAGAGGCCAAAATCAAGGCAACTCGGAAGGATGTGAGTAAGCTAACAGAGGCTCAAAGAGGTACAATGAGAAAGCAAGTACTGAAGAGATACAGCCAGATGCCCATACCTGAAGCCCTGGAAACTGCCAAACAAAGGCTCCTAGCCTTGAGTAGCTGCCTAAAGAGGTACACAAGAGACAATGAAGCCAGACGAATAAACAGGCTGTTCGCAACTCAACCTGTGAAAGTGTACGCTCAGTGGCAGGGTCAAAACAGCCGAGCATACCCAACCAAGGCTAGAAACTGAACAGTACTGGAAAAGTATATGGGAGAAAGAGACAGCACATAACAGCAATGCCCAGTGGCTGGTCTCTCTGAGAAAAGAACACAGCAACCTCCCTGAACAGAATCCAGTAACCATCACAGTGGCAGACATCCAAGAAAGAGTCTCAGGTATGAAGAACTGGACAGCACCGGGCCCTGACATGATACATGCCTACTGGCTAAAGAAGCTTACCACACTCCACGAACGCCTGGCAGCACAAATGAACCAGCTGCTAAGAGATGGGACTCACCCCGAATGGCTAACGGAAGGGCGAACGATCCTGATCCAGAAGGATCCCTCAAAGGGTGCAGTCTAGAGGTAAGATCTTAGGCCCGAGCCCGAGTCAGAACCCGACCCGACCCGAATTTCGGGTCGGGTCGGGTTCTAAATGACAGTCATTACGTTCGGGCCGGGTCGGGCCGGGCTTCTCTCTCGCTGACTTTTTTAATAAATATATTGTAATGTCTGCAAAGAAGCTCCTTAGGTGGCGGTTGTGAAACAGCTCTTTATTAATCCTGTACGTCAGAACGGTTACCGCACGAACCGAAAGGCACAGCCAGCTTCTTCTTACTCAGAGGGAGAACAATCCCCTAACGCACACACCCACACACACACACACAGGTAGACCCCGCCCCCTCCCACCAGTCACCAGCCCACCGTTGATTGACATACACTGTGGTCCAGCAACTGGCAGAACGAGGGGGGGCGCCGGCCACCCGCAGCTCTGCGAGCGTGTCGTGAACGTAATCTTCCCTCCCCAAGTCCGCATCTATTTTGATTAGGGATCCCCGATATGGAGCAGCAGGAAGTCAAGGAGAAACTTAAGACAGGGGAGCTGAAAAGGCAAACGCGCACCGCTGCGCCTGCAGCATTTCTCCGCGTAATGAAGCGAGTGCGCATCAAGATCTCTCTGTCACTCTCTCTGTCTGGCCTCTTCTTCTGTGTTCCAGCGTTATTTCATTGATCAAATGCATTTGTCATGGAGGGAGGAACCTTTGCGCAGAGCTTCCAGCTGAACTCTATGCCACAACAGCAGCTTATACGCGCGCGGCTGCAGCGACCACTCTCTGTTTGAAAGACCATAACTTTCATGATCATAAAAATATGTAGATTATTTTACCTTTAAGAAATCTGGCGATTTTTTTCTGCCAAAAATCCTATGGGATACATTGAAATTTCGGGTTTGCTTCGGGCTCGGTCCTGCAAATCAAGTTAATTGGTCGGGTTCGGTCCGAGTTCGGCTTTAATGCCCGCGGGCCTGTGTCGGGTCGGGCCGGATTTTTTAGGCCCGATCTTACCTCTAGTGCAGTCCCATCCAA
The DNA here is from genome assembly GCA_023969325.1 of Oryzias curvinotus. Taxonomy (NCBI): domain Eukaryota; kingdom Metazoa; phylum Chordata; class Actinopteri; order Beloniformes; family Adrianichthyidae; genus Oryzias; species Oryzias curvinotus. Next base: position 1,133,066 of record CM043727.1, read on the forward strand.
CTACCGGCCAATAACCTGTCTCTCCACAACATGGAAGCTCATGTCAGGCATCATTGCAACCAAAATAAATAGGCACATGGATCAATACATGAGCAACACACAGAAGGGCATTGGTAGAGACTCCAGAAGAGCCAAACACCAACTCCGGGTCAACAGAACAGTCGCCCAAGACTGCAATTCACGACACACCAACCTGTGCACAGCCTGGATTGATTACAAGAAGGCCTGTGACTCAATGCCACACACATGGATCACTGAATGCTTGGAGCTGTACAACATCAACAGGACTCTAAGAGCCTTCATAAGAAACTCAATGAAGCTGTAGAAAACCACCCTTGAAGCCAATGGGAAACCACTTGCACAAGTGTCCATCAAATGTGGGATATACCAAGGTGATGCTCTGTCCCCACTGCTGTTCTGCATAGGTCTGAACCCCCTCAGCCAAATAATCAACAAGACTGGCTAACGATACAGACTCAGAAATGGGGCCAACATCAGTCACCTCCTCTACATGGATGACATCAAGCTATATGCTAAGAACGAGCGTGACATTGACTCCCTGATCCACACCACCACGATCTACAGTACTGACATTGGGATGTCATTCGGGCTCGAGAAATGCAGCCGGATGGTGACAAAGAGAGGCAAGGTAGTCCACACAGGGGGGGTCTCACTCCCAGAAGGAACAATAGCAGACATTGAGGACAGTTACAAGTACCTTGGAATTCCCCAGGCAAATGGCAACCTGGAGCAGGCAACAAGGAAAGCTGCAACAGCTAAGTACCTTCAACGAGTAAGGCAAGTCCTGAAAAGCCAGCTCAATGGCAAGAACAAGACCCGGGCAATAAACAGCTATGCACTGCCAGTTATCAGATACCCTGCAGGAATAATAAGATGGCCAAAGGAAGAGATACAGACCATGGATGTTAAAACACGGAAGCTTCTCACCATGCATGGAGGGTTCCATCCCAAATCCAGCACTCTGAGACTGTATGCTAGCCGCAAGGAAGGAGGCCGAGGACTAGTGAGCGTAGAAGCCACTATCCAGGATGAAACATCCAAGATGCATGAATACATCAAGCTCAAGGCCCCAACTGACAGTGTGCTCAGTGAATGTCTCAGGCAATGGAGAGCAGAGGATACAGTGCTGGAGGACAGATCCTCATGGGAGGACAAACCCCTCCATGGGATGTACCACCGGACCATAACTGAAGTGGCCGATATCAAGAAGTCCTACCAATGGCTAGAAAGGGCTGGCCTACAAGACAGCACTGAAGCGCTCATCCTGGCAGCTCAGGAACAAGCCCTGAGCACCAGAGCGATAGAGGCTCAGATCTACCACACCAGACAAGACCCAAGGTGTAGATCTACCACACCAGACAAGACCCAAGGTGTAGATCTACCATACCAGACAAGACCCAAGGTGTAGATCTACCACACCAGACAAGACCCAAGGTATAGGCTGTGCAAAGAGGCGCCTGAAACAATCCAGCACATAACTGCAGGATGTAAGATGCTGGCAGGTAAAGCATTAATGGAGCGGCACAATCAAGTGGCTGGAATAATATACAGGAACATGTGTGCAGAATATGGACTGGAAACCCCAAGGTCAAAATGGGAAACACCTCCGAAGGTGGTAGAGAATGAGAAGGCAAAGATCCTGTGGGACTTCCAGATCCAGACTGATAATAGCGAATGATATTCGCATTTCAGGCACCAAAAACTCGGCAGTCTCTTTTCCCCCCTAGGGCGGTAGTTAATTAACTCACCTGTTCAGCTCCTATTTAAGTCCAGGTGTGCAGCGTTCATTCTCTTTCTTACCGCAGCGCCGCTTTCGTCGCCCCACCCTCCTCCCCGGCTTCCACCTGTGGGCTCCGTTCGGGGTTTTTACCCTAAAGTTTATGGAAGTTATCTCATGGAATTGTACGGAGCCTTATGCCAATCAAAGTTTGTGAATGCCAACTAAGATGTAAATTAAGTATGTGAAAATAAATGTATTCTACTGCAAGAGTTTTTGTATGACTGAAAGGATGGTAATGGCGAACCAACCAGACATCGTAGTGGTGGATAAAGAACAGAGGAAAGCCGTTGTGGTGGATGTGGCAGTGCCAAGCGATGGGAACATCAGGAAGAAGGAACATGAGAAACTGGAGAAATACCAGGGACTCAGAGAAGAACTGGAGAAAGCCTGGAAAGTGAAGGTGACAGTGGTGCCTGTGGTATTTGGAGCACTCGGGGCAGTAACCCCCAAGCTGGAGGAGTGGCTACAACAGATACCTGGAAAGACCTCAGACCTCTCAGTCCAGAAAAGTGCAGTGCTAGGAACAGCTAAGATACTGCGCAGGACCCTCAAGCTCCCAGGCCTCTGGTAGAGGAGCTTATCCAATTTTGCCAATTTAAATGAATTATTTCTATTGGTAACAAGTAATTGAGTTAAATTTATTTAACCTAATTTCTTACATCTATAAAACTCCATAATTGTTTATACAACTCAGATTTACATATTTATCTAACTAAATGTCATATTACTCCAATTCAATTAATATTTTTTTCCATCTTAATTTATTATAATTCTTGAACTCTCATAAGTTTGAGCCTGGAGATATACTCATTTATATAACAATAAAAAGCAAAAGTCATCAATTTTAGGAATTTTTCAATATTACAGTGCTACATGGTAGGGGTGCTCTATAAACTCATCCTCCTCTCCCTCCCTCTCACTCATGGTGCAGAGACTTAAACATAGTAGGACAGTAGGACATAGTAGGTCTGTGTGGGGTGGGTCGTGCTGGGCCTGGGGCGTCGGTGTCTCGGGGGATGGGGCCCCGAGCCTGGGGGACCTGGGCCCTTTGCTGGGGGGGGCTGGGGGACGGATGTTTGACCACCGGGAGACAGTCTGCGAGCTGTCCCCAACTCACCCCCTTCCTCATATAATCTCATATTAGGGTGAGGGGGTGGGGGGTTTAGCCTGCGATGCGCTTTGGGGGGGGGCTACTTGGCAGTGGTCTCCCTCCTATGGTTGCCGTATGGAATGGGCCCCCCCTCTCTCGGTTTTATTTGCACCTTAGACATGTAGGGCCCTTGGTAGGGGGGGTGCTTGGACATCACTGCCAGCAAGCAGCAGATGTCCTCCTAGCACCCTACCCGCCAATTTTAACCGCACCTTAGACATTTAGGGACCCTTGGTGGGGAGGGTGAGGGGACATTACTGTGAGTAATCAGGGAATGTCCCCTCAGTGCCCTACCCACCAATTTTAACTACACCCCCCTAGTACACACACCTTTTTACTTCTCATAATATACATTCAAACACAAACACACACACATGCACACATACACACTTACGAACACACGCACACACATTATACAAGGAAGGTGGGTCCAAGGTCCATCTGTCCCCTACCCCATCCCTGGTGGGGGGTACTGGGCCCTTGGCAGCGGCGGCCGTGTCCCCTGGGTGCCGGCCCCTCTTTTCTCCGGGGTGCCCCCCTCCTGGGCGGGGCCGGCTGTCCCCTGCCTTGCTCCTTCCTGGACCAACCATAGGCCGGGTGGGTGGCTGCCTGGAGCGCAGAGCGGGTCTCCCTTGGGGGGTCCTGGCTCGTACCTGGGGTTGGGGCGGGGGGATACCCAGAACTCCTGGGTGGTGACGAGGTGCTCGTCTGGGGCTGTGGGCGCTCTTCTCGGGTGGGGCCCTGCGTTGGGCCCTCCCGGCGCGGCGGGGGGGCTGCTCCCCTGGTTGGGCTGGGGCGGCGCTCTCTTCCCCCCATGCCTCCCTGCTCTCAGGCTCTGGGGGCCTCGTGGTGGTCCTGCTGGCCCTGGCCTGGGTGGCGGATATGGTCGCCCGGGGGGTGGTTGTTCTCTGCCTGCTGCCGGGTGGCGTTGGGGGTTCTGGCTGCCGCTGCTGCTGCGGCGGCGGGGGTCTTGGTGTGGGGATGGCTGGTCACCCCTCCCTCCTTCTTTTCACATTCCACCATTCATTTAGAAGAACAGAAACACTCACCTGAGCACAGGTGTTAGCTCACCTTTGCACTAATAGTTTGTGTGATTAAATGAATGAAATATTTCACACTAGTTGGTTTAAAGGCATAAGTATGCGTGTGTGAACAATATCTGTATTGTGTGCATGTTTTGTGTACATGTTGACATGTGGACATCTTTGCAGTTAACAGGTGTGTTTATAACATCTGAGTGTGTGTGTGGACAGGCCCCGCCCTTTGAGATTTGTATTACACTTGAACCTTACCGTAATGACAAACATCCAGTAAAGTTGTTTCTTTAGGCTGCTTCATGGTTCTACCCCCCCCTCCTATTATCACCCTCCTATCCCACCTCCTCTCTAACATCCCTCTCTCTTCTTCCCTCCTTTCCTTTTCCGTCCGGTCCAGCACCAAAGATTTTCAAACATGATGGAATTTAATAAAGTTTGTCCTGGATTCCAAAAGGGGTTTATTCAGACATTCCTCTGGTTTGTCAGTAGATTCATAACCTCTGTTGTTAAAGCAAAATATGTCCAACACAAGAGGCCTTCAGCTCTCATCTGTTTGCCCAGCTGTTGGACAGGACAAGTTAAAAAAAAAAAAACACAGTAGGACAAAATAACTCGACAAAACACAGTAAAACAACTAAACACATTTGGTCAAAAAGCCACACTTAAACCCAAATCCGTCCAGACAGGCAAAGGGAATGGTATCCCACAATCCCTTGCTGTGCCGATCTAACAGCAGCACCAAAGTTACTCCTACTTAATTGAATTCATTTGAATGAAAGTAAAATAACCATCTGATAACTACGTGTTATTTTAAGCTGACTTATCTAAAAAAAAAAAATGATTTATCTTAACTGAAGCAAATAATTAAGTTAGATCAAAGTCAAAAGTTTCTCTTTAAACATCCATATATGGTCTTATCAGCCTCTCACGGTGGAAAAAGTATTATCTGAGCTTCTTCATCCACTAAATCATCTTCAAATGGACACGCCATGCTGCTGCACCTCTCTGAAAACAAACTAACCTTCAACTAAACCTGCTCCAGACCAGGTTATGTTCAGAGCATGAGTTTCTATGGCAACTGGAAATACCCTGAAACATACCTCCAATTCTGGAACTGAAAGCTGAGGTTATCCACTTCCTTAGCCTCAAACTTACCGTGGGAGCTAGCAGAACCTGCTTTCTGGAATACTCTCATGGAGGAGAAACAAACTGCAGTGATCAGATTCTCCTCCATGTTAGTGTTTTACTCCCTCTGATCACATCAATACATTCTGGGCCAAAGTTTCATGATGTCAGTGACGTAACAGACCCAGTTGCTGAAACCCGGAAGTAAACTCGGAACAGAAAATCTTGAAAGGAATTTATTTTCTGAGATCCTTGGACATGACAGAGTTTCTAGTAGGAAAGGTGAGTTGATCTTGATGAGAGCCGCTGATGCCAGAGACAGCGAGGTAGGAGCGGAGCGAGGCGTGGACACTGAGGGCAGCGAGACCGGAGCAGGACGTGGCGTGGAGCCCTTAGTCAGGAGGAACCAGCGAGACCTGTGGAATGGAACCTGGCGGTGAGCGACACAATGAGGTAAGTGGGCAGCCAGACATGAAAAACTAAACATGACTAGGAGGCCAGACATAAGCACCAAAGAGTGTAACGGACTGGCGATGACTGCTGGGGGGAGATCTCCTTAAGAAGGCTGGCAGGTGATGAGGTGATGCAGGGCAGCTGGTTCCACTGGGCAGAGTTGGGAGGGGGGAGGTGACTGACAGAGGCACCATGACACAAAGCCCTTAAATTCATCGCCAGAGTTCCAGTGTTTGATCTGGAAACACATGAAGAACACATCAAACTGTGATGAGGGGCATCTCCCATTTGGGATTAAAAAAACAAAAAGATGAGATCGTGGAATTTACAGACATAGCATTAAAAACAGCTGACAAATGAACGTCTGATCCATCTGGTTTAGCTAAAATGCTTGTTATCTAAAAAAGCAGCTGGAAGTGGCTACACGTCTGTCTCTCATTTGTTTTTGTGGAATAAACATCAGTATGGGAACGTATTGCATTCAATCAAACATTTTTTTCTGTGTATTGTGTGTAAAAAAATCAAACATTTAAAAAAAAACGGGCGATCTTTATTAGTGGATGAAGTCAGTACACTCTAAAAAGAAAAAGGTTGATCCAACTTAATTGAATCACTTCAATTGGTAACACGGAATTGAATTAAGTTTATTCAACTTAAATTTTTATGTCTGTCCAACTCAATTTAATATGTTGATCTAACCTGATTTTTTGTTACTTTTTTAAAAAAAATTTGCTAATACAACTTCATTTGACACATTTTTCTAAAGGGTCAACCAAAGGGCCTTGTAATTTCCATATCAAAGACATGAATGACCCAGCAACGTCTCACATTACAAGGCAGGACTTCACGTGTCGTGAACTCTGGCTTTAATATGGTGCTTTTACGCACAAGGGGGTTGGTCATCATCGTCTCCCACACTCTAACTCATGGTGCAGAAAGAAATAAACATAGCAGTTTAAATTACTAGTTAAAACAGAGTAAAACAGCTGGACAATAAAACACACCTAAACCCCAATCTGCCCAGACAGGCAAAGAAAACGGTATCCCACAATTCCTTGAGCTGCCTTACATTATGACGTCAAGATGCATTCACACCAAAGTTACACCAACTTAATTTAATTAAGTTGATTGAAAGTAAAATAACTATGTCAGACGTGTTATTCTTCAGTTGAACGAACTCAAAAAAATGATTTATTGTCACCAAACTAAAGACCGGTAAGTAAGTTAGATCGATGTAAAAAAGTTCATCTTTCCAACTGCAGTGAGTGAGGACGAACAAAACAGACGGGTGATGTGGTGACCAGCACATAAACTAAACGGATCATGTCTGTGACACAAAAAACTTTGCAGCTTTTCAACATTTAATTGCAGGTCATCTTAGGTTAGAGTCCAGCCTGTTTGGAGTTTTTTGCTTTTGTAGTTTGTAAAATTATTGGAACGAAAATTACGGAAATGATTTGAACAAAGATCACCCGTTTTCTTTTATGTTCCTTTTAATACACAAAGAAATCTTTTTTTTTTTTAATTGAATGCAATACACTTCCATACATCGGCATCTTGCCTTTTATTTTTTTAAACAATAGTTTTCAGAACCAGAACACTATATCCTGCCCCAGCTGAACAAGCAGCTATTTGAATGGCTGACATTGACTGAAGGATGGTGAAAATGTACCAAACCAATAAAAGGCTCTCGACAACTTGAACCATCCTAACGATTTACATCAATCAATCAATCAAACAAAAATATATTTAAAAAATCAGGTTTGTAACTGAGCCTCACTAATGCTGAAACAAACTTTGTGCTTGTGGTCAGGAAAGGAAGGCAAAGGTCCTGCAGCTCCCAGATCTTAATTACAGAGGAAAGCAGTGGGAGAAAAAGACGAGGAGACACGTCTGGACATGAAGCTTTCAAACACTTCAGCTCTGTGGTAGAAACTCATACCTGGACTGAGATTCACTAACTAGTTTCTGATCAAGTAAACAGTTTGTGTTTTGTCAGTGGCTTCCTGTGACGGCCGAGTCTCCAGAAGCAAATAAGAGTTACGTTTACTGAGAGTTACGTTATAGTTCAGGTCACAGAAACTTTCCAAAAGGACCACATGAAGAATATTAATGGACTTCATCCACAGGTAAACCTAAAGCAGGTGAACCATCCTTCACTTAAACGACAGTCTGCCGTCTCTTCAGCTGTGGCTACAAGATGTAAGGCTGAGCTTCCATGCAAGTTTCTAAAGCAGTTCCATCACTAACTATGTGAGAGTTTCTCTGATGTTGCAAAGTTATAGAAACATGAACTATGTTGATGTTTCCAACAGCTTCTTCCAAATGTTGGGATTAAACCTGTGTCGTAAAGACAACCTTCGTCCAGGTCAGGGGTTACAGGTTGTTGAAAGGTTGGAGGAGGCTGTAGGTGATCCAGCCAGATTTTAGACATCCAAATCCTGACCACATTCTTTTAGTTTGATTGTTGCAGGATGGTAAAAGAATTAGTTTTCAGGCTGAAAAGCAATGATCATCAGCCAGAAAAAAACAACCAAGCACTGCAGTCGACAAACTGTCTACTGCATGAGTGGTTCCAAATCTTTACAGTGATATTTCAGAGCACTGAACCTATGCAGCATCTCCCTTTGAGCATGTCTCTCCAAGTCCAGTCCTGCATGTGGGAGGAGCTACACAGCCATCAGCAACTGTCTGCTCAGCTGCTAGCCGGTGTTTTAACAAGACCCATCCATTCTCTGTTGAGTTTGACATGCACAACACGTGACTCTACAACGTGCATGTAATTGCTAAAATCTGCAGAGCAAGCTGCTAGCTGACATGCTCATTTTTCTTATTTCCACTGCGAGACCACAAACGGAGGCATGATTAGAAATCTGGGCATTTCTGCTCCTTCATATCAGGGCTTTCTGGAACTTCCTGTTGGTCACGTACACACTGAACCTTTCCTCTGCAAACAGCTTCTAGTTTGGCAGGATCTTGTTGTAAATGCATTACTGGAATGACAAACATTTTCTATCTTTGTTTATAATCCTTGTCCAAATGACACGGAGAGTAAATTAGCCTCATAGCTGGTTGTTCTGCTTCATTCAAGATGGAGGTTGAAGAAAAGTACTGTACCAGTTTTCCCTTAAAATTTCCATGCAAGAATATATCTTAATACATTTTACAAACAAGCATCTGGAAAAAAACGAAGCAAGTTAAACAACCAAGAGACTAAACACCTTTACTGTGGGCAGTTTATCATGCAGAAATGTATTGGTTTCCTTTTTTCTGCCACTATTTGTGGATGGATGATGGGTTCTGGCATAGCAGGCACTCATTCTAAAACTCACTGGTAATTCTCTATCAAGTCATTCGTTTTCCTTCTGTATTCTAACTCTTCTTTTGGTGAAACTTACACAACCTCTTTCTGCAGCAGCATCAAATGTCTGCGGAGGTCCCTGCTATTTGTCCCTGAATGAAGACAACAGGCTGGCAGAGAACACCTCAGTAAACAGGACAGTAGTCTGTGAATCACACGTGTACTTTAAAGCTCTTTAAAGACTCGGATGGTCTATGAAGTGAAGTGTAGTCAAAAGAGTTCAAGAATTATCTAAACACAATGACCCGTGTGTCTGCTGTGACACTAAGATTTTATTCCATAATTAGTTAATAAATGTTGAACGAGCTGTGATGGTTACACAGCATGCTGCTGCCGCCGCCATAAGATGCTAACGGGGCAAATAACTTCAGATGAGCCATTACTTTCATAATCATCTGTGGCAGCCTAAACATTTAACATTAACTGGGGGATTAGAAGTTAAGGTGGGTTAATTTTGAGTCTGTATGTATGAAGTTTAATTTTTATTTCTTTCAATCATGTTGGGTCCTATAATAAGTCAATGGAAGTGACTAATTATTTAAAAGTGAATATTTATCATTTACTACAACTCTGTGGTGACAAAACCTTATTTAATGTGTCAATCATAGGATTGAAAACAGCAACTAGGAGTTGATTTTTTTTCTCTGTAGATTGCTATATTATATACTATTCTTTTGTACTAAGTTGACAATAACAAACAAAAATCACATGAGACTCTAATGGGGTTGGAGGGGTGCCTGGAGAGGGCCTCGCCTGGGGAGTAATTCAGCGTAGAACCCCCACTGGATCTAACAAGAAGAGCAGCCACTGGACCCGGATCGAATATGGACAATGAACCAAAGACAGACTGTGGACACAAATGTTTTATTTTCTGCCCTGTAAATGTAGAGCTTAGTGTTTGGACCCCACAGAGTACAGACGTGAGGAAGTTAGAAAGGTCTGAGCTAAAAGCAGGATGAGGACCCACAGGTGGTCGGTAGTGACGTCTTCTGAGCAGCAGAGGGAGCGTAGAGGCATGGAGGACAGACTGGGCAGAAGTATGAATGTTTGACTTTGTAACGGCAGCCTGTGGGCGAAGAACAGCAGAGAACATCCCAGCAGGGAAGGACACAGCAGAGCTGTCTCTGTAGGAAGGGTCAGAGGCAGGGAGCAGGGCCAAAATCCAGATTTCAGAACCAGGGCTGACAGAACTCACACTGCTTGCTCAGAGGTAGGACAATCATGAGAACCAGCTCACACTGAAGCAGGTCTGCATGCTCTTAACATGGCAGAGGCACAGGTGATGTGCCCCACACGCTGGCGAGGAGGGTGGAGCCTGGCATGGCAACAACAGCTGTTAAAGTAGACCAGTCCTTACTTTGGTCGTCATGGCAGTCATCCACGTCTTTTTGTCCTTTAACTTGAAGTTGGTTCTCTTCCTGTTCTTCCTCTGCTAACTTTTGTCTTGGAACAGATCTTCCAGTGTTTCTGTCTGTCTCCATCCTTTACAAGTAGACTCCACCTGCTGAAGGTTCTTCCCATAGGGGGTCTGGTTCTGCTGAAGGTTCTCCCCATAGGGGGTCTGGTTCTGCTGAAGGTTCTCCCCATAGGGGGTCTGGTTCTGCTGAAGGTTCTCCCCTTAGGGGGTCTGGTTCTGCTGAAGGTTCTCCCCTTAGGGGGTCTGGTTCTGCTGAAGGTTCTCCCCATAGGGGGTCTGGTTCTGCTGAAGGTTCTCCCCATAGGGGGTCTGGTTCTGCTGAAGGTTCTCCCCTTAGGGGGTCTGGTTCTGCTGAAGGTTCTCCCTTAGGGGGTCTGGTTCTGCTGAAGGTTTTCCCCTTAGGGGGTCTGGTTCTGCTGAAAGTTCTCCCCTTAGGGGGTCTGGTTCTGCTGAAGGTTCTCCCCATAGGGGGTCTGGTTTTGCTGAAGGTTCTCCCCATAGGGGGTCTGGTTCTGCTGAAGGTTCTCCCCTTAGGGGGTCTGGTTCTGCTGAAAGTTCTCCCCTTAGGGGGTCTGGTTCTGCTGAAAGTTCTCCCCTTAGGGGGTCTGGTTCTGCTGAAGGTTTTCCCCATAGGGGGTCTGGTTCTGCTGAAGGTTCTCCCCATAGGGGGTCTGGTTCTGCTGAAGGTTCTCCCCTTACGGGGTCTGGTTCTGCTGAAGGTTTTCCCCTTAGGGGGTCTGGTTCTGCTGAAGGTTCTCCCCTTAAGGGTCTGGTTCTGCTGAAGGTTCTGCCCTTAGGGGGTCTGGTTCTGCTGAAGGTTCTGCCCCTTAGGGGGTCTGGTTCTGCTGAAGGTTCTCCCCTTAGGGGGTCTGGTTCTGCTGAAGGTTCTCCCCTTAGGGGGTCTGGTTCTGCTGAAGGTTCTGCCCCTTAGGGGGTCTGGTTCTGCTGAAAGTTCTCCCCTTAGGGGGGTCTGGTTCTGCTGAGGGTTCTCCCCTTAGGGGTCTGGTTCTGCTGAAAGTTTTCCCCTTAGGGGGTCTGGTTCTGCTGAGGGTTCTCCCCTTAGGGGTCTGGTTCTACTGAAGGTTCTGCCCCTTAGGGGGTCTGGTTCTGCTGAAGGTTCTCCCCTTAGGGGGTCTGGTTCTGCTGAAGGTTCTCCCCTTAGGGGGTCTGGTTCTGCTGAAGGTTCTGCCCCTTAGGGGGTCTGGTTCTGCTGAAAGTTCTCCCCTTAGGGGGGTCTGGTTCTGCTGAGGGTTCTCCCCTTAGGGGTCTGGTTCTACTGAAGGTTCTGCCCCTTAGGGGGTCTGGTTCTGCTGAAGGTTCTCCCCTTAGGGGGTCTGGTTCTGCTGAAGGTTCTCCCCTTAGGGGGTCTGGTTCTGCTGAAGGTTCTGCCCCTTAGGGGGTCTGGTTCTGCTGAAAGTTCTCCCCTTAGGGGGGTCTGGTTCTGCTGAAGGTTCTCCCCATAGGGGGTCTGGTTCTGCTGAAGGTTCTGCCCTTAGGGGGTCTGGTTCTGCTGAAATTTCTCCCCTTAGGGGGTCTGGTTCTGCTGAAGGTTCTCCCCTTAGGGGGTCTGGTTCTGCTGAAGGTTTTCCCCTTAGGGGGTCTGGTTCTACTGAAGGTTCTCCCCTTAGGGTGTCTGGTTCTGCTGAAGGTTCTCCCCTTAGGGTGTCTGGTTCTGCTGAAGGTTCTGCCCTTAGGGGGTCTGGTTCTGCTGAATGTTCTCCCCTTAGGGGGTCTGGTTCTGCTGAAGGTTCTCCCCTTAGGGGGTCTGGTTCTACTGAAGGTTCTCCCCTTAGGGGGTGTGGTTCTGCTGAAGGTTCTCCCCTTAGGGGGTCTGGTTCTGCTGAAGGTTCTCCCCTTAGGGGGTCTGGTTCTGCTGAAAGTTCTCCCCTTAGGGGGTCTGGTTCTGCTGAAGGTTCTCCCCATAGGGGGTCTGGTTCTGCTGAAAGTTCTCCCCTTAGGGGGTCTGGTTCTGCTGAAGGTTCTCCCCTTAGGGGGTCTGGTTCTGCTGAAGGTTTTCCCCTTAGGGGGTCTGGTTCTGCTGAAAGTTCTCCCCTTAGGGGGTCTGGTTCTGCTGAAGGTTCTCCCCTTAGGGGTCTGGTTCTGCTGAAGGTTCTCCCCATAGGGGGTCTGGTTCTGCTGAAGGTTCTCCCCTTAGGGGGTCTGGTTCTGCTGAAGGTTCTGCCCCTTAGGGGGTCTGGTTCTGCTGAAAGTTCTCCCCTTAGGGGGTCTGGTTCTGCTGAAGGTTTTCCCCTTAGGGGGTCTGGTTCTACTGAAGGTTCTCCCCTTAGGGTGTCTGGTTCTGCTGAAAGTTCTCCCCATAGGGTGTCTGGTTCTGCTGAAGGTTCTGCCCTTAGGGGGTGTGGTTCTGCTGAAGGTTCTGCCCCATAGGGGGTCTGGTTCTGCTGAAAGTTCTCCCCTTAGGGGGTCTGGTTCTGCTGAAAGTTCTCCCCTTAGGGGGTCTGGTTCTGCTGAAGGTTCTCCCCATAGGGGGTCTGGTTCTGCTGAAGGTTCTCCCCATAGGGGGTCTGGTTCTGCTGAAGGTTTTCCCCTTAGGGGGTCTGGTTCTGCTGAAAGTTCTCCCCTTAGGGGGTCTGGTTCTGCTGAAGGTTCTCCCCTTAGGGGTCTGGTTCTGCTGAAGGTTCTCCCCATAGGGGTCTGGTTCTGCTGAAGGTTCTCCCCTTAGGGGGTCTGGTTCTGCTGAAGGTTCTGCCCCTTAGGGGGTCTGGTTCTGCTGAAAGTTCTCCCCTTAGGGGGTCTGGTTCTGCCGAAGGTTTTCCCCTTAGGGGGTCTGGTTCTACTGAAGGTTCTCCCCTTAGGGTGTCTGGTTCTGCTGAAAGTTCTCCCCATAGGGTGTCTGGTTCTGCTGAAGGTTCTGCCCTTAGGGGGTGTGGTTCTGCTGAAGGTTCTGCCCCATAGGGGGTCTGGTTCTGCTGAAAGTTCTCCCCTTAGGGGGTCTGGTTCTGCTGAAGGTTCTCCCCATAGGGGGTCTGGTTCTGCTGAAGGTTCTCCCCTTAGGGTGTCTGGTTCTGCTGAAGGTTCTCCCCTTAGGGTGTCTGGTTCTGCTGAAAGTTCTCCCCATAGGGTGTCTGGTTCTGCTGAAGGTTCTGCCCTTAGGGGGTCTGGTTCTGCTGAAAGTTTTCCCCTTAGGGGGTCTGGTTCTGCTGAAGGTTCTCCCCTTAGGGGGTCTGGTTCTGCTGAAGGTTCTCCCCATAGGGGGTCTGGTTCTGCTGAAGGTTCTCCCCTTAGGGGGTCTGGTTCTGCTGAAGGTTTTCCCCTTAGGGGGTCTGGTTCTGCTGAAAGTTCTCCCCTTAGGGGGTCTGGTTCTGCTGAAGGTTCTCCCCTTAGGGGTCTGGTTCTGCTGAAGGTTCTCCCCATAGGGGGTCTGGTTCTGCTGAAGGTTCTCCCCTTAGGGGGTCTGGTTCTGCTGAAGGTTCTGCCCCTTAGGGGGTCTGGTTCTGCTGAAAGTTCTCCCCTTAGGGGGTCTGGTTCTGCTGAAGGTTTTCCCCTTAGGGGGTCTGGTTCTACTGAAGGTTCTCCCCTTAGGGTGTCTGGTTCTGCTGAAAGTTCTCCCCATAGGGTGTCTGGTTCTGCTGAAGGTTCTGCCCTTAGGGGGTGTGGTTCTGCTGAAGGTTCTGCCCCATAGGGGGTCTGGTTCTGCTGAAAGTTCTCCCCTTAGGGGGTCTGGTTCTGCTGAAGGTTCTCCCCATAGGGGGTCTGGTTCTGCTGAAGGTTCTCCCCTTAGGGTGTCTGGTTCTGCTGAAGGTTCTCCCCTTAGGGTGTCTGGTTCTGCTGAAAGTTCTCCCCATAGGGTGTCTGGTTCTGCTGAAGGTTCTGCCCTTAGGGGGTCTGGTTCTGCTGAAAGTTTTCCCCTTAGGGGGTCTGGTTCTGCTGAGGGTTCTCCCCTTAGGGGTCTGGTTCTGCTGAAGGTTTGCCCCTTAGGGGGTCTGGTTCTGCTGAAGGTTCTCCCCTTTAGGGGTTGGTTCTGATTGAAGGTTTTCCATAGGGGGTCTGGTTTATGCTGAAAGTTTCTCCCCTTAGGGGGTCTGGTTCATGCTGTGAAGGTTCTCCCCTTAGGGGGTCTGGGTTCTGCTGAAGGTTCTCCCCTAGGGGGGGTCTGGTCTTGCTGAAGGTTCTCCCTGGTTCTGCTGAATGTTCTCCCCTTAGGGGGTCTGGTTCTGCTGAAGGTTCTCCCCTTAGGGTGTCTGGTTCTGCTGAAGGTTCTCCCCTTAGGGGGTCTGGTTCTGCTGAAGGTTTCCCCTTAGGGGGTCTGGTTCTGCTGAAGGTTCTCCCCTTAGGGGTCTGGTTCTGCTGAAGTTCTCCCCTAGGGGTCTGGTTCTGCTGAAGGTTCTCCCTTAGGGGTCTGGTTCTGCTGAAGGTTCTCCCCTTAGGGGGTCTGGTTCTGGTGAAGGTTCTGCCCCTTAGGGGTCTGGTTCTGCTGAAGGTTCTCCCCTTAGGGGGTCTGGTTCTGCTGAAGGTTCTCCCCTTAGGGGGTCTGGTTCTGTTGAAAGGTTCTCCCCTTAGGGTCTGGTTCTGCTGAAAGTTCTCCCCTAGGGTGTCTGGTTCTGCTGAAGGTTCTGCCCTTAGGGGGTCTGGTTCTGCTGAAGTTTCCCCTTAGGGGGTCTGGTTCTGCTGAAGGTTCTCCCCTTAGGGGGTCTGGTTCTGCTGAAGGTTCTCCCCTAGGGGGTCTGGTTCTGCTGAAGGTTCTCCCCTTAGGGGTCTGGTTCTGCTGAAGTTCTCCCCTAGGGGTCTGGTTCTGCTGAAGGTTCTGCCCTTAGGGGGTCTGGTTCTGCTGAAAGTTCTCCCCTTAGGGGGTCTGGTTCTGCTGAAGGTTCTCCCCTTAGGGGGTCTGGTTCTGCTGAAGTTCTCCCTTAGGGGTCTGGTTCTGCTGAAGGTTTCCCCTTAGGGGGTCTGGTTCTGCTGAAGGTTCTCCCCTTAGGGTTGGTTCTGCTGAAGGTTCTCCCTAGGGTCTGGTTCTGCTGAAGGTTCTCCCTTAGGGGGTGGTTCTGCTGAAGGTTCTCCCCTTAGGGGTCTGGTTCTGCTGAAGTTCTCCCCTTAGGGGTCTGGTTCTGCTGAAGGTTCTCCCCTTAGGGGGTCTGGTTCTGCTGAAGGTTCTCCCCTTAGGGTCTGGTTCTGCTGAAGGTTCTCCCCTTAGGGTGTCTGGTTCTGCTGAAAGTTCTCCCCTAGGGGTCTGGTTCTGCTGAAGGTTCTGCCCTTAGGGGTCTGGTTCTGCTGAAGTTTCCCCTTAGGGGGTCTGGTTCTGCTGAAGGTTCTCCCCTTAGGGGTCTGGTTCTGCTGAAGGTTCTCCCCTTAGGGGGTCTGGTTCTGCTGAAGGTTCTCCCCTTAGGGTGCTGGTTCTGCTGAAGGTTCTCCCCTTAGGGTCTGGTTCTGCTGAAGGTTCTCCCTTAGGGGGTCTGGTTCTGCTGAAAGTTCTCCCCTTAGGGGGTCTGGTTCTGCTGAAGGTTCTCCCATAGGGGGTCTGGTTCTGCTGAAGTTCTCCCCTTAGGGGTCTGGTTTGCTGAAGTTCTCCCCTTAGGGGGTCTGGTTCTGCTGAAGGTTCTCCCCTAGGGGGTCTGGTTCTGCTGAAGGTTCTCCCCTAGGGGGTCTGGTTCTGCTGAAGGTTCTCCCCTTAGGGTCTGGTTCTGCTGAAGGTTTCCCCTTAGGGGTCTGGTTCTGCTGAAGGTTCTCCCCTTAGGGGTCTGGTTCTGCTGAAGGTTCTCCCCTTAGGGGTCTGGTTCTGCTGAAGGTTCTGCCCCTTAGGGGTCTGGTTCTGCTGAAAGTTCTCCCCTTAGGGGTCTGGTTCTGCTGAAGGTTTTCCCCTTAGGGGGTCTGGTTCTACTAAAGGTTCTCCCCTTAGGGTGTCTGGTTCTGCTGAAAGTTCTCCCCATAGGGTGTCTGGTTCTGCTGGAGGTTCTGCCCTTAGGGGGTGTGGTTCTGCTGAAAGTTTTCCCCTTAGGGGGTCTGGTTCTGCTGAGGGTTCTCCCCTTAGGGGTCTGGTTCTGCTGAAGGTTCTCCCCTTAGGGGGTCTGGTTCTGCTGAAGGTTCTCCCCTTAGGGGGTCTGGTTCTGCTGAAGGTTCTCCCCTTAGGGGGTCTGGTTCTGCTGAAGGTTCTCCCCTTAGGGGGTCTGGTTCTGCTGAAGGTTCTCCCCTTAGGGGGGTCTGGTTCTGCTGAAGGTTCTGCCCATAGGGGGTCTGGTTCTGCTGAAGGGTTCTCCCTTAGGGGGTCTGGGTCTGCTGAAGGTTTCCCCTTAGGGGTGTCTGGTTCTGCTGAAAGGTTTCTTCCACTAGGGTGTCTGGTTCTGCTGAAAGGTTCTCCCCTTAGGGTGTTGGTTCTGCTGAAGGTTCTCCCTTAGGGGGTCTGGTTCTGCTGAAGGTTCTCCCCTTAGGGGGTCTGGTTCTGCTGAAGGTTCTCCCCTTAGGGGGTCTGGTTCTGCTGAAGGTTCTCCCCTTAGGGGTGTCTGGTTTCTGCTGAAAGGTCTCCCCTTAGGGGGTCTGGTTCTGCTGAAGGTTCTCCCCTTAGGGGGGTCTGGTTCTGCTGAAGGTTCTCCTCCCTTAGGGGGGTCTGGTTCTGCTGAAGTTCTCCCCTAGGGGGTCTGGTTCTGCTGAA
Source organism: Oryzias curvinotus (assembly GCA_023969325.1). Taxonomy (NCBI): domain Eukaryota; kingdom Metazoa; phylum Chordata; class Actinopteri; order Beloniformes; family Adrianichthyidae; genus Oryzias; species Oryzias curvinotus. The sequence goes on from CM043727.1 coordinate 1,150,014, forward strand.
GGTTTTCCCCATTAGGGGGTCTGGTTTCTGCTGAAAGTTCTCCCCTTAGGGGGTCGGTTCTGCTGAAAGGTTCTCCCTTAGGGGTCTGGTTCTGCTTAAGGTTCTCCCCATAGGGGTCTGGTTATGCTGAAGGTTCTCCCCTTAGGGGGTCTGGTTCTGCTGAAGGTTCTGCCCCTTAGGGGGTCTGGTTCTGCTGAAAGTTCTCCCCTTAGGGGGTCTGGTTCTGCCGATGGTTTTCCCCTTAGGGGGTCTGGTTCTACTGAAGGTTCTCCCTTAGGGTGTCTGGTTCTGCGAAAGTTCTTCCCCATAGGGTGTCTGGTTCTGCGGAAGGTTCTGCCCGTAGGGGTGTGGTTCTGCTGAAGGTTCTGCCCCATAGGGGGGTCTGGTTCTGCTGAAAGTTCTCCCCTTAGGGGGTCTGGTTCTGCTGAAGGTTCTCCCCATAGGGGGTCTGGTTCTGCTGAAGGTTCTCCCCTTAGGGTGTCTGGTTCTGCTGAAGGTTCTGCCCTTAGGGGGTCTGGTTCTGCTGAAGGTTCTCCCCATAGGGGGTCTGGTTCTGCTGAAGGTTCTCCCTTAGGGGTCTGGTTCTGCTGAAGGTTCTCCCCTAGGGGGTCTGGTTCTGCTGAAGGTTCTCCCCTTAGGGGTCTGGTTCTGCTGAAGGTTCTCCCCTTAGGGGTCTGGTTCTGCTGAAGGTTCTCCCCTAGGGGTCTGGTTCTGCTGAAGGTTCTCCCCTTAGGGGTCTGGTTCTGCTGAAGTTCTCCCCTTAGGGGTCTGGTTCTGCTGAAGGTTCTCCCTTAGGGGGTCTGGTTCTGCTGAAGTTCTCCCCTTAGGGGGTCTGGTTCTGCTGAAGGTTCTCCCCTTAGGGGGTCTGGTTCTGCTGAAGGTTCTCCCCATAGGGGTCTGGTTCTGCTGAAGGTTCTCCCCTTAGGGTCTGGTTCTGCTGAAGGTTCTCCCCTTAGGGTGTCTGGTTCTGCTGAAGGTTCTCCCCTTAGGGGGTCTGGTTCTGCTGAAGGTTCTCCCCTTAGGGGTCTGGTTCTGCTGAAGGTTCTCCCTTAGGGTCTGGTTCTGCTGAAGGTTCTCGCTTAGGGGTCTGGTTCTGCTGAAGGTTCTCCCCTTAGGGGTCTGGTTCTGCTGAAGGTTCTCCCCTTAGGGTGTCTGGTTCTGCTGAAGTTCTCCCCTTAGGGGTCTGGTTCTGCTGAAGGTTCTCCCTTAGGGGTCTGGTTCTGCTGAAGGTTCTCCCCTTAGGGGGTCTGGTTCTGCTGAAGTTCTCCCCTTAGGGGTCTGGTTCTGCTGAAAGGTTCTCCCCTTAGGGGTCTGGTTCTGCTGAAGGTTCTCCCCTTAGGGGGTCTGGTTCTGCTGAAGTTCTCCCCTTAGGGGGTCTGGTTCTGCTGAAGGTTCTCCCCTTAGGGGGTCTGGTTCTGCTGAAGGTTCTCCCCTAGGGGTCTGGTTCTGGTGAAAGGTTCTCCCCTTAGGGGGTCTGGTTCTGCTGAAGGTTCTCCCCTTAGGGGGTCTGGTTCTGGTGAAGGTTCTCCCCTAGGGGTCTGGTTCTGCTGAAGGTTCTCCCCTTAGGGGGTCTGGTTCTGGTGAAGGTTCTCCCCTTAGGGGGTCTGGTTCTGGTGAAGGTTCTGCCCCATAGGGGGTCTGGTTCTGGTGAAAGGTTCTCCCCTTAGGGGGTCTGGTTCTGGTGAAGGTTCTCCCCTTAGGGGGTCTGGTTGTGGTGAAAGTTCTCCCCTTAGGGGGTCTGGTTCTGCTGAAGGTCTCCCCTTAGGGGTCTGGTTCTGCTGAAGGTTCTCCCTTAGGGGTCTGGTTCTGGTGAAGTTCTCCCATAGGGGGTCTGGTTCTGCTGAAGGTTCTCCCCTTAGGGGGTCTGGTTCTGCTGAAGGTTCTGCCCCATAGGGGGTCTGGTTCTGGTGAAAGGTTCTCCCCTTAGGGGGTCTGGTTCTGGTGAAGGTTCTCCCCTTAGGGGGTCTGGTTCTGGTGAAAGGTTTTCCCCATAGGGGGTCTGGTTGTGGTGAAAGTTCTCCCCATAGGGGTTCTGGTTCTGCTTTAGGTTCTCCCCTTAGTCCTCTTTGGAATAATTGAAGAAGCTCAACCTCTGTGGGTCAAACATCCACAGGGTCAGTTAGATAAATATATGTATTTTTAAAAGTTAGAAAGTCCGTCTATCCATTCAAATGTGATTCTATGATCCATATTCTACTCTGGATTTTTATAAACTGAAGAATTAAGTTAAATTCTTTCAAAACTATGCAAAAAGAAATCTTGTTTTCTAATTTTTAAGGAGTGTGTAATCTGCCAAGCATCACATGACTCAGCTCAGAACATACATTACCTTCTTGTGTCGATTTCCTGACTATAATCCTTACATATGAGAGTTTGTGAAGGTTTGCGGGGCTTCTAGGAATGTTTGTCATCCATTAGTGGCTAAATGTGATTTTAAACCTTAACCTTTATGCTTCAGCTGAGGTATTGAAACAGAACCCGTGGCATCGTGAGCGCTGCTGCTTGAGTGGTGTTGGTCTGTAAAGGCCGCACAGAGGAGCAGCCTCTGACGGCCCTGCAGACCCATCTCCAATGATAATGGGAATTTGATCACAGGGAGCAGAGCGGGTGGCAAAGGTATGTGTGTGTGTGGAGGGGGGGGCTTTTGTGAGAAACTCTTCAAAGCACTAGCCCTCACATTTGTCCATTGGAGCTCTTTGTAACCGTATCCTTCACTGTCATTTAGTCCCCTTTATTTTTAGGCAGGGGTATTATTGCTTCCATACTCCTCACATACCCTCGTCTTTGTTTGCAGAGATGGGGTCAGGTTTTAGCTTTTTTTCATCCTGTTCTGAAGTATCTTCTCTGCCCCCCATCCTCCCCCCTCCACGTTGTAATGGATTACAATGACCAGCAAGTGCTCCCTTAACTCCAGCTCTCAGCGGGACAAACAGGCATCTGGTTTGTGCCTTCGCTCTAATCCTGCTGCATGCAGAAATCTCAGCTGTGGAAATGTGCCCAAAGGCCGTGTCACGAAAGCCACTGCGTACCTTCTGCCCATTTTCCACGTATGAAATTTCTGTCTTTCGTGATTCATGTGTAAAGTACGTCATTCATGAGTGTTTCTTGCACAGATGATGGTTTCAGCCGACGGGTCTTTAAGGGAATTCGGTTTTGAGCTGTTAAAAACTTTGGGTTTGGTTGAGAATTATGCAGTTTGCATGTATTGTACGTATTTTATACACAATCTTATGCAATTGTGCGTGATTTTTGTGAGATGCATACACAAACCTGTGTCTTTCCATGACTATTCAATGTATGTCCAGCAGACTTTTCACACATGAACCACCGATGTATAACTTTTATATCACGTATGTTACGTTCAGTTTACATAATTGATGCATGAATCACTAATGAATTGTATATAAACAGCACAATAATCAAACAGCGCGATGATCACACGGTTCATGTTCTACGTTGCTTTATGTGTTCTTTGCGTGCTTTATTCGTACTTCTTCTGTGGCTTTAACCCTTGTTCTATCCTATGACCCCCCCCCCCCCTTCCATTGAGGTGTTCTCCTACCATGACAAAGGTGGATAAAGGTGGAGAGGATTTCATGTCATCCATGGACACCAGTGAAGATCACAAATCATTGAAGAACAAAGGTTCAGAGCTCTGTCTAGTGGGTCTAGATGACCCCACTCCCAATGTCAAGGTGCCTAGGATAGAACAAGGGTGACTGGGGTTCATTCCTAATACATCTGTGAACATTTCCCATAAAGACCACAACTTTTCTCACTTTTTCCACGTAGATTCACGTTTGACCAATTTTCATCCGTACATAATGCGCAAAATGTAAGTAGTGGCTGTTTGACATGGTCTTAACTGTCAACACTTACAATCATAAAAGCCTTCTCCTACATTGTTTGTGCCGTTTTCAAACTCTTGCTTTATAAAAACTACAGCTTCAGCTGTGCATTGTCTTTGTGAACAGTGACGCTGATTTGGCCGATTGCACATATTTAGGTAGAAAGTCTCATTTGGCCACAGGTACCCTGCCACAAATAAAAGATGGATTTATTTTTGACATGTGAACTGATCATACATTGGTTATTGTACATTTTAAAGCCATTTTAGTTTACTTAGGCTACATTGAAGCATGGCTGCAGGTGAAACGTGGAGCTGACTGTGATTCAGGGGAAGATCATCGGCTGAGAGTCTGTTGTCCACCACAGTTGCTGCCCGTTTGTCTTTTGGGTTGGCAGAGTGTGTGTTCACTCCCTGACCTTGTGGTGCAACAGCAAACACCACTCATCATGCAAACCTTGTTCCCTTGACATGAAAGCAGTGACCAGCAGATCAGAGGTCTAAGCTTTTGGGAACATGTAAGTCAGGATGAGTCGGCCGATTCACGGCCTCTGCAGACCAAAAGTATGTTTGATATGGACATGATTACTGTTAACAGGAGCTACAGTCACTTTGAAGTGCAGGTATGAAGACTGAACTGCTCTGCATTAGTGAGTGTAGCTTCAGTATGTGTGTCCAGCTGTTCTGGTGGGGACAGCTGTGCAGTCAGACTTTTAGCTGGAACTTCTCTGACTCTAAATCCTGGCTTGAACTGTTGCTATGTCGTTGTGTGTTCTCCCTTCAAGCCTCGTTCTTAGATCTATCTGTGCTGCTTGACAAACCTCAGTTTAGCATGTGCATGCATGAACATGGGCATGTATGCAAACCACAAATGAAATGTTGTCACTTAGAGTGAGGTCACGTTTGGGTTTAAAGTTCACACAAACAAAAAGAACATTGAACCTGGAGAGTTGTATTGAGTTTTGAAAACGGCACATTTGTACTGTAGGTTTCTGCTTATTCGTGTCTTGAAACAACTTATAGAGGCAGCAGTAAACAGTTAGAATGGCACAGCCATTCTGTAGTGTGAGAGTGGCCTGATTTCACTCTTTCGTCTAATCTGATTTGAAGTCAAATAAAAGCTGTCACTCACAGCTTTTATTTGCCACCTCCTAACTCTGCTGCTTGGGAACCATTTGCTGGTTAAATGCTGGGTGTCAAGCAAAGAGGCAGTGCGTCCCATTTTCAGTCTTTGACTTGACCCGGCAGAGGATTTAGAGGATTCGCTTCCATTGGGCCCCTGAGCTGGTCTAACATATTGGAAAGTCTGTTTAGTTTCTGTCAGAAATGTGAAAGGAGGTGAATGAAGAAAATGTGTAAATGGGATTGGTACCAATTTATGGCTTTGGAGGCTGGAAGGGAATTTCCAACCTCCGTTGTTGGAAATGAGTGGATTTACAAACTGAATAACAAGATTAAAGTCATTTACTGCAGTGACCTGAAAGGTCAACATTACTGCAGAAACACCACCACCTGTTGGAGGCAGGAAAATAGTTACCAATGCATGTGGTGCGTTTTTCTACAAGGAGAATGAAAAGCAGATTTCATTAAAATGTTGAATTCCCTGTGTTTTTCTTTTTTACGAACTTGTTTTATATTCCAATTCCTTATGTTCTATACATCTATATTTATTATTTATGTACTTTCTTAGATTATTGTTTTAAGATGAAGAGATCTGGTCATCTTTGCTTCAGAAAACAAGAGAAGAAAAAGTACAACATCAAACTAACGAAGCTGAAGAAACTGCATTAACCTGGCTCCCACACACATCTAAATCCGTCTCTGCATCATCAACACGTTGTGTTCATGCTCACACACGACTGCTGGAAAACTTCAAAGCAGACACATCCATCTTCCAAACCTGCTTAATCCCATTTGGGTCACGGGGTTGCTGGAGCCTATCCAAGCTACTATAGGTCAAAGGCAGAGTACACCCTGGACAGGTTGCCAGTCTGTCGCAGGGCCACTGTGTTTTTGGACTGTTAGGGGGAAGCTGGGGGGCCTGGAGAAAACTCACACATGCATGAGGAAACCCCAGCTTGGATTTGAAGCAGAACCGTCTTGGTGTGAGATGAGAGTGCTGCGACCACACGGAGCAGCTGCTGTGATAGAACACTGAAACGGAAAAAAAATGAAATAAATAGGAAATAGAGTGGCACTGCAATTTAACCCTTGTGCTATCCTATGACCCCCCCCCCCCTTCCATGGAGGTGTTCTCCTACCATGACAAAGGTGGATAAAGGTGGAGAGGATTTCATGTAATCCATGGACACCAGTGAAGATCACAAATCATTGAAGAACAAAGGTTCAGAGCTCTGTCTAGTGGGTCTAGATGACCCCACTCCCAATGTTAACGTGTCTAGGATAGAACAAGGATTAAAATCGTAGGTGTTAGGCATTATAGATACATTTTGAACATGAACAGATGTGCAGTACCATAATTCACCACTAGATGGAAATCACTGACTGTTCTCTGATTGAGTGGTGGATTCAAAGTGCAGAGCAGAATTCAGGAGCATGAGAGGCAGATGTTCAGGAACAAAAGCAGGAACATTCCACATACAGGAGGCTGACAGGAACACGTGAGATGGACCGTGTCCTGGGAGGGACAAGCAAATAAGAACACAGGAAAGTCATAAAGCTAGTTAACAACCCCAAAAGGGTCAACGTTTTTAAAAGAAAAAAGACAATCATGACAGGTTTCTTTTGACATAAACAGGAAGAGAACTGAATAATAAAATCTAGTATTAGGTTGATTTGAGTTCATAAATTGCAATAATTTCTTCTCAAGTGTTTTTTTACCAAATGGCTTAGATACCTCAGAACTTTTTGACAATCCTAATATTTAATAGTTTCATTGTCTTGAACTATATGCAAAAGAGCTAACGTGTATTTATGATTACGAATAATAATTAAATACTAGTGTAAGTGAACGTATGCATATTTTCCAATCAGATTTAATGACTAATTATCCTATGTTTGGTCATTCTTTGTATAGATATAAATTCCTGTTGTTTGTCTCGTTTTTGTATAATTTCTGCTTGAAATAAACTATTAACAAACCATTTCCAAGAGTAAAGTATGTTAGATTTTGTGAAAAAAAGTACATTGAATGGAGATTTGTGTGTTTGTCTACACTAATTGGACGAATCAAAGGTTGCAAACAAAACACCAAAACCCAAAGTAACTGCATAGAATATCTGTTTCTACTTTACATTCTGTTCATGTTGTTTTCAATGCTGACTTCATGTTCATGTCTTAATCATTTGTTTTGTCTCAGGGACCTGGTCTGTAAACTGGCTGTTGGTGAGATGGCCTGTGGACATACATGGGTTATTCTTGTCCTTTCAAATAAATTCATTAAAAAGGATACAATCAGAAGGAATGATGGGTAGGGTGAGCCTCCAGTTTGACCAGATAGAAGTCTGCTATGGTGGAACCTAAAGGTCAGCAGATGAAAACAGGGATTTGAAGGCGACTGACTGTTTGGATTGTTACCTGACTCTCTGTGGCGTGGGGGGGGGAGGGGGGGGGGGTCTTTCAGCCAGGGCCCACAATAAGCTGTCATTTCTGCTGTGTCGGGAGGTCCTGCCTTTGTATGATGACCTTTTGGTGGTTTCTAATAATGTGTCCGTGCTGAGGGGGGGGGGCGACATGAGGGGAGGAGGTGATGGTATACCGGTGAAAGGCACGGGGGGGGGGGCTGTCTGTGAAGCACTTTAATTGCTTTTCTTTGCCACGTGGGGGGGCCGATTGACTTGTGGACGGGCCTGCTGCCGGGGAGGGGGGGGGGGGGGGGGGGGTCATGTGTGGTTCTATAAATTGTAGCATTTTTCTATTTCTGTGCATCATTTTTGATTCATCTGCTTTTATTTACAGATTGAAACACGTCTGTTTTGACACTGCTTTGTGTATGTTGGAGGTCCGCCTGAACAGTGTGTGTGTGTGTGTGTGTGTGTGTGTGTGTGTGTGCGTGTGTGTGTGTGTGTGTGTGTGTGCGTGTGTGTGTGAATGGAACATCTGCTATGGTAAATGCCAGCAGGAGCATGTGGAAGGAGTTCTGTGTAAAGGCACGAGCTCCTGTCTTGCTCCTCCTCCTCTTTTCTTCCAGCCTTCTGCTTCACTGCTCCCACAAAAAGGAGCCCTGGCAGATGCGACGGACGCACCACAGACTCATAAAGGAGGCAGCAGAAAGCAAAGTGGCCATCTGACCAGGCTTTCTGACCTCTGAACTCACTCTCAGATTAACACAGTTCTTATGAAGTCAGGGAGGTGCAGCACTAGCCTGAACACAAACACCCCCCCTTTGGGTTTGGGTTTGACCAATCTCAGCGTAGATATGACCAAAGTGTGGGAAGGTCACCCACTGGTTTGGATAGTTCACTTTTTCAGATTTGCGGTGACTGACTTTCTTGGCCAAATATGATGTCAGCCTCTTCATTTTTTAACTTGTGCTTGTTTTCTAATCTACTTCATGAAGAAACATAGCTACTTTATTATCATCCATCCTCTCATGCAGGGAAGAAAACAAATTCTTATAGATTTCATCTGACCCGACCAAAGCCCACCTGATTAGGAAAGCCCATAAAAGGCTTTTCTTCTGAAGCCAGTCTGCTCTGCTCTGAGTGTCACGTGTTTGTGTGTTATGCTTCTTGACAGCATGCAGAGAGTTGGCACTGGGCTGTCTTGTCCCCCAGACACAGAACTGCCTGACAGAGTCCATTTGTCTTCAGCTCCTGCTTGTGTGGTCCCTGAAGAGACGCAGGCCAAGAGCCCACACCTCCACACAAAGCAAACACCGACAGAGTCGCAGGGCTCGGATGAGTCAGTCAGACTGAGGCGTGAAAAGACGGCGCTGATGTCTTTGTCTGAGCTCAGGAGCTCCAACTGAAACAGGCATTCCCAGGTGAAAAGAACCAAATCCAGAATTACAGAGCCAGAACACACACATTCACAATGAAAAGGGAAACAACTCCGCTGTGCTCTTTTGGAGTTTCTTCATAACCTTCCTCCTTCCCAACATTTACTTTCACTGGAAACTCCCCCAAATAATCCAGCTAATCTTTCTAGAAATCAAGTTCATCTCTGCTTTGCTAACAGCAGTCGTGAATGTTTCAGTCTTGTTTCGTGGCACCTTTTGCTGTGATTATGGGATTCTGCCAAACAAAGAAAAACACTTTGAAAATGGGATTAAAGCATTCCCTGGGACAAAGTGGAGCTTTTAGACTCCACTTGTGTGGGTTCCACCAACACATCTGGGAAGAGAACAGTAGGACTGTCTGCCTGGAAACATCCGTAGACTGAGTTGGAGGTCAAATTCTGATGCTGCTAACTTCAAACCGGCTCTGTTGCTGCTTTTCCAGCGTTAAAAACTGTCGGGAGACGTTCTACAGCAGAGTTCTACACATGAAAACCAGTTCCTCTCCTCCAAAAATGGGTGAATACCCCCCCACCCAGCCACCCCCGGGTGAGACTACATTTTCCAAAATACCACCGCACCAACATCCCAGCTAAATCAGCAGGTGGCCATGCTTTTGTAATTGGGAGGTGGCAGTCGCATTTCTATTCGCCGTGCGGTGGCGTGTAAAAATGTTTTAAGAAAAAGTACACATTTTATGGCGACCAAACGGGTTTTTCACATCGGTCAGTGTCCACCCTGGCAAATTTGCAGTCCAGTGACAGGCGGGTGGCAGAAAGGCCGCAGTGCAATCATTTACTGATAGGAGGCTCTCCAAGGTCCCCAAAATTGTCTGATGATTGGGCGATGTCAGACTGCCACCCTCCTGCCCCCATTCTGCCGGCCCACTGCCACCGACCACCTGATTGTTAGAAATCGTTCAGAAGCAGCAGGGGCATTCACAGAGGGCTGTTCACATGACCCGGGGGCCTGGCGATTACCAGACGTCAATCTGCCAATCCCGGCCACCATGGGTACAAATGGGGTGGCGGCATCGATGCTGCGCAAAACTCATTATGGCGTTATGGCGTTGTTTACACAGCATCCAATCAGAGCTGCTGCCGGCCAGCACCACGACTGCGTCTCCCTGTGTCCGCCCAAGTTTGTAAAACGTCGTCCCCACCTGAATGAATCAGGAATCAGGAATATTTACTGTCATTTATCACATGATAAAACGACATTAGGTTGTCTGGTCCCGGGCCAGCCGTTTACAGTAAATAACATAATATCAATATGATACGGTGTGGTTCCCGTTGAGTATTGCATAGAGAATATGTTACAGATTGCACAGTATATAATAGTATTGCACTACGGGCGGCCGTGGTGCAGTGGTAGGGCGGTCGACTCATGATCGTAAGATTGCAGGTTCGATTCCCGCCTTGCACGCCCATGTGTCGAAGTGTCCTTGGGCAAGACACTGAACCCCACCTTGCCTTTGGTGGGAGGTTGGCGCCAGTGTTCGGCAGCGGAGCCACCACCATGTGTGAATGTGTGTGTGCATGGGTGGATGGGTCTGTGACTGTAAAGCGCTTTGGGCCTTCGTAAGAGGGTAGAAAGCGCTATATAAGTATACGCCATTTACCATTTACAACCCTGTAATATTGCACTTGAGAATTAGCTAGTTGTCCATGGGGGGGGGGGTTTAAAGTGATCAACTCAAGACTGACTGTCACCATCTGCATTCATAAGCGCAACAATGATTTTTCAGGGCTGCCCGGTGGTGCAGTGGTTAACGCTTGGGTTTGCATGTTCTCCCCGTGTATTCGTGGGGTTTCTCCGGCTTCCTCCCACCATCCAAAAACATGCTTCATAGGTTTATTGGTTCCTCTAAGTTGTCTTTAGGTGTGAGTCTCCATGGGTGTGTGATTGTGGCCCTGGGACAGACTGGCAACCTGTCCAGGATGTATCCTGCCTACGCTCACAAGTGGCTGGGACAGGCTCCAGCAGCTCGTGACCCCGAAAAGCATAAAACGGTTCAGAAGGTGAATGAATGTAGGATTTTTCAAAAAATCTGCGGCATTTATGACCGCAGCTTACATGCTTTATCAAACCTGCAGCCACACGCGCCAGTTGATGATATCCACGCATGCCATCAGCAATTTGAATTTCAAATCATCAACTTTTCTGAGACATCTGAATCTTGAGCTTGTGTTTTGGACACTGGTGAAGACGTTGACAGCTGAATGTCTTGGTTTCTTGCTTTGTCAGTTTTTTATTGTATCGAAATACCTATTAGTTGGTAATAGTCACATTCATGCTCCACATTTTTAATGTTTGTGTTTACAGGCTTAACTTGACTTATTCAGTCACACATGAATAAGTCAGAACGTAACCACCTAAGACTATTAATTTATCCCGCCGGAAAAATAAAAGCCTTGTCAATCACTCTACGTTTGAGTTTCCTTCCGGGTTCCAGCATCTGGGTCTGCAACGACATTCACATCATGACATGTTCATGAGAGAACAAAATGTATTCTTAAAAAAATGAATAAAATTGTTTTATATGTTCCAGCATCGTTGTCATACTTCAGGTTGGCCACATTTTATGCAGTAATGAATCAGCAGCTGCCGCCTCAGAGCACAGAGACAAAGAAAAAGATGATCTAGTTCTGACAGAAGGAAGGAGAGTCTTCCTGTGTGGCTGCTCACGGCCTCTGCTTCCAGCAGATCCTTTCCTTTGCATCCTTCTGATGAAGCTTTAGGCCGTGTCACACAGCTACTGCAAACACGCTGTGCGTTTTACACGTGTGAAATGTCAGTCTTTTGTATAACATGCATGATTGACGTCATTCATACAAGTTTCTTGCGTTAGTCGTTCATGGATGTCCGTCGAGGGTTTCAGCCGACGGGTCTTTACGTGAATTCTGTTCTGAGCAGTTCAGAATTTTTAGTTTTTTGAGAATTATGCAGTTGGCGCGAAATGTACGTAGTTTTTATGCAAATGTTACGTAAATCTTATGCAATTGTGTGTGATTTTAGTGAGAAATATACATACGTCTGACAGACTTTTCACTTTTATGCCATCGTTTTTGAGGGGGGGGGGTGGACCGCTTCTACCAAGTGACGCTGGTATAAACAGGTTAAGTGTGCTTGATCAGAAATTACTTCGCAGAATCAACCATCCATGGCGTTAATTTCTGATAATGCACACTTTGTCGGCTTTAACCCTTATTTAACTCTTCCACTTTTCAAAAAGATCTCATCCAAGACCCCCGTGTTTCACCCAAAAGGGAAATCCATGTGTGCAGGTTTGAAGCGTCAAGAAAGACAAAACTTGAATGCATTTTCATCAACATTTTTTATGTCATTTCAGAAATTATAGGTTGAATTTATTTTCTCAAAGGTTCCCAAACTCTAGTTATTTGGTGCTTAGCATAAGAACAGGATTAGAAAACCATCACTGCTGTGAAGGAAAGCAGGTTGACGAAGAATGGAATGGCAGAGAAAGAAAACGGTAAAAAGTCATGACGGCTTTAGAAGCGGACCTCCTCAGGTTCCATCAGGCATCATCTGTGTGATGAAGGTCTGACTCATGTGATGAAGACCTCCCCTCTACATTCTCTGTGCGTGACACATTCCATCTGTCGGCAGAAAGCCGAACGCAGGGCGAGCTGGGTTCACGCACCAGTGCACAGGCCACGAGACACAACGCACGCTCATTCATTACAACAACACAACACATAATCATGATGACTTGAAGTACGACACTAACACACGCAGTCATCACAAAGTCAAACTTTTGTTTTCTGCTCCTTTTGCACATTGTTGTGATGAAGATTAGGATAAACGTGTTTGTTTTCCATCTATTGGACCCAAGATTCCCTTTGAATTATGGGCTGTTTCTGACATTTGCATGGCCGACCACTGCATGAATAAAGCAGAGGAAGCACAGAGCTGAAACAACCCCTTTATAAAGAAACAATACAGTGTTTCCTGTTTTTGTGACTGAAACACAGACTGCACATCTTTTATTGGCTCGGTGCAAAGCGATCTGTGTTGCAGCTGATGGTGACGCTCCTGCAGGGAGGTGTGAGGTGGTTGCAGGAGCGACTGCTAAGGTAGAGCTGCTGGCAGAGCGTCTGATTGTGAATAGACTGAGGCCTGAGATAGAGACACCGGACTGGCATGACCTCTGTGAGTACGTTTGAGTACTTTACTGTAGAGAAAAACTGCAGCAAAAGTGTCGATCTCATCACACTATTATCAATACTCCACCTTGGTTGTCGATAGTATTGAAAAAAACACAAAATGTGAACAGAATTCATGCAGCACAACTGCACAACGTCACCACACAAAAACTAGAAGTTGTATCTTTATAAAACATGGGCTAGTACAACTATCAAATGCCCCCAGCAGAAGTTACCCCGAGGTCAGAGGGTTCATACGATCATGGATGGACGTGAACGTCAGTGTGTGTTTGTGAGAATATGTAAGGGTGGTCATTGCTGTTATGTGGTTGCATTTGTTTTTGCAATAATAGTGTTATTTTGTAAACCACACATAGATTTTCTCATTTCTTTCCTCTTTTTTCATCTCCCTGAGTTTTTGTTGGTCTGTCTTCACCTCTTTCCTTTGTCACTTTTCCTCCTTTACGTCCAGGACTTCTGTGAGGGTTGAAACCTACTGTGACGTTAAAAGAAAGGAAGTTTATTCTTAAAATCAGAAGAGGTTGATAGGAAGATGTTCCTGGACGGTCCACTGAGCAGAACCATCAGCTGCTGTCATCCTGCTCCTGCAGCAGCAGGCGCTCACGCTGACGACCACGACCATGTCCTTTGTTTCAGGAACACAGAACTGAGCTGCCACTCCACGCCAACAGTCACCAATCAAGTGAGAGCTTCCTCTGGCGTCTTCAGCCAGGAAGAAGAAGTCGTTTTTCTAATCATGTGATGTCGGGAATGTGACACGCCATGTGATGTTTGTTTTTTTTAAGAATTCATTCATCATTTAATCTTTTCTTCACCCTGTTCTGTCTGCGGCACTTGGCCCCCCCTCCATTCATGCATCATGCTGTGAATGTGTTCTTCAGACTGTCTAAAACCCAAATGGAGCTCCTATCATCTCCTTTTGTGAGGAATGTTTCACATCAGACGGAAGAATGAGAAAATCTGTGGTGGGGGGGACTCAGTGGTGCAGGACTGGGAGATGAAATAGACCATCAGACCAGGATGACTCCTGAGAGGAGGGAGCAGAAAACAAGCAGGGCTGGAAAGAGGCTCAGCAGGTTTACTGCAGGCATGTTTACAGGATGATAACAGATTCCCATTCTAGAGCTCGACTGATGATGAAAAAGTCTTATGGGTAGAGCAAATATTTCATTGGAGCTCCTGGTATAATATTGATTGGATATGTGGTTAAATGGCAGCCATTTTGCTTCCTTGATGGCTGTGGAGGCGTGAGGAGTGACGTGTCCTGCCCCTGCACAGACAGACACACGTCAGAGATGGATCTGTTTCCTCCTGCTGTCCTGATGTTGATAAATGAGGCCTCGGCTGTGCAGCCTGTAGGATGTGTGAGCCCCGCCCTCCAACCCCTTTGATTAGATTTGGCTTGGAGCTTCCCCACAGCTTGTCTGCTCAATGCTTGATTTGTGTCTGCTGTGAATTACTAGATGAATCTTTTTGTTTGGCTAAAAATGCAGATCATTTCTTTCTTTCTTCCATGTTCATACACTCTCACCATCAGCTGTATTATTTTTTATACATATTTGATCCTGTATTTTATCCTTTTACTTCTGTTTTGTACCAGTTCTTACTGTAATTGTAATAATCATGGAGGAGTCTGACATTTTCATTTTAGAAGCATGTGCACGATGAGAGACATCATCTGAAATATCTGGAAGTCACATTGTATGATTTTTTTTTTGAATAATTTGCATGCTACTGTTGGAAATAAGTATTTTAACCCCTTGGAAAATCAATGTAAGTATTTGGTTCAGTAGTTTTTTTTACCAGGAGGGATTTTGGCCCACTTCCCCTCACAGATCTCCTCTAGATCAACCTGGTTTCTGGGCTGTCGCTGAAAAAACACATAGTTTGATCTCCCTCCAAAGGTTTCTGGAGGCTGATTTTTTTTAAAGATGAAGTCTCACAGAGTAGACATGCACCTAAAATGAAAACGTCAGACCCCCCCAGGATTTCTAAGTGGGAGAACTTTCAGAATCACAAGGGGTTCAAATAGTTGCTTTTTGTGCTAGAACACATATTTCAAAATGTACAAATCATACTGACTTATTGTAATTATATTACGTTTTTGTTATGGTGCCTCCGGGAGTCCTCTCCTCCCCCCTCCCTTCTCTGCAGATTGGATCCAGCTGTTGGCATTCTGCTCATCACCTGTATTTAAGATGGTTCCGGTCCAGTTTTCACCGCCAGTCCGTTGCCCTCTATGGTGCATACATGGTCTACCTAAGCTCTTGCTAAGTTCAGTTTTTGCCTTTGACTCATCCAAGCTCTCGATCTGCTTACAGGAATAACACTAACTCCGGTGCCGACCTGGATCCAGTCATTAGATCTCCTGCCTCAAGACCGCCACAAGATTCCAAGCCACGACCACGCTCTGATTACATCCAGCAACCAGGTCAAGCCCGTTCTCCCAACACTGAGATTCGCAATACCACGTCTCGCCCGGCGAAGATACCCCCGAAGAAACTCACCTCCATCTCTCCTTACAGTCTCCGGTGACGTCTCCGCCGCCAGCCTCCCAACATCCATAGACTCTGAATTAAATCATTTAACTCCATATCCAGTGTTTGTCTTTCTGGGTTTCAGCACCTGGGTCTGTTCGCATCCTAGCCAAACATTACAGTTTTCTTTCTATAGAGAGAAAGATTGAAGTTTTGAGATTTTCGCTAACAGTCAGTATATTGGTCATTCAAGGATTATGTCCAGCTGAGTTTAAGGTGACAGACACTAATGAAAGGATTCAATCTTAAGTCATAAGTCACATGATTCAAATTCCTATGTTGAAACAGTCACATGCACAAATGAACAGCTTGTAATGAAACAACAAAAATCCCCACAGTGAACACATCAAAACACAGTGAAGAGAAAACGAATGCCAGTCCCAGGAAACGTGAAAGTGTTGTCAGTAAACGTCGGTAAACAGTCAGTACATGTCAGTACACGTCAGTACACATCAGTACACGTCAGTACACATCAGTACACGTCAGTAAACAGTCAGTACACGTCAGTACACGTCAGTAAATGTCAGTAAACGTCAGTAAATGTCAGTAAATATCAGAAAATGTCAGTACATGTCAGTACACATCAGTACACGTCAGTAAATGTCAGTACACGTCAGTAAATGTCAGTAAACGTCAGTAAACGTCAGTACACATCAGTAAACGTCAGTACATGTCAGTACACGTCAGTACACGTCAGAAAATGTCAGTACATGTCAGTAAACATCAGTAAACGTCAGTAAACGTCAGTAAACGTCAGTAAATGTCAGTAAATGTCAGTAAATGTCAGTAAACATCAGTAAACATCAGTAAACGTCAGTAAACGTCAGTAAACGTCAGTAAATGTCAGTAAATGTCAGTACATGTCAGTAAACATCAGTAAACGTCAGTAAACGTCAGTAAATGTCAGTAAATGTCAGTAAAAGTCAGTACATGTCAGTAAACATCAGTAAACATCAGTAAACGTCAGTAAACGTCAGTAAATGTCAGTAAATGTCAGTAAATGTCAGTAAAAGTCAGTAAACATCAGTAAACGTCAGTAAACGTCAGTAAACGTCAGTAAACGTCAGTAAACGTCAGTAAATGTCAGTAAACGTCAGTAAACGTCAGTAAATGTCAGTAAAAGTCAGTAAATGTCAGTAAATGTCAGTAAATGTCAGTAAACATCAGTAAACATCAGTAAACGTCAGTAAACGTCAGTAAACGTCAGTAAATGTCAGTAAATGTCAGTAAATGTCAGTAAAAGTCAGTACATGTCAGTAAACATCAGTAAACATCAGTAAACGTCAGTAAACGTCAGTAAATGTCAGTAAATGTCAGTAAATGTCAGTAAAAGTCAGTAAACATCAGTAAACGTCAGTAAACGTCAGTAAACGTCAGTAAACGTCAGTAAATGTCAGTAAAAGTCAGTAAAAGTCAGTAAATGTCAGTAAATGTCAGTAAATGTCAGTAAATGTCAGTAAATGTCAGAAAATGTCAGAAAATGTCAGAAAATGTCAGTACATGTCAGTAAACATCAGTAAACATCAGTAAACATCAGTAAATGTCAGTACACATCAGTACACATCAGTAAACAGTAACACTGCTCCAGAATCTCACCTTCCATTTAAACCTGAAGAAAACAAAGCCAGCGGCTGGAACCAGAGGTGTGGGACTGGAATGCAGGAAGCAGAAACATTTAATAAATAAGCTTACATATGACAAAAAGAAAAAAACAACAACAAAAAAAAGGAAAGACAACGAAGAACTGAAAACCAGATACATGGAATCAAGACGGTTGTGCGACTGGCAACCTAAACCTGGTGTGACTGACAGGGAAAACCAAAAAGAAGGTGACAGAAAAAGACTTAAACACTCAATCCTCAAAGCCAGAGGGAAGCACGGTGAGAATAAATCAAGAGCAGATTTCCAAATGAAAGAGCTTATAACAATTCCTCTTTCTGTCTGTCCGTCTTTCTTGATTTGTCTGATCAGATGATCCAATAAAACATACATGAAAGTCAAATACTGGGCTGTCACTTAAGCTTTAGAAGATGTAAAATGATCAGCCAGTAAATTTTTAATTATGATCCCAACAGGTGCTCAAAATCGAGACATTGGAGGTAATGGGTCTACCATAGTCCTCTGCACCAGAGCGGGGTAAATCCGTGGAACTGCCTCAGGGTTACAGCCCGGCTGTATTGTTTCCATATGGCACTCAGAAAGCTGAGATCAGGATTCCAAATGCCAGCCTGCTTACAGGAGTGTGCACGTTTGTTTGTGTGCACTGAGCCCCCGAACATTTCCCTGCACATCACGTTCACACGCTGAGCTCTTACATAACCAAAGCCCAGAGGAGATCTTCGTTCAGACCCCAACCAGAGTCACGGAGAGGAGAGGAGGAGGAGGAACGAGGATGAAGAATGGCAAAAGAAAATGAAAGAAGGGATGTTATTTTCCTTCTTTAGTCTTTGTTCTGCTTTTGGTTTTTATGTTGGAAAGATGTTTTTTTTTTTTCAGTAAAGCACGTTGTGTGACCATGCCATGTAAAGGGCCTTTAAACAGTGTGAGGGGAATGAATTACAAAGTAATGAATTACTGTAATTTAATTACTTTTGTCAGTAGCGGAGTAACATAACAGTTCAAATATTGGATATTAATTTACAGTTAGAAGACTACAGAAACTCTCGTTTCTTCATTACTCACATTTTGGTGCAGTGAAACCAAATCAAACATTCACGTGTAAACACTTTGCATGTGCGCTAATGCAGAGTTGGGTTGGCCAAAGATGAGGAAGTACGGACGTGGACAAACTCGTAGAGTCATTCGCCAACTGGAGATGAAATCTCAGTTAAGTGCAAAGTTTGTCCCAGAGATGAACCGCTTTCCACTGCCCCAGTGTCAACGAGCAACCTGTCTATAAACTACGTGAGCTACGGTACAAAGCTGTGAAATCAATGAGGTGGTGCCAAAAACACCTGATTGGCCTGGAGGATCTCGTTTGGGCTTTATTCTTTTGACAATTTGTATGCGAGTAGGAAAAAGTAAAGTAACTAGTAGTTAATTACTTTTTAAATTGGGGAATGAGTAAAGTAATTTAATTACATTTTAATACTGTAACTGAAATAAAGCAATCAGTTACTCTTTAGGAGTAACTTACCCAGCACTGCTTATAAATAAAGTTTGATTTGAATTGAACAATGGAAGAGATGTTTTAAGGAAGAGGTGATTAAAGAAAAGAGCTCTGAATTCAGGAGGGGAAGAAGGGGTCAGAAAAGAAGACTGTTGGCAAAAGAATATGAAAAAGGAAATGATAGATCAAAGATTATATACAAATGATTAAAAGGAAAAATGCCACCGTTATCAGTTTTAAGAAATCTTTTTTCAAACATTGGTAATTTCCTCTGTTTCTTAAAAACTCCCACTTCTATGAAGCTTTGTTGGATGATACTTTTACATTTTCTGCAAATATCAGGAGGTAAAGTTCTGTTCTTATTTCCTGCTAAGTAAACCTACAAAAAAGGGTTTTATTTCATGTTCAGAGGAGAGGTCCACAGTTTCTGTTAGACTACGGTCACATTTCCCAAAACACCAACGCGCCGCGACCTTAATGCAAGTTTTGTGTAAGTTTAGCAGGCAGCCGCACGGTGGGGCAGTCGCGTTTTTCCCGCTGCGCAGTGGTCGCTGAGGTTTAAAGAAAAAGTTACCATTGTACAGCGACCAGACGAGGTCACGGTCCAATGACAGGAAGGCAGCAGCGCCATAAAAATGACTGATAGGAGGGTAATGGGGAATGGCTGTACTTGTATACCACTGTTCCACATTCCACAAAGACCCAAGGCGACATATGGGCGGGCAAGGCAGGAAATGAACCTGCAATGTTCCTAACGCACCCTTCCACTGCACCACGTGTTGTTGTGCGCCTCCCATCCAAACTGATCTCATATTCGTCTCCTTGATGTTCAGGTTAGAGACCTTTACAGATTTTTATCTATGATAAAAAAGCTTGAAAAAAACAGTACTGATCAAAGGGATGAAAAATAAACACCTGATTTCTGATCGGGTCTGAAACCACGTGATCGGGTGGGATTTTAGATCCCATTTCTTTGAGCACAAAAACATTTCAGGTAACATCAACCTGATGGCTGAAGCGGGACCACAGGGTAAAACCTTATCCATAAGTTTACTGATTTAAAAATTCAAACATGTTTTTTTTATTCAACAGTAACTGCAAAGTCAAAGGAAAAAAAACGATAATTTTTTAATACCGATTATCTTTTAATTGTCAAGCATTTAGTTTGTAACAATCCCTGAAATGATAATAATGCCAACTACAATAATTCCTAATTAGTGAATGATTAATGGATTTTGAAGAAACGAAGGAGCCCACAGTAATGAGGCAGGAAACCAGTGTGAACAGATGGAAGCATCCTCGCATGACAACAGTGTGTGTGTGATGCAAACGCACTAATGACTACATCCTCGCATGACAACTGTGTGTGTGATGCAAACGCACTAATAACTGTGAATGCGTGCCTCTTTGTGTGAGTCTGTTCATGTGTACTCGTCACTGATGCAGTAAAAAAAAACTTCAAAAAAGCTGCTGCTGCAGTTTCACTCTCCAGCTTATGACAGCTTCATGCCACCAAACACACACAAACACATGTGCACAAACACACGGTGCACACAAAGATAAGAACAATTTTGACTGGACGCATTGACCGAGGACACAATTACTGTCAGACCTGGAATTTGAACAACTTGAGTGGCAAATAGCTGCCCGACATGGAAGTACATTCACCCCAATAGACCCAGTAAAGTGACCAACCTGTGCAGTACTACTCCGACTCCAGGAACTACTCGACACAGGGGTGACAGGACAAACATCTCCTCCAGGATCCAGAAGAAAGGGTGGACAGACCAGAGACCCAACGGCGTCAATGTAAATGAACTGACGGTTGTGAGACAGACTTCCAAACGCAACCTAACGGAGACACACCGCAGGCAGACCAATGTAAATGCAGGGGGATGTCCACAGGATGTCCACACAAAGAACACTCTAATTGTCTAATTTTGTGCCCGTAGAAATTTGCCCATTTTTTACCCACAGACAGCCTATATCCACCCTTAACCCTTGTTCTATCCTATGACCCCCCCCCTTCCATTGACGTGTTCTCCTTACTGTGACAATCAGAATCAGAATCCTTTTATTGTCATACGCACAGCTTTTACACTGACATACGAGATTGTTCCAGTGCAACCTGAACAAGATCAGACATACAACACAAATACACATACAGTTCGAGTTTTACTGAGGCAGCAGCAGCAAGTGCGCACCTATTTTTCTTAGGATGGGTAAAGATGGTTACAATAGGTGGGTAGGGTGATGATGATTGGTGACAAAAAAAGTCGTATCTCAACATTGTGATACAATGTGTAGATACAAGAAAAAAAAACACCGTCTGAACACAGAAGCACATATTCTCACGGCAAAGGTGGATAAAGGTGGAGAGGATTTCATGTAATCCATGGACACCAGTGAAGATCACAAATCATTGAAGAACAAAGGTTCAGAGCTCTGTCTAGTGGGTCTAGATGACCCCACTCCCAATGTTAACCTGTCTAGGATAGAACAAGGGTTAAGGGCAGTTGTGACTGAGGTAGAAACGAGACCATCAGCTGACCGTGTTCTCAGAAAACATCCAACGGAAAGAGTGAAACTCTTGAAAAACTTAAGGAAATGTTCTCCAAACCAGATTTTGTTTGGACTGAAAAACATTTCCGACCAAACTAGAGCTGAGCTTTATAGTGGCTCCAGACACACACCCCGTTTTTGCACAATCATAAAGTCTAACATGACTAACACCACTGATTTTTACAAAAATGGTACCTCCTGTGCAGTTGTGACCAAAAACCATGTTATCAGTTCTAACAGACGACTCGTCTCCTTTACAACAGAAGGTAGACATTGAAACAGGCCTGAAGGACCATGTTTGGCTGGAAGCTTTGTGTGACACAAAATTCTAGTTTTACAATGACTCACAATATTTTATAACAATAATAATAATAATAAACTTTATTTGTATAGTACCTTTCAATATAAAAATCACAAAGTGTTTCACAGTAAAATACATTAAAAAAGGGTAAAACACAGACTAAAAAGAAAAAGAATTATAAAAAAACAACTTTAAAAAGATATGTTTTTAGCTGCTTTTTAAAAGAAAACACTGAGTCTGCAGATTTGAGGTTGAGAGGAAGGGAGTTCCAGAGGGATGGAGCACCTGCTCCAAAAACTCTATCACCTTTAGTCTTTAAACGAGTTCTCTTATTGACCAGCAGACCCTGGTCACGTGACCTCAGGGACCTGCTGGGGGCTGCACAAGGTCCTTTCTATAGGCCGGTGCTTGGTTGTTAAGATTTCTAGATGTTAAAACCAGGATTTTAGAATGCACTCGGTAGCGGATGGGGGGCCAGTGCAGCTGAATTAACAACGGGGTGACGTGTGAAAACCTGGATGATTTAGTTAAAGCCTTGTAGCAACATTCTGGACCACCTGGAGACGTTCTAGAGAATTTATTTGCTTAAACGTGTGAAGATGGAGTTGCAGTAATCAAGACGAGAAGATAGAAAAGCGTGGATGAGCATCTCCATCTCAGAACGAGACACAGTTGGACTCAGTTTGGCAATGTTTTTAAGATGATACAAACAAGAACAAACAAGTGACCCGAGAGTCAAGGGATAGAACCGGGTCTAGAGTCACCCCGAGGTTCCTGACAGACAGCTTGATGGAGGGCGCAAGTGGACCGAACCACTGGACTATCTGGGGGAGGCAACTGTCAGGAGCACAGACTAGGACCTCAGTTTTAGTTTCATTTAGTTGGAGAAAATTATCATTCATCCAACTCTGGACTGAATCCAGACACCTGCATAAAATCTGTATTTTAAAACATCTTGGGGTTTAAAAGATACATAGAGCTGAATATCATCAGCATAAAAATGATAAGAAATATCATTAACCCTTGTTCTATCCTAGACACGTTAACATTGGGAGTGGGGTCATCTAGACCAGTGTTTTTCAACCTTTTTTGAGCCACGGCACACTTTAACCTTAAAAAAAATCCCGCGGCACACCAGCATCCCAAAAAAAAAAAAAAAAAAAAAAGGGAGAAACTCATAGTCTGTATTGATCTACAGTCCCTCCACAATCTCACGTGCATTTTTGAGATGATTGTGGCAGAAAAAGCTGAAAGCTGCAGCTGTTTTTTTCTAAAAGATGTAATAAAAGTTTAGTTAGAAGATTTAAAAACAGTTTGAGGTGTGTTCGTTGGTTATAAGACGTTTCACAACATATCTCCTTGTGCCTCATGCCCCAATGTCCCAATGCATCATGGGAGATGTAGTGCATAAAACGGCCGGAGATCGCTTCTCAGAGCTTCATGGTTTTGTTCACTTGTTCCACGGTCTGACACCGGATTCTGTGGAAAGCTACACCGCTAAAGACGAGCTTTAGCTGGTGTTTTTGTTAAAACTGAGCGACTTTACGAGCTAAATCGGGACAAGGAAGTCAAGATTTTAACCACTTCTGATTGGTCAGACTGATGACATGTGATTAAGAATCCAAGAATGATTGGTGGAGACAGTTAAGGGGCGGGGCTTTTCCTAAATACAGCCGAAGCTGCAGCTAAATCGCGGTACAATCATTCTGATCAAAATGTCTTTAATCAAATAAAATAAACACAAAGAAAAAAGTATTTAACAATCTTTCATATTCCTAACTACTCAGTGTTTTATCAGGGCTTGTTTGGATGAACACAGAGCTGAAGTCCTGGAGATGAGAAATGTTTTTAGATCAGTTAATGAGGGCAATTTCCCACGGCACACTTGACCATCTCCCACGGCACACTAGTGTGCCGCGGCACACTGGTTGAAAAACACTGATCTAGACCCACTAGACAGAGCTCTGAACCTTTGTTCTTCAATGATTTGTGATCTTCACTGGTGTCCATGGATTACATGAAATCCTCTCCACCTTTATCCACCTTTGTCATGGTAGGAGAACACCTCAATGGAAGGGGGGGGTCATAGGATAGCACAAGGGTTAAATGAACTTAAAATATTGTAGTGACGGTCACACACCCATTGGTCTGCTGTCAGATCTGGTAGCTCAAAGGATTGTGGGATGCAATTTCTTCTGCTGGTTTTGACCTAATCTGAGTGGGTGTGTGGGTTTAATTCATGGGTTTTATTGTCTGACTGTTCTTCTGTTCAGTGTTAGTTATTTTACCCTGGTGTGTTTATTTTGTCCAGCACCGTAAGTGAGGAGGGGGGCGAGGAGAATGACCCCACTGCATGTTACACTGTTCTGGGCCTGAATAAAAAGCCAGTTCCTCAAAGTTCCTATCTCTGCCTCGTTCTTAGTAGCGTTGCTACATTGGTGTCAGAAGCGGGATCATGGAGCAAGACAGAATGGAAAGAGCGTCCACCCGACTGCGCAGCGAAAGAGCAGCATGGCTGGCTGAGAAGTGGAGAGAACCTGGCCTCCCTGACGGAGCAAGCTGCAGACGTCCACGCTGTGTGGAGACGACGCCGAAGAGCGACACCCCTGGCAGGTCCCTGCTCTGCAGCTCAACTGAGCAGCAACTCGCCACCGCCGCCGCTACTGCTCCCAAATCCACTGTCAAGGTTGCCAAAGTACGACGGGACTAATCAGCTGGAACTGTACCTCAAGCAAGTCCGAATTGCAGCGGCACACAACGGATGGAGGGAAGAAGAAACGGCCACTCACCTGGCGCTGGCCTTAGAAGAACGAGGCAGAGATAGGAACTTTGAGGAACTGGCTTTTTATTCAGGCCCAGAACAGTGTAACATGCAGTGGGGTCATTCTCCTCGCCCCCCTCCTCGCTTACGGTGCTGGACAAAATAAACACACCAGGGTAAAATAACTAACACCGAACAGAAGAACAGTCAGACAATAAAACCCATGAATTAAACCCACACACCCACTCAGATTAGGTCAAAACCAGCAGAAGAAATTGCATCCCACAATCCTTTGAGCTACCAGCTCTGACAGCAGACCAATGGGTGTGTGACCGTCACTACAATATGCTGCAAAGGCAGCAGATATAAAATGAACAATAAAGGTCCCAGAACTGAGCCTTGTGGCACTCCTGAGGTGACGGATGCAGAAGAGGACTTGAACTTGGAAAAAACAACAGAAAACACAATATTCTTACAGTCAAAGCCTTTCCGTAGACTTACAGTTCCTTTAAAAGCTTCTTGATGGATTATTTGGCCCCAAATCTTGAGAATTTCATGAAACTCTCAGAAACATTGTGATGAGTAGGGTTGGGTACCGAGCCCCGGTATTGAACGAGGCCCGGGGCTGCATTCTTCAAGACCGCAGTATCGTTAAGATCTGACATGAACGGTTCTGCTATCGGTACTGGAGAAGTTACTTTTGTTTGTGTCCCACAAGATATAAACGTTATCTGTCCATATTTAACTCACCAAGTCAGTCAATTTTCCAATAATTAATGATTATATTAATTTCGGTATTCTCGCTGAAGAGGACAGCTCTGTCTGGCTGTTTGCGTGCACGGGGGGCGGTGCTGTTGTTCAGACAGTACGCGGCACGCGCACACACACACAAGACAAGGCAGCGCACACACAGAGGTGATCTGGTAGGGAACATGTGAGCGCTCCCCAAAAAATCCTTTAATCTCCCTAGACTAAAACCACCCATTTCCACGCTAAATGAATTAAGTTTGCGTCAAGGAGCCCCTACCATCCTGTCACCTTGCTGCTACGATGACCGTATGTTGGGCTGTCTGTGTAGGCGGGGCAAACAACAAACAGGTAGAGGCGGGGCTTAGACTCACCGCTTATGGTTCCAGACCCCCAACAAACTAACAGCTGCTTCCTAATAATTAATAACTAATAATAGTTTTCATCCATAAAATTAATATAATTTATTGGGTTTACTGGATTTAAAGAAAATAAATAAATAAATAGAAAGGAGTCTGCATCAAAGTGAATTTGTTTCCATCATCTCATTCAACTTAACTCTGGTGTTTGACAGACAGAAAAGTCTGTTCAAGGTTGTGGAAAATGGACTAAAGGAAACATCACGCTCATGAAGAATAGAAATAATTAAATTCATATTCTGACAGCATTTTGAATCAATACAAGTATTGCCAAATGAACATTGGCAATATATCAGCAAAAACATTTTTCTAACACACCTAGTGTTGCTCCCTGTGTTTTTCATCTCAGTGGGAAACTGATCCAAATGTCTTTGAGAGGTTCAGGTTCAGTCCCCTGGTCCAGCACATCCACGTGCATTCCAGGTTTGTATTGGAACATTCTCATGTATAAAGTAAAATGTTTTGTTAATAAAACAATGTTGCTGAATAATGAGAAAATAAAACACTTTATGTTCTTAATTTGTTATTTATTTATTTTTCGTCCTCAAAACGTATCGATAAGAGTATCGTTAAAATACCGGATCGATAAGCAGTATCAATAAGAGTAGTAGTACCGTTAAAACCTTAACGATACCCATCAGCGATTAGGCGGTAAAATGTCTGGTCCTCTGATCACCTCCCGTTTCACAGCACAGATGAGTCATGTTAGCACAGACTCTAAAACATTTGTCTTCTAGAAAATGTAGAGTGTCTTTTTGTCTCAAATGTTTTTGGCTATTGACAAATATCACAAGTGTGTGTTCTCATTTGGCTGATTGAACTCTAACCTGAAGCAGAAATAAACTGTGAACATTTTCTCTTTACAGCAGATCAGCATCTGACTAGGAAAAGGTTTTGACTGAGTCTCCGTCTCATCGGTCTTTTACAGGAAAAAAAAATGTCTTTCTTCAAAACAACAAACAACAAATGAATAATGTATATTTGAAATATGATATTTTTACCAGGATTCTAATACATAATTAAAATATTCATGAAGGGACTGGTGTTCAGAATATAATTTACATCTCTGCATAAGTAATTTTTCTGGGGATCGTGTTTATAACAAACCTGAAAGAACAACAACACAGTCTGTGTGTGTGTGTGTGGGTGTGTGTCTGGGTGTTTGTGTGGGTGTGTGGGTGTTTGTGTGTGTGTGTGTGTATGTGTGTGCGTGTGTGTGGGTGTGTGTCTGGGTGTTTGTGTGTGTGTGTGTGTGTGTGAGTGTGTGTGTGAGTGTGTGTGTGTGTGTGTGGGTGGGTGGGTGGGTGTGTGGGTGTGTGTGTGTGTGTGTGTGTGTATGTGTGTGTGTGTGTGCTGCGCTGCGCTGCTCTGTAATTAATTATGAGACTTTTATTCTTGAATTGCAGAGAAGAACCTTTATTGAAAAAAACACAAGAAAAAGAAAAGAGGTGGGGACAGAAGGACAAAGAGTGAGACACATACCGGAGGACAGGTTCATCCTCTCCTGCTGTGAGAGACAGCCGCTGTGCAGATAAGAGGAAACGCTGGTCATTATGGGGGGAGGCAGAGGGGCCACAGTGTCAGACACATTTCCTCTGTTGGCTCATTAATCTTCTGGTGACCTTCAGAGGAGACAGTCAGCTTCCCAGTCAAAGAGCAACATAAACAGAATTCAGCTTCCACCTGGCAAAACCCCCAACATTCATTACTTCAATGTATAATTATTATTATTATTATTGTAAACACAGTTTGATAAAGGATAAAGATGATTCAAATGTGTAATTTTTATGACTTTACTGTGATGTTGCAGTTACTGGAGGCAGATATGGTAAAATTATGACTTGATAGAAATAGAATAAAAACAAAATAAAGTGAGAATGAAACATCAAGCCTGTAAAGGGCCTATAACACACTAAATCCTCTTTTTTTAACTTTAAGTGTATAATAATGTTAATCTGTCAGTAAAAACAAGCCCAAGGTGGTATTCTGATCCATTCTCTCAATGGATCTCTCATTCATCTAGAGTATTCCTCTGAAAATTCTGCTCTCTGAGCACCAGCCCCTCCCACTCCACAGAAATGAGTGGCTCCTCACATTGTGACATCACAAAGTGAGGAGCCGCCCCTTCAAGGAAGAGTCTGTTCTACCAGCTCTGCCCCCAGGCTAACAGACACTGCCCACTTTCTCAGTGGATGGAGCCATAGTGATCAAACGTTTTAATTTATATGAACAATATGAACGTCCATGTTTGTTAAACTTCAGAAATGTGTTTTTGTGGGACAAACTCAGACACGCTGCTGAGGCCGACTCTAGGATGATGTCATGAAATTTTCATTTTATTTTACCAGGAAATTCCATTGAGACTACATCTCTTTTTCAAGGGAGACCTGGGTGAAATGGGCAACACCCACAATGACAGAAAGGCGGAGCCTCAGAGATCGAGTCGTCTTACTTCCTGGTTGGAAAAAAAACTGCACAAATAACTAATATTTCATAAAAATGGTTCTTTAGTGTGTCAAAAGCGATATATGATCTTAGATATGAATGTAGTTTAATATAAAAGGCTTTAGAAATGCAGGATATAGACCCTGTAACCCTTGTGCTATCCTAGGCACTTTACCGTTGGGAGTTGGGTCATCTAGACCAGTGTTTTTCAACCAGTGTGCCGTGGGAAATTGCCCTCAACTGAAACATTTATGATCTCCAGGATTTCACCTCTTTGTTCATCCAAACAAGCCCTAAAAAAACACTAAGAAATAAGGAATATGACAGATCATAAAATACTTTTTTCTTTGTGTTTATTTGATTCTATTAAAGACATTTTGATAAAAATGACGGTACCGATTTAGCTGCAGCTTAATCTCTGTTTTAGCAAAAGTCACGCCCCTTTAACTGTCTCCACCAATCATTCTTGGATTCTTAATCACGTCTCATCAGTCTGACCAATCAGAAGTGGTTAAAGTCTTCACTTCCTTGTTGTGCATTCTGCTGATAAAGTCGCTCAGTTCTAACAAAAATACCAGCTAAAGCTCGTCTTTAGCGGTGTAGCTTTCCACATGAATCCAGGTGTCAGACCGTGGAACAAGAGAACAAAACAATGAAGCTCAGAGACGCTGGTCGTTCTGCATTCGGCGGATTATTGAACTACATCTCCCATGATGCATTGGGTTAAAAGTAACCCAACTCGTCTCTCCTCTTAACGTCTTGAAACCACAACGAACACAAATCAAACAGTTTTTAAATCTTTTAACTTAACTTTTATTACATCTTTTAGAGAAAAAAACAGCTGCAGCTTCCAGCGTTTTCTGCCACAATTTTTTGAATGCTGGTGTGCCCCGAGATTTTTGTCAAGGTTTAAGTGTGCCGCGGCTCAAAAAAGGTTGAAAAACACTGATCTAGACCCACTAGACAGAGCTCTTTTCAATTTTTTGTGATCTTCACTGGTGTCCATGGATTACATGAAATGTTTCCACCTTTATCCACTTTTGTCATGGTAGGAGAACATGTCAAAGTAAGGGGGGGTCATCTAAGATAGCACAAGGGTTAAATCAGAGTGGGAGAAATACTTTAGGAATGCAGATCCTGACTACTGTGTTCTTCTGGTTGTTCATATATATATATATATATATATATATATATATATAGCTTGGAGGAGAAACCACCCACGGAGGGTGAGAGGGGCAAGTTTGTTTTTTTTTTTTTTTATATGTATATAACTTGTGTGAATAACTTAAAACACACGGTTTCCTTTTTGAAGTTTTGCATTTTAAACATAATTCTGCTTTATTTGTTTTCAATGTTTTAATTTTTCATTCTGGTTTAAACTAGTTTTTACAATAACATTGAAGTTCCACATGAATACACGTTTCAAACGTTATTTCCTTCTCTAAAAACTGCCTGAGTGGAATCAAGGAGATTCCATGAAAGATATTTTCATAAAATAGTTTTTTCTCTGCATCTTCAGGAACATTGTGATGTTTTGCACAGACTGTAAAGTCACTGTAAGAAGAACGGCAGCAAACATCAGTTTGTGTTTTCTGTCTAAAAGATCCAAAACTGCTGATAGTTTTACTCTAAAACACAAACAAAGAATAGAATTAACTAAACGTTTTACACTAGTATTGGGAGGCTAAAATTCACTGCAAAGCTTCACCAAATCATGTAACTCACCATGTACGGATCAAAAGTAGATCCTTCATTGCACTTATGTACATATTCATGTTTATTTGATGACGTCTTCACTTTCTTGCTTTTGTTCCTCCTGGATGCAGAAGACGTACCTGACGGTGTGGAAGTGGAAAACTCTCCTTTCACTGCACAGCTTTTATCTGCCCAAAGCTAAAAAAGAAAAAGAGTTTTCAGAAGTTAAAAAAAGGGAAAACAGGAAGTGTTGCTGGTGAGGTTAGACAAGCTTTATTGTTGCTTCAGGATCTTGTTAAGCCGAGGGGAAACAGCCTTTCTCTCCGGGTTTAATGAAGATCTTAAAGTTCCATGTTATGTTTCATGTCTCTTTAGCAGGCAGGTTTGCATTTTCTGGACATGATCCTAAATTCGATTCTCGGTCCAGGAATCTGCTGCATCGTCAGAAATCACCACTAATTACTGGCGGCATAAATCCTCCGGCAGAAACAGCTTAAATCAATTAGCTGTGGACGGCTGAGCTCGATCTTTCCCACTTTTCTCACGGTCGTACTGAACTGCGGGGCGTCTTCCTCTGAGGTTTCTTTCTCCTCCTCTTCTTCACATTCCCTCTTTTTCTTGTCCATTCACCTTGTGAAAGTTCATTAAACAAAAGTTCTTTTTCTTTTTTACTACAAAAGCGAGTGGGAAGTCAGAGAGGAATGTTGACTCACATTCAGTTCAAGAGAAGCTTTTCCCACAATGTCATCTCATTTTTCTTTCTTTTACCCCTAAAAAAAGTGAAAAATTGTTTGTAGGCTTGGAAACGGCTTAGCATTGGTTTTTAACTGATGATAGTGGTTTGGTCAGTTCAGCCTCGTCCTTTGCGTGTGTCTGCATCACCATGTGGATGTTCATCCATGTGACGACGTCTGGAAGATGAGTCATGGCATCTGGACTGAAGGATTCATCCTAGTAGCTGTATGAGACTGATGCACTAAACATCCACACATGTATTAATCATCTGGATAACCTGTAAAACCCAACTTAAGAGAGTCCCTCCACTCCAAATGAGGTTCCTCCAGATGCCAGCCTGTGGATTCCAGCTGAGGCAGATGTTAGTTGAGGTGCAGCTCAGCTCACAGCACAGAGTCCCAGAGGTCAGCCGCTAACTTCGCTGTCCACACACAGAACCACCAGCACAGTGCGACAGCAGCAAGTCTTTAGAGGAGCAGGGACGCAGGCGCGTTTCCACGGAAACCCACCGACCTGCAGAACAAGGGCAGACGCAGCATCCAGTCAGCACGGTGACAGTGATGTGAAGCTGAGCCTAAAAACGAAAACTTCTCTTTCTCCGGTCGTCTTTGGTAGATCAAATCAGGCATGCTGCCTGTGGCTGTAGTGGAGAAGATTCCTGCAGGAAAAGTGCTCAGACTGTGAAATGAACCAATCCCTTCTGTTCAGCTGAGCTGGAGGACTGAACTATCACTGACACGGATTTCCTGGCTGTGACTGTGAGGCGGACCAGCAGCCGAATGTAAACAGTATCCAGAGACATTTATTATGCTTTATTAGAAAAATAATAAATGCACCAAAGACATTAACAGAAACTGTTAAATGAACTGAAGTTTGACTTCACTGAAAAAACCAACCATCAGAAACAAAATGACCTAAAAAGAGGACACACATTTATCTACAGAATAAAACAGACTGGACCGGACCGGACCAGAATCTTTGTTCATCATTCTCAGGTACAATGAGGTAAACCTCATACCTCAAACAACCCTGAGGTTCATTCATTCATTTTCTATTCCGTTTATCCCTTTGGGGGTCACGGGGCTGCTGGAGCCTATCCCGGCCACTTGGCGAAGGCAGGGGATGCCCTGGACAGGTCACCAGTCTGTCACAGGGTAGAGTGTCCTCAATCACACATCCATTCACTCTCACACCTATGTAACCAATCAACCTATGAAGCATGTTTTTTGGACAGTGGGAGGAAGCCAGAGTCCCCGGAGAAAACCCACGCATACACGGGGAGAACATGCAAACTCCACACAGAAAGGTCCCCCCTTGATTTTGTTTTTCATGTCCCCCAGCCGGGACTTGAACCAGGGACCTTCTTGCTGTGAGGCAAGAGTGCTAACCACTGTGCCACCGTGCAGCCTATGCAACCCTGAGGTCTAAAATAATAATTACAAAAAAAATAAAAAGCATTATCCAGTCACTAAAATGAATCCCGTTTCACCAAAGGTCCCGTCGGCATGGAGATGCATCGACAGTTACCCATCCAGCAAAGTTCCTGACCTTTTCTAAACCAGAAGACACTTTTGAAACCCAGAAGTTCTTTTGCGGTTTCAGATGGTTGGAGGAGAGACGTCTGGTGTCTGAACAGTAGGAAGCTGCAAACAGAGAGCCTCACAGGGACAGCCACTGCATTTCCAGGTGATAAGGTTTTCCTGCTCACATGACAATGAGGGGCTCCAGGACTGGATCCAGGTGTCAGGATTCTCACAATCCTGCAGTTTTGGGACGGAGCTCTGAATAGAAAAGCACCAGACGTCTCTGAGTGACTCATCTTCCCTCCCCGTCTGACCTCAGCAGCTGTGCACACACGCCAAGCAGGCTGCCTGCTCGCCGCCGACAAACACATTGTTCTGCCTAACGAGGGAAATGAGAGTGTAAAGGGTATCTATTAATTAAAAAGGAGGCAGAAGAGGAGCAGGAGGGGGAGGGATTTCACAGCATGTTTTTAGAGCTCATAAAAAGGTGACGCATTATGTTGCTGATGCAGCAAACCTCACTTCTAAAACAGGAATCATGGGAGCCCACATTCTGACAGCGTCTTCATAGACATGGATTAACCTGAAGCAGCCAGCAGGAATTTGAAGAACAGGTGAAGGGTTGACACAAATACTCAGGATTATGTTTGTGAGAAAGCCCAGAGGCAGAGCAGATGTTAGGATTAGATCTGGAGATTGAAAATCCCAGTTTTGGATGGCATTCATTTCCATGCTTTTGTTTCTTCTCTTTGTTCTGTGGATGTGATCAACACACAGACACACAACAGCAGCTGTGAAGACGAGCAGATGGACGAAGGCCACAACAGACTTTCTCTAACACTCAGATTTTGGCAGATTGCCTTTCATGTCATTTCAGAAATGTTCACTTCTTCATTTCCCACCTAAATGCAGCATTCAGAGCAGTTAATGAGCTTTATTCTCCCGGTAAGAAGCCAAATGAAGCATTTTTACGTGTGTGGATCGTCTTTGGAGAGTTGAGATTGAACCTGAAGGTCTTCGTTCAAACGGCTCTCATAGGTCGATGTGTCAGCAGCTGGAAAGCAGGCAGATCTGTGTGGAGCACGCAGGTAACCCGCAGGAAATGCTGCCACTGTTGACAATCCTGTCAAAACATGTTTTTTTGTGGGGGCACACAGCGGGTGACAGGTTGTAGTGAACACTTGAAGACGGTGTGAGGGGGAGTAAGGGTGGAGTGGGTGAGACGGAGGCGAGTCGTACAGAATTGTCGTTTTTTTACTTGTTTGCATGATATCAGGAGCTGGAAGTTTGGACGTGTGTGTCGGATTTGTCGGTTTGGTTTGATTTATTTACAAATGCAATGGAAGAGGACTGCATTGCACTCAATGTGGTTGTGTGATAAACAATGACAATGAAGTTAGAAGTTATTTATCCTGAGACACCAGCTGAGGACAGCAGATCAGGGGAATCCGTCTGCCAGTCAACCCAACGTCAGCCACCCAGACCAGGACCAGCAGAACCACCACAAGGGCCCCCCAGCACCAGAGAGCAGGGGGTCACAGACCAGCTCCAATGTGTACAATCTCAATCCAATCGCCCCCAGCCCAGACAAGTAGCCCACCACCACCTAAGAGTTCTGAGCATCCCCCTACCCCAACCCCAGGCATGAACCAGGGCCCCCAAAGGGAGACTCGCCTCACGCTCCAGACACATGTCCACCCGCCCACCGGGAAGTCCAGAAGAGAGTGAGACAGGGGTGGCCTAACCCCGCCAATGAGAGGGGGCCCAGAGAAGTCACGACCCCCAGTGAGGTCCAGTGCTCCGGGGCAAAGGCCAGAACCAGAACCACAGGGACGGCCTCAGACGTGATGTGAACCCCGGCTAATGATCCCGCCTCCTTTAGGGAGGACAGGGGGTGTGTTGGGTGTAGTCTTGTGTTAGACTTGGAGGCCAGACTACAGCGGTTGGAAGCGCGGCTCCTTACAGTGGAAGCTAAGCCGGCAGGCCAGGTTGTTACTCGTAGCATGGGCCGCGCTACCCGGGCTGATCTAGCTAACGGCCCGGCGGCCCCAGCAGCCGGTAAACACACAGGAAGGCTTTGTACGGAAGGGGAGGAAGCATGGAGCTAAACGCAAAAACAGAGCCATTAAAGAAAGGACTTTCTTTGCTGCATGTTTCACTTCTACCATTCGATGGGTTTTATCTTGAACTGTCAATCACAACAGTCTTCAGAAAACTGCAGGAATCCTTCACTGTTTTCTCGTCACGTTGCAAACTAACCAACCTCCAGCTTTCACATGAACAGGCCTGATGACTGTGAATGAACAGACTTACCCCAGACAACAAATAAAACAAATAAATGTATGATATGTAAAAGTTATAAAGATATAATGTTGAAAATAAATAAGAAAAACAAAAACCAGCTTTTTTACATTTCAGCTTTTAACTACTGGTAAATACAGTTTTAGCTTTTTCCTTTAAAAACATGGAGCGATGCCCCCCCCAGCGCTAACACGCACGTTGGACCTGTCAGGTGCCGCTTGAAGAGAAAACGAGAGGTTGAATGAAAAGCTTTTGTTGAGTTTTTTTTTTGAAGAACACAGCTTCCATAAAGGAGCCGGCTCTTGTCTGTCAGTCCAAACAGCGGCTCTAAAAGATCCATTTCATTCACGGCCGACTCTCACTATTGTTTAGGGAAGCAACAGAATTAGGGGATAACGTGAGGCGAGAGAGGGACGTCAATGACATTTTGTAGCAATAATAAGACACTAAAAAGGCTAAAATGATGAGATAAAGTGTTGCCTGCTTCACACCTATTCAACTAACACCAGAGCAGTTCAAGTGAAAGGTCCTTGAACGGCCTGAACGTGCAGCACGACATGAGGAAATAAGACGATCAGTGAGTAGTTTGTGTGGACATCTCAGGGGCACTTCTGCATCACGTGCACACCCTGTGTGTGCAGCATTTGACCACGGCCGGTAAGGACCTGCATGTTGACCTCAGAACAGGACATCTGTTAGTGTGGAACACACAGCTCTGGACTTGCAGAGCTGAATATTTTGTTAAAAATAAAAAACTTCGGGTTGAAAAACTTACAAAATACTACTTCTGTTGTTCAGTGTATATTAACTTTATGCAACAGTTAATCCAAGGGAAGAAACCCAGAATCAGGAAGAAACGACCCAGAACCAGTATTCAACTAGAAAAGGCTTTACTGCCTAAACCATGACTCAGAGACGCTCCGACACAGAACACAGAATGGCCACAGATTGAATAGACAAACATAACACACCTGATGCAGAACACCTGTGACTCTCGCAGGAAGGGGAGGGCCTCCAGGAGAGATCACAGCTGAGAACTAAGACAGGCCTTTCCATCACACTTTATCTCTTCTGAAGCTTTACGTTTTTGTTTTTTTTAGATAAATTATTCACTTTGAAATCTTTTGCAGCAAATATCTTCTGAGGTTTTTTCTTGACTAAATGCATCAGAAAAACAGCTGCTGGGGTGATTGTGTGAGGAAATGAGCAGCATGCATCTTAGTCTGACGTCTAGCAACATGTTCATGAAGACTTGTGTAGTTATTTTTGCTCATTTGTACCTGAAATTGGACGGTCACACACTCTGGACCTCCCTACGCCTCCTCATCCTCTCTTCTGCCTTCTCTGCTTCTTCCCCCTCTTCCTCTTCCAGACAAGTTTACCGACTGTCATGCAGATCTGAGCGGACAGATGGTCACAAATGGAAAGTGTTTACTTCTGCGCGGCTCCTAACAAAACGAGCAGATGCCGGCAGAGCTGCTACTCGTTTCCAATCAGCGTGACACCAAAGCTTTGCTCACCGGG
The DNA here is from genome assembly GCA_023969325.1 of Oryzias curvinotus. Taxonomy (NCBI): domain Eukaryota; kingdom Metazoa; phylum Chordata; class Actinopteri; order Beloniformes; family Adrianichthyidae; genus Oryzias; species Oryzias curvinotus. Next base: position 1,185,664 of record CM043727.1, read on the forward strand.
AGGAGGACACGGAGAGCAAAGCCACTCAGGAGTTGAGGAGTTCCTCCTGAGACCTGAGTGGTTCATTTTCAAAGATACACACAGATGTGCCTGTTCTCCAAGACACACCTCCAGGGAAGGTCAGGATCGGCTTCATCTCTTCTGTCTTTGCTTTCAGCGTCTGTGGAGTTTGGTTTGATTTCCTTAATAATATAAACATGTAGCAGAATTCCCTGTGCTGCACATGCTGTGAGCATCCAGGAGAGAGACACACGGCAGTCGTGGTTCTGTACCATCTGGGTCAGAATGACTCACCAAAACGGAAACTCAGTCCAGGTGCTGCTACAGCACAACAGGAAACGGCTACTTTAGGGGGAAAGCAGGATGTGAATCCTAACCAGTCAGCCTAACATGGAATTAGAAAACTATGAAACAAGCAGAATTCAAAGAGGAACAATTGGATCCAGCTTTATAACTGAATGAAGAACGGGCACCAAGAAAGGGTCTTTAATGAGGGGGCCTGTGGAGCAGCAGACAGCTCGGAGGAGATCCTCAGATCCAGATTCTGGAGACGATCATGACTGCTGAGAAGTCTGGAACAAGGTGAAGATGGACAGAAAGAGGCTGGAAAAGTGCAGCTCAAAGGAAAGACTTTTAAATTAAAAGGGAAGAAGTTTAATGAATAGATTGACTTTGAGAAAACTTTCATGGCACTGCAGCACTCTTGGAGATCAGCTCTGGTGATCTAACGGTCTGACACAAAGTGAAACGGTGGTCCCACATCAAATCCAGCATTTTATAACCTGTATTTTTTTATGATTTTTTTCCTTTCAACTGCTCCCACAGTAAACACCAGACGACTTGCACAGGTGACTTACCTCTCTGACGGATGTCTCTCCTGACCAGACCTTCTGTATTCATCAGGGTTTGAGACCAGCCCCCATGTGGCTGCTGTGACTACCAGCATGCAATAGTCCCGGTGGGTCTTCCTGAACCCTGCTTAGTTTCTAAATCAGGTACATCCAGGGCAGCATAACATCAGCCGGCAAAAAAACTCTTCTAGTCCGGATGTCTTCTGGACGCCTCCCTGGGGAGGTGTTCTGGGCATGTCCCACTGGGCGGAGGCCCCAGGGAAGACCCAGGACATGCTGGAGAGACTATGTCTCAGCTGGGCTGGGAACTTCTCAGGGTCCCCCCAGAGGAGCTGGAGGAAGTGGCTGGGGGAGGGAAGTCTGGGAATCTTTGTTTAGACTGCTGCCCCCACGACCCGGTCCCAGATGGATGGATGGATAGATGGATGGATGGATGGATGGATGGATGGATGGATGGAGGATGATGGATGGATGATGGATGGATGGATGGATGGATGGATGGATGATGGATGGATGGATGGATGGATGGATGGATGGATGGATGATGGATGGATGGATGGATGGATGGTTGGATGATGGATGGATGATGGATGGAGGGGGGACGGAGGGTGGATGGATGGATGATGGATGGATGGATGATGGATGGATGGATGGATGGATGGATGGATGATGATGGATGGATGATGGATGGATGGATGGATGGATGGATGATGGATGGATGGATGATGGATGGATGGATGGATGGATGGATGGATGATGGATGGATGGATGGATGGATGGATGGATGGATGATGGATGGATGGATGGATGGTTGGATGATGGATGGATGATGGATGGATGGAGGGACGGAGGTGGGATGGATGGATGATGGATGGATGATGGATGATGGATGATGGATGGATGGATGGAGGATGGATGGATTGATGATGGATGGATGGATGATGGATGGATGATGGATGGATGGATGGATGGATGGATGGATGGATGGATGATGGATGGATGGATGATGGATGGATGGATGGATGGATGGATGATGGATGGATGGATGGATGGATGGATGGATGGATGATGGATGGATGGATGGATGGATGGTTGGATGATGGATGGATGATGGATGGAGGGAGGGACGGAGGGTGGGATGGATGGATGATGGATGGATGGATGATGGATGGATGGATGGATGGATGGATGGATGGATGGATGGATGGATGGTTGGATGATGGATGGATGATGGATGGAGGGAGGGACGGAGGGTGGGATGGATGGATGATGGATGGATGGATGATGGATGGATGGATGGATGGATGGATGATGGATGGATGGATGATGGATGGATGGATGGATGGATGGATGGATGATGGATGGATGGATGATGATGGATGGATGGATGGATGGATGGATGATGGATGGATGGATGGATGGATGATGGATGGATGGATGGATGGATGGATGGTTGGATGATGGATGGATGATGGATGGATGGAGGGACGGAGGGTGGGATGGATGGATGATGGATGGATGGATGATGGATGATGGATGGATGGATGGATGGATGGATGGATGATGGATGGATGGATGATGGATGGATGATGGATGGATGGATGGATGGATGGATGGATGATGGATGGATGGATGATGGATGGATGGATGATGGATGGATGGATGGATGGATGGATGGTTGGATGATGGATGGATGATGGATGGAGGGAGGGACGGAGGGTGGGATGGATGGATGATGGATGGATGGATGATGGATGATGGATGGATGGATGATGATGGATGGATGGATGGATGGATGGATGGAGGGAGGGAGGGATGATGGATGGATGGATGGATGATGGATGGATGGATGGATGATGGATGGATGGATGATGGATGATGGATGGATGATGGATGATGGATGGATGGATGATGGATGATGGATGGATGGATGGATGATGGATGATGGATGGATGGATGGAGGGAGGGATGGATGATGGATGGATGGATGGATGGATGATGGATGATGGATGGATGGATGGGATGGATGGATGGATGGATGATGGATGGATGGATGGATGATGGATGGATGGATGGATGGATGATGGATGGATGGATGGATGGATGATGGATGGATGGATGCTAGCCTGTTTCCATTCTCCAATTTTGTTTTGATTTTTAATTTAAAAAAAACTTGAATCCTCACAAAAATCAGCCCAGGCCATAATATTAATGTTTTTTGTACAAGATGCAACAGATGAAAGACAGTTCAAACTTTCATAAATACAGATAACTATTATAACTATAAATAAATACAAATCCAATCTACACACAGACTAAGATTTACCCAAACTTTTGGACTCCTCGGTCCGTGCTTTAAGGCGGGTCGGTGGGTAGCTGTCCCCCGTTGTAAATGGGCCGGTCCCCGTCGGGGCGGCGCATGGCGATTGGAGTGGACTGAGGAGAGTGCAACCTGGTTGACAGTAGCACCCACAGAGGGGGGCCCACAGACGGCAAAGAGGACGCAGTGAGCACTACAGTCCACGGCCCTGATGCGGTGGGGTCTGGGCGGCGTTTGCTGTAAAGTAGTTTCTTTTCTTTTCCTCCATTGAATGAAACGGGTCATCCTCCAAAAACTGAGAAAAATATTGGTGGTTCTGCCAGAAAATGTGGAAATAATGCAAAGTCTAATGCTACCATTGACTTTGAATAGACTACAAGATCAGCCTAAACGTTCACTATTCTGAGAGGAAACTCACTCGGATCGTCCTCAATGTTTTCCAGAACTTCTTCTTCATTAGCTGCAGTTAGAATTCACTCATAGAAAGTCACATCCTGGTATTTCAGCTGTTTCTGCAGTTGTAGAGCAGCAGTGGGCATTCGACCTATCCAATATGGCGTCCCAGTTTATGTACGCAACAAGCTAGCATCTAGCGACTCTAGTCTATAGAACTCATTGTAAATAACTATTACATCACATTTTAAATCCTTTTGTGACGGTTCCCGTTAGCTTTGAAACTTTTGAAAACAGATTTTTCTAATCCTCACAGGTTTCTCTCTGTTGACTTTGATCCGTTTGATTTTCTTTTGCAAAAATCCCAAATCTGCAGCTCCTGAAAATTCTGTTTTAGGATTTTTGGAGACCTCTCCTCTGCCGTCAGAAATGGGACAAGTCGTCATCAGTGATGCTGCAGTTGCACATTAAAAATGCACACATTTCAGAGTCAATCTCTGGAACCCTGCCCCCCCCCCCCCACTCCAGGGTGCACACTAGAGCCAGAATGACTCCCTAAAACAGATCTGTTGATGTTTGGCTGCTGAAACCGTCCTTGACAAAGAAAGGATCAGGATCTCCAGGTTAAAGTGCTTGTAGAGGAAAATCCAAGTTTTCCTGGGTCAAAGTGTTGCTCTCATTGATAAGAAGCATCCTTCTCTGCCACGGAAAGAGAGTCTCATGACCTGAACTGACATCAAATTACATCCAAACAAAGATGCAAACAAGTACATCTTATCGGAATCCCTTCCTGGATTCCTCATGTGAAGGATTCTGATAAATTTAGGTCAGATCCTCTGATGAAAAAGTAAAATAGCTTCATTATTTGCTTATAAGACATAATTACATTAAAGTCCCATTCAGAAGCAGGATGAGTACATCTTTGTTGCTTGGGAGGGGGCACTTAGGGGAGACCCAATTCCCTCCTCTCACTAAATTATTTCCTAGACTTTGCAGAGAATATTCATCAGCAGCCACTGCAGTTCTGTCTGAATATTCATTACTGCAGGTGGAACATGAAAGCAACAAGAGACAAACATGCGTCTCCGTGGAGAAGGAAACACCCTCAAAGCCGCGAGTTTGACTCAACCGTTTATCAGACAAACATGAAGGAGAGGGAACAGATTTGAACGGGAATATCGAGTCTGAATGTTGAAACGCTCCTGGGAATCATTTCTATTTGCATGAAACTTTCCCTGATGTGACACACAGCAGACATATTAGTTCTACAAAGAGGGGAACTGTGTGTTTCCAGAGTTAGAACGGACCTCCAGCTTTCTGAGGGAACGCCATCCAGATTGATTCAATTCACTTTTATCTGTATAGCCCAGATTCACAGCAACAGTCGTCTTGATTCGTATCAGTAATGAAAAAGTGAAACATAAATTCAAAAGGATCATGAATACAAAGAATTCAATAGAAAAATACTAAAATGAACTAACAAACTAAACTAAAGTGGACATCTCTGCCCTCAGACCCCCCTTCTCTGTTAGGAAAAACTAAAAGAAACGGATTTGGGAAAAAACGAAGCTTCAACTTCTAGCAGCCTAAAAAAAATAGTTATTGTTAAATTTAACTAAACACACATTTAAACACATTAACATGAAGTTAAATCATCTCTGAATACTAGCTAGTCTGACAATAATCCTGTCCACAGAGGAATGTTTTCAGTCTAACTTTGAATGTAGAAACTGAGTCGGCCTCTCTTCCATGAGCTGGGAGTTTATTCCAGAAAACAGGGCTCTGAGGTCGTCCCCCCACAGACTCTCAGGCGCCACGCTTCCTTCACTGCATCAAAAGCAGCTTGGAGGTCCATTGTTGGCTGATTAAAGCCCATTTTCTACTGAGGCTGCGGTTTTTAAAACCTGATGCGTTTGGTTTCATCTGATGGACCACGGCACAGGTGTCAAACCCCAGGCCTCAAGGGCCGGTGTCCTGCATGTTTTCTAACCAACCTGCCATTCAAGCTCCTAAACACACCTGATCCAGGTAATCAGCAGCAAATGAGGCAGGATTTCTGAAAGACCAGCAGGAGGCCGGCCCTCAAGGCCTGGAGTTTGACCCCCCTGGACCACGGCTTCAGAGCTTGGATGTGGATGTGTTTCCCACTGAGGACTGAGGAGCTTGACCATCAGCTTCATGACCAACTGCTGTGAGCTCAAACAGATGCAGCAGCACGTCTCATCAGGAGGAGGATCTTCTCTGGAGGGGGCCAACAAACATGACCTGCTGGCGCTCCAATCCGGACCAAAGCAGCTCACATGATTGGATGAGGTTGTTCATTACAGTGAAATGCAGCAGCTTCCATGTTTGTGCTTCATTGTTGACGTCTTCATATGCAGAGCCCTTTTTCCTGCAGGGATGGGCCACTCCAGGCCTCGAAGGCCGCATGATTTCCTGATGTCCGAGCACCACTCATGACTGATTACCTGCTTCAGGTGTGTCCAGCCAATTGGAACATGCCAGAGCAGGGCATGCTGGGAAACAGTCGCCCATCCCTGATGGTCGTGTTTCGACACTCATTTTCCCCATATGTCACGTCCTTCAGAGCTGCTCCTTCAGCTCTTTCACGTTTGAAGGACATTTGCTCGTATACTAAATCCTGCAGCTGCAGTGGGATTGACTTTCAGACCGTTAGCTCATCTCCGACTCTCTCATTCTTTTCCTCCTCCTCATTCATTTCCCAGACTTGTTCTTCATCATCCTCTGACATGCAACATCGTCCTTAACCGAGTCATGCTGGGTCCTCACTGCCGGCACACAGCAGGGGCCTGCTTTAATACACTGCCTTACCTCTGAAGAATGACTGAGACAAAAACCACAACCACCAACCTCAGACAGATGAGTCAACTGGTTGTTTCTCACTCTGAGGTCTGCTGTGCGACAACAGGAACATTTGTCTTTGATACATTTCAACCAGAGGTCAATTTGCCCTAAGACCCTAAGACACATGTGTCAAACTCAACTCATGTAGCTGATTGCATTTTATTTATGTGTAGCTGCAGTTGTAATTATTCAGTGTTTGCAGGTCTGTATGCAGACAAATAGTTGTCATCAAACCATCAGTTGGATGCAAGGCTGTCTGCAGCCTTTTTTGTAACATGTTACACGTGTGATACATGCTCATTCTAGCTCAGTTTGATGCCATTTGTCTTTATTCACTTGGACAGTTTGATCCTTCATTAATGGAGTTACAGTGAGGTCAATAAGTATTTGATCCCCCTGTGATTCAGCAAGTTCTCCCACTTAGAAAACATGGAGGGTCTAAAATGTTCATCATAGGTGCATTTCCACAGTGAGAGACAGAATCTGAAGAAACATTCAGAAATCACGTTGTACGATTTTTAAAACACTTTATTTGTATATTACTGTGGCAAATAAGTATTTGATTACTTGAGTTAAACAGCTTTAATATTTGGTACAGAAGCCTTTGTTAACATTCCATAGGTCAAACGGTTCCTGTAGTTCTTCACTGGGTTTCTACACTGCAGCAGGGGTTCTGGCCCACTCCTCCAGACAGATCTTCTCTAGATCTGTCAGGGTTCGGGGCTGTCACTGAGCAACATGGAGTTTCAGCTCCCTCCAAAGATTCTCTATTGGATTTAGGTCTGGAGACTGGCTAGGCCACTCCAGAACCTTGATTATGCTTCTTACGGAGCCACTCCTCGGTTTTCTTGGCTGTGTGCTTCGGGTCATTGTCATGCTGGAAGACCAGCCACGCCCCATCTTCAACGCTCGGACTGAGGTAAGGAGGTTTCTGCCCAATATCTCACAATACAGAGCCCCGTTCATCCTCTCTTTTATACAGTGCAGTCGTCCGGTCCCCTGTGCAGAAAAACACCCCAGAGCATGATGCTTCCACCCCCATGCTTCACTGTAGGTATGGTGTTCTTGGGATGAGGCTCCTCTTCCTTCCTCCTCCAAACACGCCGAATGGAGTTCAGACCAAAAAGTTCTACTTTTGGTCTCATCTGACCACCAGACTTTCTCCCATGACTCCTCTGGATCATCAAGATGGTCATCAGCAAACTTCAGACGGGCCTTGACATGGGCTGACTTCAGCAGGGGAACCTTCTGTGGAATACATGATTTGAAACCATGACGTTTGAATGGATTACTGATAGTCGCCTTGGAAACGGTGGTCCAGCTCTCTGCAGGTCATTGACCAGCTCCTCCCGTGTAGTCCTGGGCTGATTCTTCACCTTCCTTAGCATCATGGATACCCCACCAGGTGAGATCTTGCGAGGGGCCCCAGTCCGAGGGACATTGACAGTCATCATTAGCCTCTTTCATTTTCTGACAATTGCTCCAACAGTTGTTCTTTTCTCACCAAGCTGCTTGGCAATTGCCCCGTAGCCACTTCCAGCTGTGTGAAGGTCTACAATTGTGTCTCTTGTGTCTTGTGACAGCTCTTTGGTTCTGCCCATGTTGGTAGTTAGACTTCTGACTGATTGTGGGGGGGGCACAGGTCCTTTTATGCAAGCTAACCACCTCAAACAGGTAGCCACTAATCTAGAATCATGAGCAGAGTGGAGTCGGACTATTTCAAAGCAGAACAGCAGGTCTTTGCTGGTCAGAAATCTATCTGATAATCAAGTGATCAAATACTTATTTGTCACAGTAATATACAAATAAAGTGTTTAAAAAAATTGTACAACGTGATTTCTGAATGTTTCTCCAGATTCTGTCTCTCACTGTGGAAATACAGCTATGATGAACATTTTAGACCCTCCATGTTTTCTAAGTGGGAGAACTTGCTGAATCACAGGGGGATCAAATACTTATTGACCTCACTGTATGTGGGTTTTAATAAGCGGGCAAAATTGAAAAGGATTTATGCTACAGTTAGAAACAAACATATGTTTTCTATGCAACTGGAATTGTCACTTTAGAAAGTGAGAATTAATAAATAATGAGTAATTTAACATTAAAGAGTAGTTACATTCATTTTTCATTACATTTAGTTACATGTATACGTTACATCTGGTCCTTTGAGGACAGCTTTATGCTGATGTGGCCCTCAGTGAGAATGAGTTTGACCCCCCTGACCTAAGACTGCACGATTCCACCGTCTAAAATGAAAATAAAGCACCAAAGGTGCTGCTGCTCCTCTGCAGAGGCTGTGCAGTTCCACTAATAGATATGTCAGAACTGTCATGTACACAGGATCGGCCCCCCAGGCTTTATCTTTCTCAGGCGTCCCGGGTGGTCTGCTGGATCTCACACTGACTGACAGGTGTGACAAGCGGCCGGCGTGGAAGCCTGATGCCACCAGAAGGGATCCTGGCTGCTGAGATGTGGCGCGTCGACAGAGTCAGTAACACTTTGATGCTAAATGGAAATCTCAGGTTTGTGGGCAGCTTCCAGAAGGCCGTCCACAAGGTAACCCAGTTATTTAGGGTTCCATTTCCAAACCTTAAATGTCCGAGTAAATAACTTGATCTCAGTAATCTAATCTATTATCCTAAATGCCTCGTCTTTGCCGGCTGGCCTGTCTTTCGTCTGCAGCTCCAAAGGCCGTGTCCTGCAGCCGCTACCTACATTTGGTGCATTTTCTATGTATGACGTGTCAGTCTTTCGTGAATACTGCGTGATCTACGTCATTCACACGTGTTTCTCGCGGTCGTCGATGTGCACAGATGATGGTTTCAGCCGACGGGTCTTTAAGGGAATTCGGTTTTGAGCTGGTAAAAACTTTGAGCCGGTTAGGAATTACGCAGTTTACACGTGTTCCATACACAATCTTATGCAATTGTGCGTGACTTTTGTGAGATGCAAATGTGTGTCTTTCCACGACTGTTCCACGTTTGTCTAACAGACTTTTCCTCCATGAACCACCGATGTATAACTTTTAGATCACGTACACAGCGCACAGATCACATTAAAATGATGTAATTGATGCATGAATCACTGATGAATTGCACATAAACAGGGAAATAATCCTTTACGGTCCATGTTCTATGTTGATTTACGTGTTCTTTGCGTGTGTATTCATGCTTCTTCTGTGGTTTTAATGACTGCTTATTTTAGATTATTGCCGTTTGGCAACATCAAACTTTAATTTAAAGTAGGAAAAACATCCCAAAATGTGGCTATTTCATCATCATCATCATCATCATCAGCCTGTCACGCCACTGCTGGCGGATAGCCTCCACATCTTACTCCACCCATCACGGTTTGGGCACTCTGGCTCCACGTGCTGCCTGCCTTCTGCTCGATGTCATCTCTCCATCTTTTCTTCTGTCTTCCCCTTCCTCTCTTCCTGTCCCACGGAGTCCATTCTGTTGTTTTCTTAGCCCATTCGTGGTTCTTCATTCGGGCTACATGTCCTGCCCACTTGCCTTTGGCTTCAATCACTTCAATCACAATGACATCCTTCGCCCCTGTTCTTGATCTTAAGTCTTGTTCCTGACCGTATCTCTCCTCGTAACACCCAGCATTGATCGTTGCTCCTCTGGGTGACTGCCAGGTTTCTCTCTTTGGCGGTTGGTAAGTGACCATGTATCAGTTCCATACGTCATTGATGGCAGTATGACAGTGTTCATGATCTTCCTCTTGAGACACATGGGCATTTTTTGATCTCTCAGAAACGTGCTGTACTGTCCGAATCTCGTCCAAGTGGATGTTACTCTCTCGTCTATTTCTTTCGCCATCTCATTTCCTGGTGTTAGCAGTCTTCCCAAATACTTGTACTCATCCACCTCCTCCAGCTGTTCTCCATCCACAATTATTCCTTTCCTTCTCCTTTTCCTTGCTATTTCCTTGCACATGGTTTTGGTTTTCTTTTTGTTCATTTTCATGCCATCTTTTCTCCCTTCCTTGTTCAGATCATTGAGCAGCTTGCTGAGATCCTCTTCCTTTTCTGCAAATAAGATGATATCATCTTCTATTTATGGGCAAATATTTAATTGTGACAAAGTAGATGAATTTACAAACAACTATGATCAGAGAATCAGTTGGCATGTTACTGAATGAATGTGAAACTTTACTGCTTCATCTGTTTTGAATGAAATAAGACTGAATACTTCAGACTTCTATCAAATGACTGAGACTGAAGCTGCTCTGTTAATGCTTTGACCATGAAAGACTGTCTGCTTTGTATGTTTCCTAACAATAAAGGAAGAGCTTTTCTGTCTAAAATGTCTTTTTGTGTAGGAAGTCAGTCTCTTCACAGGAGTTTTCTGTACTTTTGAAACATTTGGATCTTCTTGGGCCCTAAAATCAGCTGCTCTGCTCCTTGTTGTGCTGTCTGGCTCTGCTATCACTCCTCGCCCCTCTTTATCTCTGACTGCACTTTGCCTCTGGTCCTCAGATAACAGAAGAATGACATCTTCTAGTCGACAGCGTGGCCCACAATCCTGCAGGGTGGTGTGAGTCAGCAAAGGTTGAGGGAGGCAGGAGGAGGTGGAGCAATGAGAGCGGCTGCAAAGTCAGGACGAGCGAGCGTTGGCTGCAGCGTTTGAACCGGCTGATGGACTCACGCCTCCTCACACGTACAGCTGCAATGAGAGGAGTCTGCAGCAGTGTGCAGAGCAGCCAGTCACGCGGGGATGAATGATTCATCTGCTGAGAGGGAGGCATACGGGCAGCTGAAGGATGTAGGGGAGGACAGGGACAGACAGAAACTGGCTTCTCTTTACTTTGCTGAGCAGACAGTGGAAACGTGTTTTTCTGCAGCATCTCATGCAAGATGCTCTGTGACAAGTAACTCATGTGAAGAACACTGTAGGGTTTCATGTGGAAAAGTGTTTCTACAAAAAAACACCTGATCATCAGTTAGGGTGACCCAATACTTTGTAGCTGCTTCAATCAGCTGACCAAAGTCTCCAAGCTCCGCCCCTTTCTGATCCTTCACTGTCAGACTAACGGATCCATGAAGGTCTTTGTTTTCCTGGTCTGAGCTGGAATCTGGATCAGAACTGGACGGATGGACAGATCTGATGTTGCTGCCATTTTTGTTGCACTGCTAATGTTAGCTTGGGGGTGTGAGGGGCTGTAAGCTAGTGAGAGAGAGTAAACAAAGGCATGATGGGAAGGGCTTGCTGCATAACAATAGTCCCGCCCACAACTCAGAGGTGAACTCCTGCTGCTCCTACAATGACAGTTTTTCTAATGTTAGCTAAAAACATCGATCCTAATGAAAAGACCACATCAAAGGAGGATCACAGCTGGACTTCAGAATGTTCTAACACCTGAGCTTACCTGGCAGCAGCATGTTTAAGTGGAAAAGACAAGCCTGTCAGCAGAAGAACAAAGTCTTTGTCTGGTTCCAACCCCATGACGAGCACAAACTGAGAAGGACAGAGCCTCTGTGGGCTTTCAGCCTCCATGTTTCCTCTGAGCAGGTGCCAGGTGTCCCCCCCCCATGCCGGTTTCTGTCTCTTTCTGTTTGACTCAGGCCTTCCTTCATCAGTGCCGTTCACACTCATCATCCATGCAGTGCGAGGCGGCATCAAAATTCAGACTAACTCATTTCCATCCAGACACACCGAAATACCAAAGACATTCATGCAGGTGAGCCGCACACTCCCGTCGTGTCATTAAATTCTGCCCCCCGCCTGTGATTCCCAGCTAATTACAGGGCTGAAGGGGGACTAAACACAGGTGGGGCGCACACACACTGCAGATGAAATCAGCAGAGGGTTTGTGTGTTGCAGCTCTGCTTTCAGCATCAGCTGTAAACCTGCTGCTCCAGAACCACATTCTGCTTCTGTTTTCACACATCCGGCTCCCAGAAACGTCGGGATTTGTTCCATATAGTCTCACCTCACTCCTGCGAAGCAGAAAGTGTGGGGGCTGCAGCAGCAAAAGCTGCAGAAGGCAGGAACCAAGAAACCCACAAAAGAGAAGAGATCAACACAAAAACATTGTGTTTGGGTTTCGAATGCATTCTGTTTGACTGGGAGGTAATGAAACCGTCTCCACTTTACCCCCAAAGACCCACTAACCACAGACATCACAATGTCATTATGGATGCACAAACCTCACAAATTAAACAGACTATGAGGGCTTTATCCTGACAAATACACCCAAACTCAGCTTTTCTATGAAACGACTGAGCAATCACTGATTTGCACAAAATGACTGATAGACAAAGAGGTCTCTTAGATTTAAAGGCTGAACGTCTACTTTAGCAGGAACAGACAGAATAACATCAAAACGCCAGATTCTCTACAACAGGAGGAGATTTTTGAGAAGATCCTCCTGTAGATCTGAGCAGAGGAGATTCAGCCTCAACGTGCACAAACTCTCAAACTTAACAGGATATCAAGTCCTTTTCAACCAGCGAGGGCTCAGTGACGCCCTGTTCAGGCGTGTTGGAATAACCATACGTTTGGCGTTCTGATGGGTTCTGCCTTTTGGTCGTGTTTTGTTTTAATGACAAATGCAGGAAAGAATGATCAGAGAGACGGTTGTGGTTTATCTGCTGAACTCCACAAAGAGAGGAACACTGAGATGAACAGTAACAGTCTTTTCAAATTAAAACCACGCAGTTAAAATCAGAAGAGCTCCAGTCTAAGGTTCCATTAGTGTTTTTGTGTCCGCTGTCTATGTCTACTGAACTCCGGAGCCTTTGGAGCTCTGCCAGACGTCAATCCACGACGACAACGCGTGGCACCGTGGTAACCTTTAATGTGGTCCCAGCTCTCTCTCAGAAGAAGAAACAGGTCTGTGTTTGTCTGTTTGTAAGAAGAGAATAATTATTTTACAAACTAATCACAGAATGTGATTTCCTGGATTTTTAGTTTTCATGTAGTTATTCAATAGTAAATTCAAGTTCAGATGAATATTAGCTAATTAAAAGACTTATTTCAAAATAAAAGCTGACACAGATGCTAGTCTTCTCTTTAAAAAAAACAATGTTCCTGCAGAAAAGTTAAGTCATGTATTCAAGTCAGTCAAGATAGAAAACAAATAAAAGGAAAATCCAGCCTGCAAGACAACAGTGAGGGAGAACATTAAACAGGATTGTAGATATTATCCCTTGTGCTATCTTAGATGACCCCCCCCCCCTTCCATTGAGGTGTTCTCCTACCATGACAAAGGTGGATAAAGGTGGAGAGGATTTCATGTAATCCATGGACACCAGTGAAGATCACAAATCATTGAAGAACAAAGGTTCAGAGCTCTGTCTAGTGGGTCTAGATGACCCCACTGTCTAGTGGGTCTAGATGACCCCACTCCCAATGTTAACGTGCCTTGGATAGAACAAGGGTTACAGTGGTAAATACATTAACCTCTCGACGTCTGGACTCCCGTCAGCCTGCAGACCGCTGCAGCCGTTTTGATTTGCTGCACAGTGAAACCATAAGTGTGGCACATGATGCTTTGTTCACATTGAACCTTATTAGCTGGTGATGTTTGTGTGTTATTGAAAGGCAGAGTAACATTTCACATGTCTCTGTACTAATGTCTGTGCAGGTGCGTGCATGTGTGTGTGCGTGTGTGCGTGCATGCGTGCATGTGTGTGTGTCATGGCTGCCACAGTGGCTGTCTCCACAGATGGGGATTCGGTTCTTCGTTAACAAATTCAAATCCAGAGAGAGACTCATACATCAAACCTAAGCTTGGAGCACCGATCTCATCTGTGGCTGCAGAGAAACCGCCAGGGACTCGCAGTCGTCTGTGAGTCACGCTCTGAGCCAAAGATCCTGTAGATTTATGTTGGGGGCCGGCGGACGGCACGAGTTCATGGTCTGTGGCTGCAGATTCAGGCCCAGAGGCCGGCCGGCTCCTTTTCCGGCTGCTTGGATTCACGGTGAGAACAGAATCCTGCAGGACTCACAGACGGCGCCGACATGACGCTTTTCTGCAGCGCTCACGCACGTTTTACACTACCCCCCCATTTTCTTTGAAAGAATGGAGGAGCTGTGAACATTCATCTTTAGGACTGTACTGGGACCCAGAGCAGCTGAGGGCCCCACAGGGGCCCCAAACTGACCACAGCTGTGGCACTCTAAAACAGAGACGGTGCTCGCCGAGACGTCCTCATCCCCCAAATATCTCTGCTCCCATCAGTTTCTGTCTGACAAAGGATTTTCTTTAGCACTCCTACATTAGCTTTGCTCAAACTGTGACTGTTTAACACTTAGAAAAAGAAATGATCGACATTCCTGAAGAAAGAATGCTGCACTATTTCAGTCAGACCACTCATGCAGTTTATTCCATATTTTCTTTTAGTTTGGGCCTCAAGGCTCCGTTCAGATACATAAACAAAGATCTCCATAGAAAACTTTGGGTATTAAACTACCCCTGACGGAGCTCACAGGTGGAAGCCGGGGAGGAGGGTGGGGCAACAAACACAGAGAAGAAGATGGAAGAAGAGGACTGGACCACACCTGGACTTAAGTAGGACACTGAACAGGTGAGTTGATTGGACTGAACCGCCCACGGGGAGGAGTCACCAGGTAAACACACTGCTGAGATGCCTGCCTGAAATACTCCCAGGGTCGTTCACTTAAATACTTTAGCTTCAAAACCCTTTAAAAATGTTTCAAACTTTATTCTTTGCTAAGAACAAAGCTTCAAAAACTCTTCAGCAGCTTTTATTCATGGAAACGATTTGTGAACGAGCCTCACTGAGGATTGACAGATCTTAGTTTATGACAGCAGACCAACTTTTCCAACTTTTTTCCTGGAATTCAGCTCCATGAGGGGTTTGGGGATTTGTATTGTTTCATTCTCACAGCCTCTATTTGTAACAAGCATCATATTAACACGGCAGTAGGAGTGGCTTATCTCCCATTTCAAACAACCATATTTGTTTACATGGTAAAGACATTTGCTCCTCCCCCTCGTCAGCGTCTGCTCTGCAGTTGGACATGGGTGGCAAGACGACCCAAATGAAGACCAAGGTCTTCCTCCTGTAGCTCTGACGGTAAATCCAGCTGTGGACTGAATAGTTCATGCACATTCTCAGCTGTGTTTTGCTATAATATATTCTTTTTCAAAATGAATGTATGTTGGAAAACTGGGAGGCAGCAGACTCAATGAGGGGAACGAGGAGTGAGTTGAACAGGTTTGTTAGTCCAGACCGCGTTCGCTTCATTTGGTCTGGATCCAGTCCTGAACCTTGCATTGGTCTGTATTTATTTAGCCAAAGCTTGCAAACAAAACCACATGACTAAAGATCTCTTCAGTCATTGGCCAGAAAATTATGAGGGCGGGACAAAGCTGCACTTTGGAAACCGTACTCTGTAAAATTTCTTGATCAACTTTGAACGTCAACGTCAGGTTTAACACTTTTGAATTGGTACGGTGGAGTCACGGTGCAGGCCAGTTACCGAGGCGACGGCGGCTAAGGCGGAACGCTGATAAGTGTTTATGACGTCTAGATTGTTGGGAAAACAGTGAGAAGGAATGTAGATCCTGTTCAAAGTTGATTTAATGATCCTGCATTCATCCAATTCCATTTCACAGTTGCTGTGTCTCATCCTTTTGATTGCTTCCTCTGTTTACATCCCATAATGCCCGGCTACAGTGGATGTTTTAGTTCAGGTGCTTCACTCCCAACACGGAGCCTATTCAGGCTGAGGAAAACTCCTCAGTCCGACTGGAAAAGAACTGAGACCGCCACGAAAGACGGGTCAGAGAGCGGTTCCTGGTCCCGGTTCCTGGTCCCGGTTCCTGGTCCCGGATCAGGGTCCACTTGTGTCAGACTCCAACTTTGGCTTAGATTGTTCTCTGGTTCTCTAAGTGAACCAAATGTGTCCGGTCTGAATCCGGCCTTAGACTCATCAGTTGGGAGGAAGTTTATGAGAAGGGAGTGGCCTAAAGAGCTCGGAGACAAACGCTCGAACAGGCATCGCGTGAAAACAGAAGACTGTCTAAAGCCATGAAAGGTTTTCCACGTTTGTTGGGAAAAGCCTCAGCAGACCGTGGCTGCATGTTCCGTTTACTGTGCAGGAAAGCCTCACCGTGACCCTAAAGCTAGCTGAACCCAGAAGATGGCGGATAACGCGATAAAGCTGAGGCAACATCCTCACTTTCATGTTTGTCCTCCGTGGAGGTCGTCGCCCGCAGCAGAGCTATTGTTAGCAAGGAGCTCGACTGCAGAGGAGCTGCAGAGAGCTGGAAGGCCGCTGCAAGCTAGGGCTGAGGAAATAATTGGGGAGGAGAAGGTAGAGGATGCTGTGCTGGGGAACGGATGCAGATCGAGGGGCAGGAAGGGGCAGGAAGGGGCAGAAAACCTTGACATGCTGATACAGAAAAATGCAGTGCAGAGGATGTAAGGGGGGGGGGGGTATAGGGAAAGAAACAGACCTGAACAAAGGATGTGGAGGGAAAGTTATGAAGACGTGACAGTGATGTTTCATCTGGAGAGTCGAGATGCTTTTGTTCTGTTTTAAAGGTTCTTCCCAATCCTCATATTGGGAAGACTTCAGTCTGTCCCACACATCCATGACGAGGTAAACGCTGGTTATGTTTACATGCATATACATGTATGCAGCTTTACTAGCTTCATAGAAGAGCCAAAGATCTGAACAGTCACAGTACAATTCACACGCACACACACACACACACCCACACACACGCACAGACACACGCACACATTTCCTGAGTCTACTTCTGAACAGGCTACTTAGAAACCTTACAGGTGAAGGCAGATCTGAGCAAATGAAGCTGCTGTTGTTGAAATATCTCAAAAGAAATAAAGAAATCGCATCATAGAGCAGAAGATATCTGCACTCTTTTAAAAAACACAATTGTAAAAAGAGTTTTCTGCATGTCTTCTTCACAGGGCGTCTTCATCAGCATCCACAGTTCTTCTCCCTGAGGAGGCAGAATTTAAAAGATCAGCCGGTTTATTTATTTATTTTAACTTGTCCTGTCCAACAGCTGGGCAGACAGCTGAGAGCTGAAGGCCTCTTGTGTTGGACAGATTTTACTTTAACAACAGGGGTTATGAATCTATGACAAACCAGAGGAATGTCTGAATAAACCCCTTTAGGAATCCAGGACAAACTTTATTAGATTCCATCATATTTGAACATCTTTGGTGTTGGACCGGATGGAAAAGGAAAGGAGGGAAGAAGAGAGAGGGATGTTAGAGAGGGGGGGGGTAGGAGGGTGATAATAGAAAAGGGGGGGGTAAAACCATGAAGCAGCATAAAGCAACAAGTTTACTGGATGTTTATCATTACGGTGAGGTTCAGATGTAATACAAATCTAGAAGGGCGGGGCCTGTCCACACACACTCAGATGTTATAAACACACCTGTTAGCTGCAAAAATGTCAACATGAACACAATACAGATATTGTTCACACACGCATACTTATGCCTTTAAACCAACTAGTGTGAAATATTTCTTTCATTCATTCACACAAACTTATTAGTGTAAAGGTGAGCTAACACCTGTGCTCAGGTGAGTGTTTATGTTCTTCTAAATGAATGGTGGAATGTGAAAAGAAGGAGGGAGAGTGACCAGCCATCCCCACACCAAGACCCCCACCACAGCAGCAGCGGCAGCCAGAACCCCCCAACACCACACAGCAGCAGGCAGAGAACAACCACCCCCCGGGCGATCACATCCGCCACCCAGGCCAGGGCCAGCAGGACCACCACGAGGCCCCCAGAGCCAGAGAGCAGGGAGGCATGGGGGGAAGAGAGCACCGCCCCAGCCCAACCAGGGGAGCAGCCCCCCTGCCACACCGGGAGGGCCCAACGCAGGCCCCCACCCGAGAAGGGCGCCCACAGCCCCAGACGAGCACCCCATCACCACCCAGGAGTTCTGGGCATCACCCCGCCACAACCCCAGGTACGAGCCAGGACCCCCCAAGGGAGACCTGCCCCGCGCTCCAGGCAGCCACCCACCCGGCCCACGGTTAGTCTAGGAAGAAGCAAGGTAGGGGCCAGCCGGCCCCGCCCAGGAGGGGGGCACCCAGGAGAAGAGGGGTCCACAAGGGGTGTTGTTAACATGGCCTGACCAGGCTCGGCCACAGTTGGACATTCGGCGGGGCCCAGGGCCAAGGACCAGGACCCACCCCACAGGGACACGAACACCCCCCAGGCTCAGGTGTGATGTGATACCGGCTCTTGGTCTGCCAGAAAGCTCAGGGATCCCCCTCCCTGCGTGGAGAGAGGACTGCCGGGCCCAGGAAGCCAGCACCCAGGGGACACGGCCACCGTTGCCAAGGGCCCAGTACCCCCCACCAGGGATGGGGTAGGGGGCAGATGGTCCAAGGTCCCACCTTCCTTGTAAAATGCGTGTGTGTTTGTGAGGGCATGTGTGTGTGCATGTGTGTGTGTGCTGGAGTGTATATTTGGAGAAGTGAAGGGTGTGTGTACTAAGGGGGTGCAGTTAAAATTGGCGGGGAGGGCACTGAGGGGACATCTCCTGATTACTCACAGTGATGTCCCATCACCCTCCAACTGTTTGTTTTTTTTACTTTTACAAGTGAAAAAATGTCTAAGGTCACCAACTAACTAACCAACTTCCTTTATTTTTATGAGCTGAGAGAAACAGGAAATGACATCATCCAGATCAGAAGATGATGAAGAGTATAAGTACTTGTTCTGGTTCTCTGGTCCTCGTCCCCTTTGGTTCTCCTCCTGGCCATGCAGACCAGAGCAGCAACCAGACCCAGAAACAGCAACGCCACCTTCACCACGGCTCCAGCGAGGATGATGAAGGTGTGACAAGGAAGATCTGCAGACCAGAGATTTACCAGCATCAGCTCAGACATACGTGGATGGCTGTGTGAAGCTCTGGATTGGGACATCAGTCCCCCCTCGTCTGAGATGAAGACTGATAATAATGGTGTTAATGAATTAGGATGAAAAACCTCCAAACGTCAGTGTCTCTTCAGGGCTGGATCAGCATGTTGACAGTCATGTGGTGACAGAATGACTCAGGTGTGAACACTCACTGCTCAAAGTATGCAGATACACGTCAAACTCATTCTTGTTCCCGAGCCGAAGCAGATACCGCCCAGCGTCTTCCTCAGTGAGGTTCCTGATGAGCAGAGAGCCGTCACTGCTCACACTCAGCCTGGAGGCTGCAGCTGAAGTCCACACGACTCTTCCTTTGAGGACTGCTGGTCTCAGTGCTCCCTCTGGATCTTTCTGGAACAGCCAGGTGACATCAGAACACGAGGAAGAGGAGGATGTAGCTCTGCAGGGTAGAAGGACGTCGTCTCCAACTCTGTGATTGAGATGTTTGGTTTGTCCACTGATGTCTGCAGGAGACAAAAGGAAACGATGAACCTTTAGCACAACAGTCTGCAGAAACTAACGGACATCATTATCTCTGCAAGGTTCTGTTTCCAAGGTCATTTCATCAAAGAAAGGAATATTAAAATGTATTTATTCATAACTGACATCAAAGTTTGACTTTTGGACAATTTAAAATGTGACATTAATTCAATTTAGTGTTTGAATTTGAAATGAGGATTTCTCCTTAAGTCTGCTGCACGAGTCATTCTGTCTGAGACGTTGATCTGTTAGAAATGTTCAGGTCAGGTTTGGTTTCCTCTTTAGTGATAAATGAATAAAGATAAAACTGAAAATGAAGACTTTGCTTCTATTTTGGGACATTAAACCGTTTAAAGAGACACAACGTTTGTAGTTCCCCTTAAGGAAGTTTGGTTTTCTTTTTCCTTTGGACAGAGAATTGGGCTC
Source organism: Oryzias curvinotus (assembly GCA_023969325.1). Taxonomy (NCBI): domain Eukaryota; kingdom Metazoa; phylum Chordata; class Actinopteri; order Beloniformes; family Adrianichthyidae; genus Oryzias; species Oryzias curvinotus. The sequence goes on from CM043727.1 coordinate 1,205,888, forward strand.
AGATCCATTCAAGAAGGTTTTCTTCATTCTGAGGTGAACATAATGAGTCAAAATGGGTTTTAACTGTAAAAAAGTGACGCTTCTTTGAGGTTTCTCAGCAAAATGGACTTTAAACAATCAAACATGGCTGACAGTCAAAAGACTGGCAGAACAGGAATGAAAAACCATTTCAAGTTCACGGGATTGAGGGATTGTCTGGAGAGAGCAGCTCTTGAAAGCCTCACTGTTCTTCTATGGGTCTTCCCTCATCTTCTTTCTGACCATCAAAGGGGAAAAGCTGCCCCCCTGAACCTGTATAAGCCATAATTCACCTGTCTGTCCTGCAGATCAGTCTGTCATGGAGCGAAGAGCAGCAGAGCAGCCAACTGATCACTGAGTCACAACACAACAACACAACAGAGACTCACACAACAACACAACACACAGCAGAGACTCACACAACAACACAACACACAGCAGAGACTCACACAACAACACAACTGACATCTGAAACGATCCACTCTCCACATCTGCCGTTGGTTCAACATCATCGTCATCATCATCATCATCATCATCATCATCATCATCATCATCATCATCATCATCATCATCATCATCATCATCATCATCATCATCATCATCATGTCTAAACCAGCAGAAACCCTGACAGTCACATGTTCCTCTAAACCTGTTGAGTGGTTGTAGTTTCATTTATGTTTTTCTAAAAAAAAACTCCAAACATGTTCTGTTATTTAAAATCTAAAACCTGCTTTAAAGAAAAGTGTTTTCTTGAATTTAATGTTTGCTTCTAGTTATAATAAATTCCTGTTTCAGCAGATATTTTTGTTTTATTATATTTGTTTTCTTTTCTTCTGTGATAATTACATTAAATGACTATATATATTGAATGATTATTCATATTATCAATCTGTATATAACAACCAACATAAATGAGATTTTGTTCAAATTTTACGTTTTTACTTCACTTTCTTTTCCTGATAGTTTGGTAAAAATAACAACAATTAAATGTAAATAGAAAAGTTACAAATAGATGTTTTTGATTGACACTGAATGTGTTCTAGAAGGATCCACAGTGATGTGGAGTAAAAGTTGTTTTAATCTGAAAATCCTGAAGATTCACAGGAATGACTGAAAGAACGGAAAAGCTTTTTGGTTTCTAAGCTGTGGGAGAAAACAGTTGTAGAGTTCCATCCTTCTCACCTGTTAGATGGTAGACGGCGTGGGTCTTCACCTGCTTGTCTTTCACAAACTGACAGGTGAACCTCTGCTGGTTTCCTCTCTGATGCTCCACAGTCAGAACAGAAACACACTTTGATGGTTTCTGAAGCTCAAACGCTGGATTGTTGGCAGGCAGTTCTGATCCCGTCTGGTTCCTCCAGATGATGCTGCTTCCCTCGCAGACGTGGAGTTCATGGAAACTCAGCAAGGAGCACGTCAGGTCGACTCTTCCACCAACATCTGAGGGAGACACATGGACTGAAGGACAACAGACTTGTTAGTCCATTCTTTTTGTTCTTTATTGGATTTTCAACGTAACCCCTTTTTACCATGTGACACATTTACAGTATTGACTAAAATCAATCAAACTGATCAGAAGTTTGGGATATTTCCTCCCATCCGTCTCACTAAACGTGTTTGTCATCAGTTTGAGCTTCTTCCAGCCTAAACAATTCAAAGAGTTCAGCGTCTCTTCAGGCTTTGAGCTTTTCTCCATCAGATCAGACAGAGTGATGGGACTCAGAATACTCACTGCTCAAAACCTCCAGGAACACCGGGACGTAGGTGTAGTAGTCCTGTCTGTCCCGGCAGACGTAGCGTCCAGCGTCTTCCTCGCTGACGTTCCTGATGAGCAGAGCGCAGCTGCTGCTCACGCTCAGCCTGGAAGCTGCAGGCTGCTCAGCGTTTGCTGTGCAGCTCAGCTGTTCTGAAGCGGCTCTTCTGAGTCTGCTGATCACCCAGACGTCTCGGTTAGAGCGCCTTTTCACAGAACAAGGCAAAACGGCGGCCTCTCCAACCCTTTTATACAGCGCCTCATAAACGAAAACAGCAGGACAAACTAGAAGAAACAGAAAATGACAATCAGTCATTGATAAGAAATCCTCTTTCACATCTTTAACTCGGAAACTTTCTGAATAGAATTGTGAATTCAGATGAAGTCCATATTTGTTCCTGTTAGTTGTTGGTATTTTAAATGTTTGGCCTCTTTTCAACATATTTGTTTGTGTTTTTAGAAATGGAAAGATCATTTCAAAAGCCATTAGCAAACATTTGGCTATTTTTCCAACGTTGATTTCTTTAAAACATGAATGCAGAGAAGCTTCAAATCCTTAAAAGAACATTTGTTTGGTGCTAAAATGTGAGGGGAGTCAATCAAATTCACAAATCTATAGCCTTATCATTTGTGTCCTTGCAAGTCTTCCTTTTATTCTCTTCCCTCAATTATTTTTTTTAACTTAACAGATTAATTTCCTATTTATTAACATTAAGTGCCGTTGTTGCAGCTGAAATTGCAAAAGTCCTTTTAGTTTAAGGACGTTAGTTCAGTTTTCTTCACTGTTAACGTTCCTCACCATCTTCAGCTTTCAAACATGCATTTTGCAGCAAATGGAACTTTGAAATCTGAATTATGTTTTGTTTTTATACAAAATTCTCTTCTTTACCAAAGAAATCACAGAAAAAGTTGTTTTAATCTACTTTTACAATACACATTTTTAAACAAAAAAATCTGTCTTTTATAAAATAGACCCACTACAAAAAAGTTTTAAAGTTAAAGAAACATTTTGCAAAACACTTAAAAAATATATTACCTTCAAACTGAAGCATGAAAATAAAGATTAATTTCAGTAGCAGAGTCATTCTTAGCCTCGCTGTAAACGTTCATTTCCTCTTTGGTGATGACTCTTGGCTCCTCCCACTCAGTATTTTAGTGTCATTCCATTTAAGGATGAAGCTCAACAGTTCATCAGTTCAGTCTCATAAAAAAGAAGTGTTATAACAGAGGAAGTGCTGTTGGTCTGTTGGTTTCCTGTCCTCAGAACGCGCTTCTAAGATGCTCATTACTTTTGATCACAAAGTCCGTCCTCTGTTACTCCACCTCCTCCTGTCTGATTCGATTTGATCCCAGCTGGACGGACGTCTGCAGACGCAGCCGTCCGTCTGCAGACGCAGCCGTCCGTCTGCAGTCGCAGCCGTCCGTCTGCAGTCGCAGCCGTCCGTCTGTCACCGTTTGCTTTGAGCTAAACTCTAAAACTTCCGGTTTGGACGGGTACATCTAACATTTTCAGAACGTTTCATAGAAGCACACACACTAGATCTTCATGAATGATCCGTTAAAATGTGTTTCTCCTCTAAATTCCTTTTTAGACAAACTAACATCATCCACGGTCCTGTACATCAGTTTTTCTGTTTAAACATGTTTTCAAAATATTAAACCAAATTCTTTTGGATTTTACTGGTATGGATTTCTTTTTGGACTTTATGAAAGACAGAAGTGGATGTGGAGAATTTTAGAGAAGGAAAAGGAAGAAATGAAGCAGAAGTTTGAGAACGAACAGAGAAACACAAAGGAGGAGGAGGAGGAGAAACGAAAAGAAACTAAACGTGTCTCCATGTTTATCATTATAACTTTAACACCGGATGTTTATCTGAACAACCGGGCCTGTTCAGCCCCCCCTGGGATCCTCAGGAGCAGGTCTGCTGGGGGTCCCAAAGGTCAGAACCAAACGCCACGGCGAGGCCTCATTCCAGCACCGTGGAGCCGCCTGAGGATGTGAGGCCTTCATCCACTCTGGAGGCTTAATGGACTGTTGCTTCTTTGGATTCTCATTACTTTTTTACATTTTTTTATTTATGTAAAGGACTTTGAGGGGTTCTGTAGCAGGAAGTGGTATCTACAAACAAGTTGGTGGCGCTTCTGTTGGAGTCAAACTGTTCTCCCGGAGGCTGAACGGTTTCAGGAAACGACAGATCTGATCCATGTCAGAAACGTCGTTCTGCTGATCCCAACAATCCCATCAATCACTCAGACATGGAGTTCCATTCATTAGAGAAATAAATCCCAGCCACACCAGGTTTTACTGCATTTAGACACGTCTTTATTGCAGCAGCAGAGGCTCACGTGATCATGCGGGGGTCCCCCCCCCACAGGTACATCCACAGGTTCAGAGTTCAGAATCTGTCTGTGTTCACAAAGATGACAAATGTTGTCGTTTCCCAACAAAAGGAAATGTAAAAAAAGGTTCTGAACTTATGAAGTGGCGGTGACCCTACGCGACCTTTAGGCAGAAACTGAAATCCAACAAAGCAGAACCGTTTTCATACATGAGTCACATTAAAGGAGGGAAAACTGGCCTCCAAATGAAAAACAGAATTACATTTCACTATTTTCTTCTGTTATCAGATGTTTTCAATCATATACATCAGGAATGGTAAAGAACACTGCAAACAGCAGGAAGTTTAGGAACTAATAAATAATCTAAATTTAAATAAGTAGAGGATGCAAAGTGCCAATGCAGCGTTATAAAGTTACGCATTTCTAATTTAGGGCTGAAGGATTTTACTACTTACAGAGAAAGTTCTAGCAAGGTGGCAAATATCAATGCAACACTTTGCAGTGACCTCCGGTTTTGGTCCATTTTTACCAAACCACCGGAGCGCTGGTGGCATCAACACGCCGCTCCAGAAACCGATGACGGCGTGAAAGCTGCGCCGACACGCAGCTCTTCCTGGTTTGTAGGTCACATCGGAGAGTCGGGAAAAGGATTTACGTGCAGAAATGTTTGAGTTTCTGTGTCTGATAAAAACAGACTCTACACATGCAGTTGTTAAAGTGGGGGGGCTAGAAGCCATCGTCGTCGTCTCCATCGAAGCCGTAACCTGGAAGATGAGAGACAAACAGTTAGAGGAGCATTCAGTGCAGAGAGGCGATAAGGCTCTTTACGCGGGGTTCCCAATGTGCCGCAGGCGCCGCTCCGCACGCAAAGCTTTGCGACAGCATGCAGTACTTATGTGCATGTCAGCAAAAAGCTGCTTTCAAAGGTTGCTTACCGCCGCAAAGTTGGTAAAAATGACATTTTTAGACATGACGGAAAAGAAGTTTAGGTTATAAAACAAATGTTCAATGAAAATAAGTAGAACCTGAGCAGATCATGAGGCTACGTAGGTTGTCCAGGTGGGGTTAACGCCGTGTGACGTCATCACAGTGTGACGTCATCCCAGTGTGACGTCATCCCAGTGTGACGTCATCACAGTGTGACGTCATCCCAGTGTGACGTCATCCCAGTGTGACGTCATCACAGTGTGACGGCATCACAGTGTGACGTCATCACAGTGTGACGTCATCACAGTGTGACATCATCACAGTGTGACGGCATCACAGTGTGACGTCATCCCAGTGTGACGGCATCACAGTGTGACGTCAATCACAGTGTGACGTCATCACAGTGTGACGTCATCACAGTGTGACGTCATCACAGTGTGACGTCATCACAGTGTGACGACATCACAGTGTGACGTCATCACAGTGTGACGGCATCACAGTGTGACGTCATCACAGTGTGACGGCATCACAGTGTGACGTCATCACAGTGTGACGGCATCACAGTGTGACGTCATCACAGTGCGACGTCATCACAGTGCGACGGCATCACAGTGTAACGTCATCACAGTGCGACGGCATCACAGTATGCCGGCCAAACTGGTTCGGTACCAACACCAATGAAAGCAGACTTTCGTTGGACTGACTTACTGACTTCCTTGGAGAGATGAACACGTTTACCATCAGAGATCAACGTTTACAGCTGGTGTGTGTATGAAAGCGCAGATGATTTATAAAGAAAAATGCCATCAAATGTCAAAACTGAGTGATTTTTAGAGGTGTAAAGAACTTTATATTTTATGTTTGTAGTTCAATAGTTTTTAACCATCATGTAGTTTTCTACTGGTTCAGTATTCAGCTGCCCGCCTCATCACATGCACTCCCTCTATCAACCACCTCACATTCTTAAACAGCTTCCCTGGCCCCCCATCCAACACTAAATCTAGCTCGACACCAGGAATGTCAAACTCAAAGTCAAACTGAGCCAGAATGAAGCAGTACAGTCATGGGTTCAACTCAATATTTACTGCAACTGATATGTGATGTTTCACCTTTTTATATAGTGTCTCTTTATGTTATATTCTTTCCTTCCAGCCAAGTTAGCTCCGCCCACAAGACAAACAGGTCTGTCTTCATATCTGTGAGCAGATCATCTGCCTCCCGCCTGTCTTCAAAGCTCCTGGCGTCCATCTTTCTTTTGGTCATTTTTGTGGAGGCTGAAATGAATTAGTCCGATGTGACTGGAGCATGGCTGTCAGTGACTGTCTACAGAAAAAAGGAGCGCTTGCCGGTTTGGACTGCACACCAACGTACCACCAAAGCATTGTGGGATTTGAAGTATTATTGGTACCGTATATACCGCGGGCCAGCTCTAATGCACATTTGATATGATCTCCAATCATAATTACACTGCAGGCCAAATTTGGTCCGCGGGTCTGAGTCTGACACATGATCATGTGACCTGTAAAAAGAAAACAAAACAGAAAACAGACCGTTGCCCCCCAGGAGCTCCATGGCACTGACACAAGGGTCCTCCTCTTCATCCTCTTCCTCATCAGGCACATCATTGTAGACGACTGGTCCGCTCTCCACCACCACCCCCCCACTGCCCGGGGCTGCAGCCGGCGCTGGCAGGAGGTTGCAGAGGGAATCCTGGGGAGACTGAGGAGGTCGTCCACTTTAGATTTTCTTCAATGAGAAGCAGCAGGAAATGGAAACATGGGATGGATGGAAGTGGAGGAGAAAAAAAACTCTCACACTCACAGATGAGACCAACCAAGAGAAAAACCAATAAAAACGGATTTATTGACTGGGAGGGGGAGATACACGCAACCTGTTTTTAGTGTTTTCTAAATGTGCTCCACCGTTTGTTCCAGGAGGAAGTTAAAGGAAAAATCCCTGACAGACCAGAAAAACTGAAAGAAAGTTGTTTGGGGATGACAGCTAAGATGATGAAGATCATCATTTGGATTTTTCCTGCTTTGACCTTAAAACTGCTGTCAGACAAATGTCTGATGCTACGTTAGCAAAAGGCCTGGAAACGAGCGACCACTTCCTACGAAGAATCAATGCAAACAAGTGGAAATGTGTGCTTCAGGCTAACGCGTTTCAGGCTAACGCATTTGAGGCTAACGCGCTTCAGGCTAACGCGCATCAGGCTAACGCGCTTCAGGCTAACGCGCTTCAGGCTAACGCGCTTCAGGCTAACGTGTTCCAGGCTTACGTGCTTCATGCTAACGTGCTTCAGGCTATAGCATTTCAGGCTAGCGCGTTTAAGGCTAACGCGTTTCAGGCTAACATGCGTCAGGCTAATGAGTTTCAGGCTAGCGTGTTTCAGGCTAGTGCATTTAAGGCTAACGTGTTTAAGCATTACGCATTGCAGGCTAATGCGCATCAGGCTAACGTGTTTCAGGCTAGTGTGTTTTAGGCTAACGAGCTGCATGCTAACGCACTTCAGGCTAACGCACATCAGGCTAACGCGTTTCAGGCTAGCGTGTTTTAGGCTAACGCGCTTCATGCTAATGTGTTCCAGGCTTACGTGCTTCGTGCTAACGTGCTTCAGGCTAACGTGTTTCAGGCTAGCGCGTTTTAGGCTAACGTGTTTAAGCATTCCGCATTGCGGGCTAATGCGCATCAGGCTAACGTGTTTCAGGCCAGCTTGTTTTAGGCTAACGCGCTGCATGCTAACGCGCTTCAGGCTAACGCACTTCATGCTAACGTGCTTCAGGCTAAAGCGTTTCAGGCTAGCGCGTTTAAGGCTTACGCGTGCAGGCTAGCGCGCATCAGGCTAACGTGTTTCAGGCTAGCGTGTTTTAGGCAAACTCGCTTAATGCTAACGTGTTCCAGGCTTACGTGCTTCATGCTAATGTGCTTCAGGCTAAAGCGTTTCAGGCTAGCGCCTTTAAGGCTTACGCGTGCAGGCTAGCGCGCATCAGGCTAACGTGTTTCAGGCTAACATGCGTCAGGCTAACGAGTTTCAGGCTAGCGTGTTTCAGGCTAGCGCATTTTAGGCTAACGTGTTTAAGCATTGCGCATTGCTGGCTAATGCGCATCAGGCTAACGTGTTTCAGGCAAGCGTGTTTTAGGCTAACGCGCTGCATGCTAACGCGCTTCAGGCTAACGCACTTCATGCTAACGAGCTTCAGGCTAACGCGCATCAGGCTAACGCATTTCAGGCTAGCGTGTTTTAGGCTAACGCGCTTCATGCTAACGTGTTCCAGGCTTACGTGCTTCATGCTAACGTGCTTCAGGCTAAAGTGTTTCAGGCTAGCGCGTTTAAGGCTAGCGTGTTTTAGGCTAACGCGCTTCATGCTAACGTGTTCCAGGCTTACGTGCTTCATGCTAACGTGCTTCAGGCTAAAGCGTTTCAGGCTAGCGCGTTTAAGGCTTACGCGTGCAGGCTAGCGCTCATCAGGCTAACGTATTTCAGGCTAGCGTGTTTTAGGCTAACGCGCTTCATGCTAACGTGTTCCAGGCTTACGTGCTTCATGCTAAGGCGCTTCAGGCTAACGTGCTTCAGGCTTAAGCGTTTCAGGCTAGCGCGTTTAAGGCTTACGCGTTGCAGGCTAACGCGCATCAGGCTAACGTGTTTCAGGCTAGCGTGTTTCAGGCATACGCGCTTCATGCTTATGCGCTTCAGGCTAAAGCGTTTCAGGCTAGCGCCTTTGAGACAATAGGAAGTGTTTTGTTTTACTTCAATGTAAATAATAAATACTATAATTTAGTTTTACAATCGATTTATTAGAAAACATTTGCATTCTTTTTAGAAAAAGCTGCTGATAGTTTTTTCCTACCAATATATTTTTGTCTTAAACACCTCAAACCAAAAAGGAAAACAGCTTCAGACATGTCAGATGTCGTTTTAGCTTGAAAATCCAGGAGTTTTTTCTCTGAAAGGCGTCTTCCTTTGGTAACACAGGACCAGGAGGTGCCTCTTTTGTGCTTTTACAGACAATCAAACAGCAGAAAACCAAAAATGACAACAATGACAGTGGCAGTCAATGCAGACGTCTTTGTTTCCACAAATATTTTTGAGATCTACAAATGCAGGCAGGAAACACACAGAAGAGAGGGATGGAGGGGGCCACAAACAGCTACAGATCTACACACAGACACACACACGACAGTGGTAGAAAAAATGGTGTCCCAACAACGAGCAGAGCATTTTCATCCACAGAACGAAGGTCCAGCAGGTTGAAGCTGAAACACTGAAGCACAGAGTTTCAACATCATCCAACAAGCACAACTTCAGGTACATGAATATTCACCATAAAAAAAAAAACTGCCTACCCCCCCCCCCCACACACACACACACACTCATGCACATGACTAAAACTACATGTTTTGACTGCTTTCAGCCGGGCTAATTATAAAGATGAGGGGCGGCAGGTCCCCAGAGTGACGGCGAGATGTTTCTGCCCCCTCAACAACAGCCTGGTGGAGGCCTGCTGTGTGTGCAGCCCCACTTCCTCCATGATGCCATTCATTTCCTCCTTCATCCAATGTTTTTCTCTCTGACATCTGTCTTACTCTCCCTTTTCCTGTTCCATCCTTCATTCTCCTTCAACAGAAACCCACGGATTGGGTTTGAATCCCGCTTCCATCATCTTCTGATCTGTTTTCAAAGCCTTCCCGGTTCTCTTTTCATTATGATTTAGCCAAAATGTCCAAATCGGTGTCGTCTTCTATGACATATTACTGCAGAGCAGTGGAACCATTAGTGCAGAGCTACTTCTTACCCCACTTCCCATCATCCATCTGTATGTACCCTCCCGCTAGCCTACAGCTCCTCACACCCCCAACCTAAAGATCGTGTCCCACAGCCACTACGCATGTTTGGCGCATATTGCAGAGATGAACATGGTCATACTTGAACATACGTGGAAAACAGGAGAAAAGTTGTGGTCTTTACATGAAAATTTCACATATCAGGAATGAACCACGGAGAAAGTACAAATAAACACCCAGAGAACACGTAAACCAACGTAGAACATGAACCGTGGGATTGTTCTGCTGTTTATCTGCATTCATGAGTGATTCATGCATTAATTACCTAATTTAAACGTGATATGTGTGTCGTATATGTAATAGAAAAGTTATACATCGGTGGTTCATGCGTGAAAACTCTGTTAGACAAACATGAAACAGTCGTGGAAAGACACACATTTGTGTTTGCATCTTGCTAAAAGCACAACTGCGTAAGATTTATGTAATAATTGCTTATAAACTATGTAAAATATGCATAAACTCGGTAATTCTCAGCCAACCAAAGATATTAAACAGCTCCTAAACCGAATTCAGGTAAAGACCCATCGACTGAAACCCTCGACGGACATCTGCGTATCGACGAAAGGAACAATCAGGAAAGACTTGCGTTGTTTCGGTCTTTCATGATACATACATTGAAAATGCAAAAAAAAACTTTCCAGCTGCATTTTTTTTACCACAATATGAAGAAATAGTCAGAAATGCAATGTAAGCCAAACTTTCTCTGTATATGTCCTCCATCATCAGAAAAATGCTACAAGAACAAGTTAAAGAAACCCAGAACACCATTTGATTGGAGTGGGATTTTAATGAGACGGACTTAAAAATTCCACTTTTACTTCTTCAACTGCTGCTGGACACAAGAGACAACAAGAGACGGACAATTTAACAACCAGGTTTCTTATGTGTAGTTTGTGTATGTATAGACTTTCCTGAACAGAGAAGACTGAAGAGCAGCGTTTTCAAATAAATCTGTTGATAAAAATCAACTTGATATTTAGATTACAACGTTGATTCATCGTTGATTTCTTTTTAAAGTCTTTTCTAGGTAGTTGCTTGTTTTTAGACAAAGAAACGGCTTTTAATACTTTGAGCTGTTTGAAGTCACGCTGCTATTTTGGTTTTGGAGGAAAATGTGAGAAATTCATTTGAAATCCTGTTGAATCCTAAATCTGATCAAAATGTCAACGTGTGAATCTAATTGATGCTGCACTTTGGCAGAATTCTGCTTTTGTCGTTTGGAAAGTCTCCAGATCTGTGGCTCAGAATCCAGGGTTGTGTGTTTAACGTGGGATTTAGACTCTAATGAGCCAGAAGTCAAATTCTCTTTGTGATACTTTGTGTTTTTGCTTAGCTATGAAAAAGCAAAGGGTGAAAAAGTCTCACTGTGTTGTCGGGTGAGCGGGTCCTTGGCATGCAGCGCACACAACACGATTCTTTTCACTCTGGCGCTGTTGCTTTAATGAAGTGGAAACATTACATAACAGAACTGCGAGCGAGGAGAGCCCTGCGCCAATGCCGAGCTCTATTTGTTTCCAGTTCCCATGGGGGGGTGAGGGGTTGCTAAGTAACAAGCCTTGTTGACCCAGCCCCTTGTGGCAGTGTTTTCTTCCCAGCTGACAGGAGCATGTGATCCAGGGACAAAGGCTGGCAAAGATGAAGGGATGTGGAGCGACCAGCCTAAGTCCAAACGCCGCACAACCGTTGTTAACATAAAGCTGCACATCTTTGGACGACACCAAAAACAGGTGAAAAAACGTGACCCTATTTTAGAGTCTAAGTGGGATCCGGACATGGAAGACTAGTCGCCTTCGCAGACACACACGACGACACACACGAGCATCAACAAACCCTTAAAACCAGAGAAATGAAGGACAAACAGGAAGATGGGAAGCCAAAAGTGTGCTGTGTGGAGATGTAAATGGTTCTGAAAGTCCCCTCTGACCCCAGCAGACTGAAGTGAAGATACATGTAAGCCAAACTGGACATCAAGGCTGGAGAAGCCGTTCGTTTGGAGAAGACAACTACGATCTTCAAAGCAGAGCGGCTTTAGCAAAACACTGAAGGGGACCTGATTGTGTCCTGTTTAGAACTGTTTTGGTTCCTTTAGCAGCAGCAGGAAACGGCCTGGAGAAGGCTGAACTGGTGAGGAAAGGACGAGCGAACGGAGGCCAAGTGAGGGTCCTACACAGGAAGACGTTTGGACCCTCACCAGATCTGATCCTAAACAGAACCTCTTCATCATCAGTACGCTTTTACAATCTGTCCCAATAATAATCACCTGTCTTTCTGTCGCCTCTGTCCTGATCAGGACCACAGAAGCTGCTGGTTCTGTTCCGGCCTACTTCAGTCCTTCACAGGGCTAAACAGCCAATGAACCGCACACAAATAGCTTCTCATGCTTCTTCTCAGTGTTTTGGATAAGGTCACTGCTTTTTACTGCTATGCACTGCTGTTTTTAAATTGTGCAACCAGAACGTCCTGGTCGGGTCCAGTTAGGCAGAACCTCCTCTGCGATCACGCAGAGGAAGCCTCCAGAAGCCCACTGAAAACCCTTTTATTTCCTGTTTCAGGTTGTTGTTGGCGCTGTCAGCATTATTGCCACCTGTTCCTGTTCTGACCTGTTCCATCATGACACTCATGACAAAGAGGGACAAATATTTCCCACTGAGCACGGAGTCCCTTAAATCTCAGTGACGTTTGTGTTTCGTTCACCATCTGCAGTTTCACCATGTGTGTATTTTACAGAGTAAAGAGATAAAACCTAAACGTATACCTGTAGACTGGAGGAGAGAATCCCTGAGATGCCGCTAAGCTTTTTACGAAAGCATCAATGGACAGTAGAACTAATCAGACGTTACTGGAGTTCACCTCAACCGTTCTGGGTTTGAAACGATTGGAAATGAGACTCATGGAGGCAGGAGTCCTGGTTTTCTTTTTCATCTTCAAGTATGACCCTTTAAATGTTTTTTTCTGAAAGATACAACTGGGACCTACAGCGTTGAAAAGGATGGGAGAAGCTTGCACAGGAGCATCATGAAGGAAATGTCAGACATCCTAACTCTAAACAGGAATTTCTGTCAACCAAGAGCAGACACGCCAGCGCTGTAACAGGAAAGAACTTCAGGTGAACACAGACGGACTGAATGGGAGCCTTCCTATTGGTTTATGACTGAGTGTAAGGGGGGGGGTTCAAAGACAGAAGAGGAACTTCAGCTCACCTCCACTGCCTGCTTCTTGTTAGGCTGCCTGCTGATGAAGGGTTGCAACCTGCAAAAAAAAAAAAAAAAACATGAGCAAGAAGTCCCATTATTTTATTTTATTTTTTACAAAAAAAACAACAAAAATGTCCATGAGAACATTTTAAACCTGGTAAACATGAGCAGTTTATTTTTCATTGAACTTATTGAAGCAACCAGAAACTGTCCCTCTTAGAAAAACGTCTGAAGTCTGTAATGTTCTTCATAGAAACACAGGAAGTCGTCATGTTTGGGTTTTAATAGATAATGTGCAGAAAAAAAGAATTTGGTCAGTAACCAAAGGTTCACCTCGAGACTTTGTAATGTGACCCTGGTTGTCAATGACAGAGGTCAAACGTCGTTAACAAGGCAGTGTCTGAACTGTGTTCTGATGAGGAAAATGCAGAGTTTACAAAATAATTAACTAAAACAATTTCTTTACAAAAATCGTTGAAACGCAAGGCATTGTGGCCTATATTTGTTGGATACTCTGTTGTAGAGGGCTGCATTAGGATCGGGTCCCGCCGGGTCCCGCGGGACCCAACCCAAATCTCGCGGGATTGGGCGGTTTGGATTGTGCTGCGGGCGGGAGCGGGCGGCAAAAAATAAACCCCGCGGGATCAGTGCTGGCATGAATATCGGATGAATATATAATAGCGGACTACGTTAGGCTGTGCGGCTGTTGGAGTCTTACGTACTGAAGCTCCGTGAAGCACCAGGTAGAGATGCCCAATGGCCTCTGTCATCAAACCTGTTGTTGGGGGGGTGTGCAACGCCCCGCCCCGCCTCTTACTAAGAGCGTGCTTCAGGCCGTCTGTCTGCGCGCGCACACACGCACACTTTTAACCGAACAGGATTTGTGAAAATATATTTAATATTTAAGTTGCACATTACACAAGAGAAGAATGCATCAAAAGATGAGGCTGGAGGAGGACATGAATCTCTTTAATAATATCAATACAAATACGTGTTTTTTTCCTGCGGGACGGGGGACGATACAAAATCAATGCATCTCTATTACTGTGCGGGACTAAATTCTCTGAGTTTTGCGGGAGCGGGCGGGATTGGTCAGAAATTCAGCGGGCGCGGGCGGAAGCGGGATGAAGAAAATAGTCCCGCGCAGGGCTCTACTCTGTTGGATTGAGGTCTAGAGATGGACTAGAACACTCCAGAACCTTGAAAGGCTTCCTACGGAGCCACTAGCGATGTGTTTGGGATCATTGTCCTGCTGGGAGATCGTGGTTCCTCCTCAACGCTCTCACTGATGGAAGGAGGTTTTGGCCCAAAATCTCAGCGTGCACGGATCCATTCATCCTTAACGACATCCTCTTTGCAGAAAAACAGCCTCAATCGTGACCGGAGAGTTACAGTAACAAAAACATTAAAAAAGTATGAAAATTCTTAGCTGGGGATTCATGGTTGGACCGACAGTAACAATAGAATGTTTAGCTGTTTAATGACAAAAGCACCTAACACCAAACAATTAGCATTTGCTGTTTAGTTTCATGGAATAAAAACTTTGATGTGAAGCTCAGTACTAGTGTGCTTCCCTAATGGACCAACTGAAAGTCTGGAAATGTGAAATGTGGCAACCAAACGAGACGAAAGGGAAACAGCCTGTAAACGACGAGCAGATTGGCTGTCTGACTGCAATCGTCTCCTAGACGGTGGCAGAGATAATCAGTCCTGAAAGTACCACTGGAGGAATTCCTCAGCAGCCTCCTGAGCCCAACATCCAGTGGCTGGAATTAGCATAGTTCCCAGAGACTGCTCACCCCCTCACCCCCTTCTTCGCCCACCCCGCCTGGTGCAGAGCCGTCTCTGTGGGCTGACAGCGAGCGCTCATCTCTCTGTGACAAGGCCAACGGCGCTAGTAAGCTTTTAATTAGTCTGCCTTAACCAGGGGGAAGGAGAGGGGGAGGAAGAGAGGAGAATGTGGCATCTTCACCCCCAGCACAGCAGCCCCCTCTGTTCTCAAAGCTCATTATACATTTTCAGTCTGCCTGGCGGATTGCTTCCTGCTGAGAGAGCCGTTCAGGGAATCAAACGAGGATGTATGACCGGGAAGGGTGGGCCAGACCCCAGACCCCAGACCCCAGACCCCTGCCCTGCCAGGAGAAGAGCACCGATGAAGACAAACGGCAGTAGAGGGTGGGAAGAAGTCTGAAGCAGAGGCAGAGAAAGGCATGAGACCATACCATTAAGAGAATGAGGGCTTAACAAACAAAACGGGCAGATGCCGTAGAATAATGGATCAAACTAAACTGAGAAAGAGAAAAAAAAACAGGAAAATCAGCAGAAAAGGTTCATGCTCAGTTTTCTACAGGCATACTGTGAGTGACAGGTGAACAGGAAACTGCAGGACACACCTGCGCTCCCCTTAAGGCACAGCCGCTCCCCTCTGCGACCCTCCATGGACCCGGATAACCCTAAAACCCGCAGCACGCAAAGAGCTCCACCCCCATACAGGTACATGTGACCAAGGCCACCTCCACGCCAGGGCATGTGATGCACATCCGTTTAGCCTGTAGTGTTCATATTGGACAAACAGGGAGGGGCTTCTTTCTCTACTGTTTAGTAGACCTGCTGTTGGAAGAGGTCTGGTGAGAAATGTGGTTTCAGTGCAGTTATGGAGAATTTTGTTTCAGGCCTTCTCTTTCACAGCTCTATTCTATATATGAAACACTTGATGTCATAGAATTCCATCTGGAAACAAACAGCACTGACTATCTTCCTCTTCATAATTGATTTTCAAACGGTTGGCGCTGCCTTGAATAAAAGGGACGCCAACCAAACGTCCCTCCCACATCTGAGCCCCTGATTGGTCAAAGTTAGACCCGGTAAAGTTCTTCCATAAATGATAGTTTTGAACACAGAAGCCCGAAACGTTCATTTTCGTGCATTTACATGGACTTTTCATTGAAAGTAGTACTTGGATGTGTGCTGCAGAGGTTGGTGTGAACGAGCTTAAGGCTGAATTAACCTGTTCTTTTTTTGCTAAAGTGGAGAAAAAAGTTGGAATTTTGGGATGAATTCCTGTCTACATTGACAGTCTATTTAAACCCAATCAGCTGCAAAATTTTATTTATTTCATTTAAACTTGCTTTATTCCGGCAAGACAGATTAAGAAATAAATTTGGTGGCCTGGCAAAAGGAAAGACGTTTTAAGAAAAAGAAATAAAAAGAGTTAAGGGAGGCACAAGGAAAAAAATCAGGATAAAACAGCAAAAACACAGACAATCTAATGATTGAAATCATTAAGTTATTGTAATAATTACAATCATAAAACTAGGTTACATCTTTCTTTAAAATGATCATTAAGCTTCCTTTCAACAAGTGTCCGGTTTTAGAGGGTATGTTGTAAATGATCAGTCTCGGGGTTCTGCAGACTGAAAGGTTAAAGAACCCAATGAGGAGTTTAAATCAGGGACAGAATCCGTTTTGGCAGGAGC
Source organism: Oryzias curvinotus (assembly GCA_023969325.1). Lineage (NCBI taxonomy): Eukaryota > Metazoa > Chordata > Actinopteri > Beloniformes > Adrianichthyidae > Oryzias > Oryzias curvinotus. The sequence goes on from CM043727.1 coordinate 1,222,441, forward strand.
CAAAGCTGGCTTAAATAAGGAAAAGAAAGGCCAAGGAGAGTTAAATGAACAGCAACCAGTGAATTTTACATGGAGTGAATAAGGGGGTCCACAGCGGTGCGTTTGGAAGAGAGCGTTTGTTAGAAATCGAATGGCACAATGGTAAGGGGGGTCCAGTATTTTCAGCAAATGTTTATTAACTGATCTGTAGATGACATCACCATAAATGAGGACCAATGTTGGACCAAAAGACAACGTGAGAGAGGAACACATTCTATAAAGAAATCCTAATTTTGACTTAACCTTTGACTGCAAATGGCTGAAAAAGCAAAAGCGTTGTCTAGCCAGATTCCAAGATAGATCTAGAGGAGTACCATCAAGAGTGGAGATATTGGGAGGATTTAAAGGAACATGTCCCTCCTGGCCAACCCACATGATCTTGGTCTTGGAAACATTTAAGTTGAGATGCAGTCTAGAGGGGGGGACAGAATAGAGGACTGTGTCATCAGCATAGAGGTGGATAGATGAGTCTCCTATAGAGGAGGCTATGTTGTTAACTTGGATTGAGAAAAGGGTGAGCATCACGTATGTTAAAAGTCCAAAGCAGAAGTAAAATGATCATTTTTATGTGTTTCCCATTTTATAATTATCAGGCATGGAGGGTGTAACAACCAGTTATCTAGTAATTTCTAATCAACAAATCTTTAGTAGATACATTCATATCTGGAGTGTTAAACTTAAATACTGTGCCGTTTTGCCTTTCTTAGTCTCTCAGCTGATTGCAGTTTCTCTTTGTTTTTCTTTATGAAATCAGCTTCTTCTGCTTTAACTAAGAAGAAGCAACGTAAGAGAATAACTCCACTTTCAAACAATAATCCAATCAATACCGTAGAGCAGAGGAAGGAAGAGGCGGGGGAAGAGATAATCTGCAAACTGAGGGTTGAATCAAATTAGTTCTGCAATGAGCCAGGACGTAAATAAATGATGATAACAATCTCTGCTCCCAACTCAATTTTCCAGCAGAGGATTGAATCCTCATTTATGCACACACACACACATGCACACAGCCTACTTCAACTCTTTGGGACAATTTATTCAGGCAAGATCACAAGCTCACACACAAAACACTCATGACCACACGTACTTTCCTTGAAACAAAACACAATCTAAGTAACACAAACACACACAGACTCACTGTTCTATTTTTTTTACATTAATTACCGGTTCCTAACTGTTATTTATTTATTTATTTCAGTGTTGTGTCTTGTCTTAACATGTTTTAATGTTTGTCTTAACATGTTTTAATGGTTGTCTTTTACTATTGTGTTCAGCACTTTGTCTCAACTATTGTTGTATGAAAGTGCTATATAAATAAAGTTGAGTTGAGTTGAGTTGAGTTGAGTGTAACCATGTATGAAAAGTGCTACTTGAATAAAATTTGATTTGATTCAATCAGTGCACTGTGGCTGACGTGCAGTCTAACAAAAACACATGCAAGTTAAAAAAAGAACAGATTGTGTTTTCGTGTCCATCCCCTGTGCAAACACACACACGTGCACGGTGTGAGAGTTTTGGTGTGCAGAAATACAAACAGGAACACACTGCAGTCTGATAAGACACTAGAACCCACACTGCTGCTGTGTTAGGTTCACTGACCTGAAGTCATGCAATAGATTTATTTATTACATTTGTTTCAAACATTTTAGAATATAATCTATAAGATACAAACATATAGATAATGATGGTAATAAAAATAATAACACTTTCCATGTTTACTATTCAGATCTTGTTTAATGTCCTCATAATTATCTTTATACACACTAGTATTTCTTCCTTATATTGTGCCCATATGTTTGTAATTGTTTTTAAACTTTACAATATTTTTACACTGTTTTCGTTCAAATCCCAGAATAGCCATAATTTTTGTTGCCCTCACCAACATAAAAAATCCCCGACTGTTGTTTCGTCACATTTGTAATTTAAATGTCCATTTTCCTCGTAGACTATTGGAATTTTCCTACTGTGAATGACTGGATTTTATTTGGCAATAAGTATTTCTTTTCGTTATGTGATAATAGTAAAGAAAATCTACGAGACTCACAACACTGTACCTTTAGCAGAAGAATATCTATAAATGTAGATAACTGAATACAGCCACAGCTTCTGTTCTGCTGTCCGTCAGATCTCAGTCCTAGTTCTACTAGATCTAATTGCAGCTTTTGATACTGTTGATCACCTGATCCTTGCAAACAGATTTAAAAGTCTTGGCCTTTCAGGGACTGTTCTCAAGTAGTTTGAATCCTATCTCATGGAGAGAAACTTTATGGTAAGCATGGACAATATTTTTCCAGGGTTCATGAAATTAATTGTGGTGTGCCTCAAGGTTCCATCCTGGACCCCTTGCTTTTTAACATTTACATGCTTCCTCTGGGGAATGTCATCAGGAGCCACATCAGCTTTCATAGCTATGCTGATGATACCCAGCTGTACATATCTATGTCTCCTGATGACACAAGACCAATAGAAGCACTTTTTAACTGTATTTTAGATGTGAAATTATGGATGGCAAATAATTTTCTGCAGCTCAACCAGGAAAAAACTGAAATTTTAGTTATCGGTCCTGAAGCCAAGAGAGAGAAACAGTTTCTGAAGCTACAGGAACTTTCATCAAGTCATTCAGAAACAGTCAGAAAACTGGGCGTTATCTTCGACTCTGTTTTATCCCCCACATAAAACAGGTGGTTAAAACTGGTTTTTATCATATTAGAAATCTGGCTAGGCTCCGCCCACTACTCTCTCTTGCTAATATGGAGATGCTAATGGATGCTTTTATCATGAGTAAAATTGATTACTGTAACGCCCTGCTTGCTGGTCTTCCAAAAACCAACATTAAGAACCTCCAGCTTCTCCAGAACTCTGCTGCACTAGTTCTCACCAAGACCAGGAGGCGGGGTCACATCACCCCGATTTTTAAATCCCTGCATTGGCTCCCCATGTGCTTCAGGGTTGATTTTAAGATACTTTTAACAGTCTTTGAATGTCTTAACGGTCCTGCGCCTTTATATTTATCAGATCTTTTAGTAAAGTATGAACCCTCGCGGACCCTGAGATCCTCTGGCTCTGGTCTGTTAACCATTCCAACTGGAAAAACCAGAACCTATGCAGAAGCATCGTTTCAGCACTATGGCCCCCGTTTATGGAACAGTCTGCCAGAGGACCTGAGAGCCGCAGAGAGCATTAATGCTTTATTTATTTATTCATTTTTATGTATCTGGTGGGTGGTTGGCGCCAGTGTTTGGCAGCGGAGCCGCCATCAGTGTGTGCATGGGTGAATGGGACTGTGACTGTAAAGCACTTTGGGCCTTCGTAAGAAGGTAGAAAGCGCTAAATAAGTATACGCCATTTACCATTTATGTATCCATTTGATCTTGTTTTATGAACTTGAACTAGATTTTTAACGCGTTATTTTAATTTACCTTATTTCAATGTTTTATTGTTTTTATCAATATGTTTACTTTTTCAGTCTCATTTTTATTTCCGGTGCTTCCTCAGTTGGACCCCTCCCTCTGGGTCGGCTGCTGTTCAGCCACTGTGGCTCTGGGTGGGGACCTGGATCACCGCTTAGCTGTGGTGGAGCGGTCCCCGCCTGTGATGCTGCATTTGGCTGGTTATGCAGCTGTTCACGGAGAGGGATGTTCCAATTATCAGCGTTTCCAACATCTTGTTTTTGTGCTCAGCCTATTTCTCACTGTCTTTCCCCATCAGTTAGGGGGTGGGATGTGTGAAAAGGGTGGGGGTCTAGTTACGGGGAGGGGGGCCCTATTTTTTAAATGTTTGTGCTTGTTTATTTTAATCGTCATGCTTGTTTTTATATTTTGTTGATTTTTAATGTAAAGCACTTTGTGTTTTATTTTTATATGAAAAGTGTTTTATAAATAAAGTTTTGATTGATTTGATTGATTGATGTGCTGAACTGACGAAGCCGCGCTGAGGTGCAGCAGCACGAATCACAAACAAGCTTTTTTCCAGGAAGCCATCGAGGCATTAGGGCCCGTTTGGGGGTCAGTTCTGATAGATCAGGAAAGACAAAAGAACAATCAATAACTGTCCATATTCACATGGTGGAGATAAAACCATCATGGGTCATCGGTTTGAGGCACAGTTAGTAACCAGCAGAAGGAACAAACCTATTGTGCAGACTTTACAATACATAGGGAGGTGTTAGGTTAGAAACTTTTTATGATTAAGTTAAAGGTAAGCCAACTAATTAAACTAACTTAATGTGTTGACGTGAGAAGCGTTTACTCCCCTTAATGTTAAACTCATTAAGAAGGTCAAGTGGAGGTAGGTACCATGGCCCCAACCTCCAACATTTTCATTCAGCTCTGGTGTTAGAGAGAAGCTCTTCTAAAACTATGAGAACTGCAGGTCAGAAACACTCACTACACCATCAACCATGCCCCTTTGAGGGTTTGTAAGGAGATGGGGGCATTCCTTTTACCTTCAGGCCTGTGATATAAACAGAAGCACGCCAACTAACCTGGCACGGCGGCGTTTTCTGAGCGCTGTGACAGTTTTGAAGGAAGGGATTTGTGGGTCAGTGAGCGCCTGGATGCGCACTGCGGCATGGAGCTTTTCCTTTGCAGATATTTTTGGGAGCGCGACTGGTCTTGTGAAGACAGATTAAAGATTCAGTGAGACAGGAGGCTGTTAACGGCTGCAGGCTCATCGCTCACACACAGCTTCATATCAATAAGAGCTGTGAGACAAGGAATCCAGCTTTAGGTTTAGGGAAGAACCACTTTTGTCTGACCAAGATGTTCCTTTCATTTCTTATTTTTCTGGGGTTTTAAGGAAGCCCTGCTCTAATTCAGTAAATGAACCTGGATTTAAAGTGACATGGTCCATTCTTGGCAATGCTTTAGCGTGTTTTCTTTTTTAATCTTGATCAGATTTATCTATTTTGGGCTCTGCTGCACTGAAGAGTCACAAATCTTTCAGATTACCCTGTACTTTTCTTTTAGTTGATCATTTAGCTGAAGGGGAACCATCCTTCATGTGGCTGTCGGCTCCATTTTCAGAAGAAAGTCCTGTAAAGCTCATGAACACGGGTCACTCTCAGATCCGCTGAACTCGCTGGACAATAAGCAGTAAAACAATCAACCTCGTGTATTATTGTATTTCTAGCGTAGTCCAAGCCATTGGCATTGGGGCGGATGGATGTGCTGGTTCTGGGACTTTCTATTTGAAACACACAGTGACCTTTGCTTCACATCAGCGTTCAGTGGGACCGGAGCTGAAATGAAACCGTTTGCTGATAAGACGAGTACTACCGAGTTAAAACGCTTCGCAGTACGACTTCGTCTGCATGTAAACATACCTGAAAAACGTCATACTCCTGGAAAATTTGGACTTGTTTTCATTCAACCAGCATGTTTCTTCTGGATCAGAAATGACGCCGGTGTCTCCCAGAGTAAAACAAGGCACAGGGTGCATTGCTGTGAAGACATCCCAGCATCATTGGGAACAGGGGTTTCATGGCCTCTGCAGGTGAAAACCAGTTGCTGGTTGGAGGACAGTCAGGGTGGAGACATAAAAGCTCTCTGAGGATCTGCAGCTGCTCAAAAGTCAGGAAGGAACTCCAAATCCAAACATTTTCAGGATCCAGTGGTGCGGTGCCAAGGATCATTAAAAAAGACACGTTGAGGAAAGTCCCAGAGGTTGTGGTCGGTAGAGGAAGGACACGCCAGTGCCAGGAGGTCAGGTAGAGAGGCGGGACAAAAACAAGGATCGCTATCAAGGCCATCATCGTGAATCTGGGCTCTGCTGGGGGAGGAAACCTCTAGCAGCACAGACAACGGACGCCACTGGGTTCCACGGCGCAGGGCTTCAGCTCTTCTGGTAAAACATGCGTCTAACGGCATTATCGGGACTGTTTGCAGCAAGAGGCTATAAAGAAATGAAGACAGCCTCCTGGATAAGAGGCAACATCCTTATCCTAAAAAACTAAATCTAGAGGAGATTTTCAAAACTGTATCTGCTATGGATCCTGAATGAACACCAAGGACTAGACTATTGATCCTGCATTGAAAAGGGTATGAATGATTCTGGACGGCCCTCTTTTAAATGTAAATACAAACAGATTTTGTTTCCCCTCTGTGGATCGTCCTGCTACTGTGACAGTTTCAGTCAAGATGGAATCTGCTTTTGGAAGGAAAGTGGTTTAAAATAAAGGCAAAAAGTCTACATTTCTATAAGGCACGACAGGAACAGAGAAAAAGTTTGCATGTTGTAATGGAGATTAGCTACAGACTGTAAGTAGGTCACTCAGACTTTTGGGTAGGGGAAGAAATTGAAATGCAGCGTGAAGCTTTTGTGGAGAACAAGAGCGCAGCGTGGCGTGAAGAGTCCTCAGATGTGAGAGTCTCACCAGTGATGGCTGGTGTGACCAGAGGGGAGGATCATAGTGCTACACGCCATTAATCACGCAAATGGGGACTATTACACTCTAGTAATCTGAACACACACACACACACACACACCGCCATAGATCAAAGAGTCAACATCAGACTTTGTGGCCACAAACTCACACTATGTTCGTCTGGGATGTAAATGTGGTCATTTAAGCCGATTATTGAGGACCCTTATCCACAAATTGGAAAGTTAGAGTGAGCTGCAGCTCCCCTTTGGGACACATCAGTAAAACCTTGTTTCAGAAGGCCTCCAGACGATTCCACGGGTCAACGTGCTGCAGAGGAGCAGCGACGACAGGCTCCATGATGCCCATGCTCCACAGCCAAGGGTCACATGACCACTCTGCTGGGGACATCTATCGTAGCTCGTAACACGAACACAAAGCAACGTTAAAAGAGAGCCCCCACACGCCGGTACAGCCCCACAGAGCAAGAGCCACAGCCCCACAGCCCCCCACGGGGCCACAGCCCCCCACACGGCCACAGCCCCCACAGGGCCACAGCCCCCCAAAGGGCCACAGCCCCCCAAAGGGCCACAGCCCCACACAGCCACAGCCCCACAGCCCCCCACAGGGCCACAGCCTTACACAGGGCCACAGCCCCACACACAGCCACAGCCCCCCACACGGCCCCCCAACAGGGCCACGGCGCCACACAGGGCCACTGCCCCGCACAGCTACAACTCCACTGTGGCTCTCACACTTTCAGACCGACCTCCAAAGCCCGAAGATTTTCAGGAGGAACAATAACAGCAGCATCCTATCCTGTGTGCACAGGGTATAACATTCAAACTGCTGCTATCTACACATTTATTTTGTATATCAATCTGTTCTGAAAATGTGTGTTTGAGCTACAGCCCCCCCTAACATTTTGTAATAAAAGACCACATCAACCAAAGTTTCTGTCCTGGAATCTTTTCTGATCATCAGAGAAAAACCCAGACGCCTCTGAATGAGACGGTCGGCATCATTCATGGGCCCGACACTGAATCTGAATCATTTCACCCAAACATGGCTCAGCGCGGCATCTGAAGCTTTTCTCTGGACAAGAATCCAGACATTGTGTAGGAATGGAGAGAGCAGGAATCCGCTGACAGAGAAACAACAGTTTGGTGAAACCGTCTAGAAAAGCAGATGGTTGGTGTTGATAAGCTGACGTCTGTTTTTGGCTCAGACAACAGTAGACGTTTGTTTTGACATTTTTACACAACATTTCTGACTTCATGCATGTGAACGTGCGCAGCAAACAGCATTTAGCACATCAGGCGTTTTCCCAGAGGAGACTTGACTTTTATTGTGACAGCAGTGATTTATCTGACCCGGCTGCTGTCGCTTTAAGAGCTCAAAGGTCAAACGGCCATCAGCACAGCAGGCCTGTGGAAGCAGACTTTTTGTCCCCGCGGCAACCATTCACAGCCACGGGGAGCGGCTCCCGACACCCAGTTAGGCAGCGTTCGGCTCGAGGGCTGCAGGGCAATCAGTCAGGGGAAAACAAAGGAGCCATGTGCGGCGCTCTCATGACGCCGCTCCATCAGAGAAACACCCGCCGTCACTCCCCTCTGCAAACATGCAGCCCTGCAACCCTACAGCCATTCATCCCTACAGCCATGCATCCCTACAGCCATACAACCCTGTAGCCATGCATCCCTGCAACCCTGCAGCCATGCATCCCTGCAGCCATGCATCCCTGCAACCCTGCAGCCATGCATCCCTGCAGCCATACATCCCTGCAGCCATGCATCCCTACAACCATGCAACCCTGCAGCCATGCATCCCTGCAGCCATGCATCCCTGCAGCCATGCATCCCTACAGCCATGCATCCCTGCAACCATGCAACCCTGCAGCCATGCATCCCTGCAGCCATGCATCCCTGCAGCCATGCATCCCTGCAGCCATGCATCCCTACAGCCATACAACCCTGTAGCCATGCATCCCTGCAACCCTGCAGCCATGCATCCCTGCAACCCTGCAGCCATGCATCCCTGCAGCCATACATCCCTGCAGCCATGCATCCCTACAACCATGCAACCCTGCAGCCATGCATCCCTGCAGCCATGCATCCCTGCAGCCATGCATCCCTGCAGCCATGCAGCCACGGCCCGTTCTGCAGACGCAGGATCAGGTCCCGTCATACGAAGCTTCCTTCAAGGTTTCATGTTCGTTTAGTTATTTATCTAAGCTCATATTCAGAATGATGGAAATGACAGATAAAACATGTCGCTATAAATCAGTCGACAGGTCCGGACAGGAATGAGAAGACACTTTTCATTTTAGATGGAAAGATGGAAAAAAGTTCACCAAATTGAGAAAAACTCTTGTTTTTAATCATAAATTGGTGAAGAGGAAAAAGACTGAAACAGCCTTAACTGAGTAAATCTGCACACAGCTAAGCAGCACTTAGCTGCAGACACAGCTAAGATTCAGCACAGCTGTGGTTCAGAGTCCGTCAGGCTGAAGTTTCAGAAAATCTGATGTTTTTTAAGGAGTTTGATGCCCGTCAACAAAGAGCGAATGGCGCTGAAAAAGAGAAAGCTGTTTTATCATTCTGGTATCAAATTCAAAATTATTTTAAAATAATAAAATCTTTTGGTCAAACACCAAGTATGTTTTCAAAAACACTGATAGATAAAAGGTTTCTGGAATTTGTAAGTTGTCTGTTTTGAAAACTCCTGATTCACATCTATTTTAATAGACATATTTAGAATGCAGTTGTAATCTTGATTTTCTTTAAATATGAGAAAAATACCACAAGAAGATGTTAAAAACACAAAAACAGGTTTCATCTAAGTGGGTCTTTAAGGAAAAGTTCATTTTTCAGAATGCAGCAGCTAGATTGTTAGCAGGAACTAGCAGAAGAGATCACATCACTCCTGTGTTAGTTTACCTTCACTGGATCCCAGTTGATTCTAGAATCCAGTTCCAGATCCTCCTGTTAACCTATAAGGCCTTACATGGAATGGCCCCGTCCTACATTAATGACCTCATAGTCCCTTACCATCCAATCAGAACACTTCACTCATTAAATGCAGGACTGCTTGTGGTTCCTAGAATTAGTCAAAGTACAGTTGGAGGTAGAGCGTTTAGCCACCAAGCCCCTGTTTTCTGGAATAAACTCCCAGCTCATGGAAGAGAGGCAGATTCAGTTTCTACATTCAAAGTTAGACTGAAAACATTCCTCTGTGGACAGGATTATTGTCAGACTAGTTAGTGTTCAGAGATGATTTCACTTAATGTTAACATGTTTCCTGCCTGCATCTTAACCCATCTTCGACATGACCTGACTCTAGCACCACACACTCTTCAAGGGACGATCTGATCTCACTGCAACCACACGAATATTTTCAAGGGACCTCCAGATCCCGCCTGCACTACAATTTATCCACGACTGTACCCCAAGACAACTGACAAGACCCCCCCCCCCTTAAGCCTAGCCTTGACCTGATCCCTAAGCTTAAGCCTTACCAGAAGCTGGGCAACGTATGGTGAACTGGGTGAACCTGGCAGTGCCTGCTTGTCCTGGGGGAGGATCCCTCCTTCATGTGGACACCCCTGGGGTTTCTTTGTTTTTTCAGGAGATTTTCCTTACCACGAAGGGGGGTCTAAGGGCAGGGATGCCAGTTCAGTTTAGTCTGTTTAGTTAAAGTTTAGAATTTTCCTATTGAATTCTATGCATTTGTGATCCTTTTTGATTGTATATTTACTTTACAATTACTGATACAAAGCCCACTGAGACGACTGTTGTTGTGAATTTGGGCTTTATATACAAATAAAATTGAACTGAATTGAAAAATGCAGTTCCTTAAGACCAGAGAGAAGAAAAGCACGGATGACACAGAAGAGGGAGCAAATCTGATCCCAGAAGGAGGAGATACGAAGGACAACCTTTTTGACAATTTAATGCTTTTTTCTATAGATGTCTTCCTATTTAACAGAAGGCTGGAAGCAGGCAACAGGTCATTTAAAGATGTACATATTAAATGTCTGATATGATCATAGGAAATGGAAAGCTGCTTTGTGGTGTCAGAGCATTTGCAGCTGCATGATGAACAGGGGCGTTTAGGTCTATTGTTTTCAGTTATCGTGTTTGTCTCTTGACTGCGTCCATCGCTGCGCTGCTTTTCCTGAATCCTTCACCTCTGTGAGGAGGTCCCAGCTCCGGTTTTCCCTCTGGCTCAGCTTCTCCTTCAGCATCTATATTAAGCCAGCCGCGCTGCATTCGGAGCCCTCTGGTGATTGTAAATCCACAGACAGGCGGCTGAAGGTCCTGCTCTGGAACAAAAGCAGTTGCTGCTTTTTTCTTTGTTTGGTATGAATGTGATGGGATGTGATGGGGGGGGGTTGAATCGACTAGCTTTCAGGAGCCTGAACAGTGCTGCAGCAGAAATCATTCATGACTACAGATGTATGAGCTAATTGGTGTAAAACATTTCCCCAGAAAGTTTTCTGTTCACCTGACTGCACCCCCACCAACCAAAGAAAAACCAAGTCAAGTTTGAGGCATCGACTGTAGAAGAGAACTGGACTGAGTGACCCCGCCTCCTGGCCTTCAAACAGGACGTGGCTCCAAGAAGCCAAAATCCTTTTTTTTTAGGTTTTGTTTTTTTATCGCAAGTCATTCTAGTTATAGACTGACCAATCAGATGGCTCAGTAAAAATATGTGGCGCCCCCTGGCCCCAACCTTAATGTTTTGATTGACAGATTCTGCAGAGTTGCTTTCAGTAGAAGGGGTGTGGCCTTCCAACAAACTTACTCCTGACTGGCGACATTGGTTGCCATAGAAACTTTGACTCAAATCGACTCGGACCGACGTCCGGCTCCAACGTGGCAGCGTCCGAATCGCGGGAAAAATGGCAACTGAATGGGTGACGTCACAGCCGCTCAGTCCAGTTCTATACACAGTCATTGGTTTGTGGACGATACCTGAGGGGAGGGGCTTACTTCAGAGCCTGATGACTCTGCTAATCAGACTGAGAATCGTTTACTTACCCTTCTGAAACTAAGAATTCTAAGAATTGTTCATGTAAATGTGATTCCATTTCATTTTGGTTGAAGAGAGATGAAGACAGGAAGTGATTTTAGTAACAAATAGAGAAAAATCTCAAAAGATGTAGGTCAGACATGCTACCAGCATTACGATGCTTTTACTGCACAAGGACGGGACAGGAAGTAATACTGGATTCAGCATCATGGTATGTAGGAGGTCTGAAAGGTTTAGCCAATGACAAAGGAAAGAAAAACGTTGTTATAACATGACCTCTTGAGGCAGACTACTACAGTTAGTATGTTCCCATGAGGATAATTAATCATAACCTGAAAAAAATCTACAAGAAATTCATAAATAAATCCTGGTTAAAAACCGTCAGTGAGTTTGTGTCTCAGGCTGAGCTGCAGTGTAAAGTTACAGTTACTGCGACAGATCAGATCCTCTATCCACAATATCTTCTCACTTGGTCACCGCTATAACCGCCTTCCCTGCATTTTTAGTCATCTATGTCGCGCACCTACTGAGCTGCTGTGACCTGCAGGATGTGGTGTCAAATGTGTGAGTGTGTACTTCTGTGGTCAGGTTATCTCCAGCACAGCTCTCCAATCGCTGCATGCGAGTCTGGACATGGAGGGAGTAGAAAACAGAGCCCTGGCACGCCTCCCTGGAGCTGCACCCACACGTCCATGACGCATGAGGAAAGTTAAAACACAGGAAGTGGAAGAATTCACTCACCACATCAATGAAGTGGGCAGATACACTAGGGTTACTTGGGAAAATGCCAAGGGCCATTGTTTATCGCTCCAAGACTAGTTTGTACACATAAGAACGGAAGAAATCTGTTGTAAAGTCTTCGGGAAACCAGGAGGTCATGTTCAACTCCCACCACCCGCTTGAACAGAAGCTTGGAGTGATCAGAACAATACAGCACTGAGCAGACAGACTTCCAAACTAAGAAAGAAACTAAGAAGAAAGCAGCATCAGCATCAGCCTCAGTAACTGCAATTACCCCAGCAAGACTGGTGAGAGCCGGGGAGTCACAGAGAACAACCCTGTCCTTCCTCATGTGTCACGTGTGTCTGAGAAACTCAGGAGATTCTTAAACAAACACAACATCTAGATAGAACAGCCAACAGGAGCCACAACATCAGGCTACGACTTAGCAGTTCACCCACGGTGGACTCTGGACGGAGAGGACAGAAGGACTGACAGAGCCTTCAAGAACGCCATCTACACTCACCGGCCACTGTATCAGGCACACCTATCCAACTGCTCGTTAATGCAAATGTCTAACCAGCCAATCAGATGGCAGCAACTCAATGCATTAATGTAGACATGGTCCAGACCAGGAATGTTTTGGCACACTTTGGGCCCCTCAGTACCAGTTGAGCATGGTGGACCTACGAAAGTGGCTGGGGAGCATCTGTCTAAATGGAGAAACCTTTTCTCCACAGAGGGGGTTTCGAGACTTTTCTGTCTCCCGTGTTTGATCCTGCTTTGACATTATTCACATCTCCACACAATAACCCCCTAATGAGAGCCCCTCCCTCTGAGCTCCACCAACACCCCCACCACAGGACACCAGCCCATGGTTTTGATAACCACTGGATTCCTGACGTTTGCATCTGCTCACATGACATCTAGTTATTTCACATTGTTCCACACGTCTGAAGCAGTCACAGCATAAATAACCTCTTTTCTTCAGGTATCCTGACCTGAATGACTGACAATCCTCACCTGTATGAAAACACATACCGTCCCTACTGATGTCTCCCAAACTACCTTCACATCAGGGTCCAAATCACAGAGCCCATCTCATTAAATGGACGCCTTGTCTAATAATCTCATTCCCCTTCCTTCCTTGAAGTCACTTTCATCAGCTTTCTTCCTCTATTCTCACCCTCCTCCCCTCAGTCACCCATTCGCTCACCCTTTTCTGTCGCCACTCTCGGTTAGGCGATCAGTCTCTGCCAAGCTTAGCAACTCGTTCCTAATCAGCTTACTGCCAATGAGACTAAGCCTGAGCTGAAAAGACGATTGAGGGTGGCCGTTCAGCCACTAGCTGACAAATGGCAATAGCTGGGGGGATGGTGTCAATATAACACTGCATGAAGGGAGAATAAAGCATTAAAAACGAAGCGAGTGTAAAATTTGTGGGCTTAATGGAGTGAAGACCAACTTGTGAGCAAAGATAAAATGGGACAAAAGTGAAAGTACCGCAGGCTTCCCGTCTCAAGGAAACATTGGAAAAAGCCTTAAGCTGCTAATCTGGACTGACCTCATGATGCCACCAACTCTCACAACAGCATAGACTCTTAGTGTCGACATTTTTGGCTGCAGGCTGAGCTGTTATTTCTCTTTTTTACTTCATGCTGCAGCTAAGCCATGGATAAGGACTGGGAGGCTTTCCAAATGTCCCAAATTTAGAGTTCCCTAAATATTCTGGGCCTGGTTCCCCCATTAGTTCCAGTGCAGGGTGTGCACCAGAACAAAGGCCTGGCCGCTGAAAGCCCTCTGGATGGAGGAGGCTGCAGTGGGTAAGCTGCTCGCACTGCTATGAGCAGAGCCGGATGTCCAAAAAGAAATGCCATTTCTCAGTGCTTAGTGCAGAAATGGGTTTGTCTTATAGTTAAGACCTGGATGTATGCGAATACTCTTCAACAGGCCCATAGTCGTCTGGTTTATGGGGGAAGCAGCTATGGCTTCTTAAGGAGATACTCTTAAAAAAAAAACTTCATGATCAGCACAAACTGGATCTAATCAAGCCTAAACATCTAGTGGGGCAAAAAAGTATTCAGTCAGCCACCAATACTGGATGTTCGCCCACTTAAAAAGATGAGAGAGGTCTGTAATTTTCATCATTTTCATCATCAACCATAACTATGAGAGACAAAATGAGAAATAAATCCAGAAAATCACATTTTTAAGTTGGATAAGTGTTATTTATGTATATATATATGTATATTTGTATATTTATGTATATATTTATGTATATATATATATATATATATTTATGTATATATATATATATATATATATATTTATGTATGTATATATATATATATATATATATATATATATAATGCCCCTCTCACCCTCCGCGGGTGGTTTCTCCTCTAAGCTCGGGTCCTCTACCAGAGGCCTGGGAGCTTGAGGGTCCTGCAGTATCTTAGCTGTTCCTAGCACTGCGCTTTTCTGGACTGAGAGGTCTGAGGTCTTTCCAGGTATCTGTTGTAGCCACTCCTCAAGCTTGGGGGTTACTGCCCCGAGTGCTCCAATTACCACAGGCACCACTGTCACCTTCACTTTCCAGGCTTTCTCCAGTTCTTCTCTGAGTCCCTGGTATTTCTCCAGTTTCTCATGTTCCTTCTTCCTGATGTTCCCATCCTTGGCACTGCCACATCCACCACAACGGCTTTCCTCTGTTCTTTATCCACCACTACGATGTCTGGTTGGTTCTCCATTACCATCCTATCAGTCTGGATCTGGAAGTCCCACAGGATCTTTGCCCTCTCATTCTCTACCACCTTCGGCGGTGTTTCCCATTTTGACCTTGGGGTTTCCAGTCCATATTCTGCACACATGTTCCTGTATATTATTCCAGCCACTTGATTGTGGCGCTCCATGTATGCTTTACCTGCCAGCATCTTACACCCTGCAGTTATGTGCTGGATTGTTTCAGGCGCCTTTTTACACAGCCTACACCTTGGGTCTAGTCTGGTGTGGTAGATCTACACCTTGGGTCTTGTCTGGTGTGGTAGATCTACACCTTGGGTCTTGTCTGGTGTGGTAGATCTACACCTTGGGTCTTGTCTGATGTGGTAGATCTACACCTTGGGTTTGGTCTGGTGTGGTAGATCTACACCTTGGGTCTTGTCTGGTGTGGTAGATCTACACCTTGGGTCTTGTCTGGTGTGGTAGATCTACACCTTGGGTCTTGTCTGGTGTGGTAGATCTACACCTTGGGTCTAGTCTGATGTGGTAGATCTACACCTTGGGTTTGGTCTGGTAGATCTACACCTTGGGTCTGGTCTGGTGTGGTAGATCTACACCTTGGGTCTTGTCTGGTGTGGTAGATCTACACCTTGGGTCTAGTCTGATGTGGTAGATCTACACCTTGGGTTTGGTCTGGTAGATCTACACCTTGGGTCTGGTCTGGTGTGGTAGATCTACACCTTGGGTCTTGTCTGATGTGGTAGATCTACACCTTGGGTTTGGTCTGGTGTGGTAGATCTACACCTTGGGTCTTGTCTGGTGTGGTAGATCTACACCTTGGGTCTTGTCTGGTGTGGTAGATCTACACCTTGGGTCTTGTCTGATGTGGTAGATCTACACCTTGGGTTTGGTCTGGTGTGGTAGATCTACACCTTGGGTCTTGTCTGGTGTGGTAGATCTACACCTTGGGTCTTGTCTGGTGTGGTAGATCTACACCTTGGGTCTTGTCTGGTGTGGTAGATCTACACCTTGGGTCTAGTCTGATGTGGTAGATCTACACCTTGGGTTTGGTCTGGTAGATCTACACCTTGGGTCTTGTCTGGTGTGGTAGATCTACACCTTGGGTCTTGTCTGGTGTGGTAGATCTACACCTTGGGTCTGGTCTGGTGTGGTAGATCTACACCTTGGTCTTGTCTGGTGTGGTAGATCTACACCTTGGGTCGTCTGTGTGGTAGATCTACACCTTGGGTTTGGTCTGGTAGATCTACACCTTGGGTCTTGTCTGGTGTGGTAGATCTACACCTTGGGTCTTGTCTGGTGTGGTAGATCTACACCTTGGGTCTTGTCTGGTGTGGTAGATCTACACCTTGCGTCTTGTCTGGTGTGGTAGATCTACACCTTGGGTCTTGTCTGGTGTGGTAGATCTACACCTTGGGTCTTGTCTGGTGTGGTAGATCTACACCTTGGGTCTTGTCTGGTGTGGTAGATCTACACCTTGGGTCTGTCTGGTGTGGTAGATCTACACCTTGGGTCTTGTCTGGTGTGGTAGATCTACACCTTGGGTCTGTCTGGTGTGGTAGATCTACCCTTGGGTCTGTCTGGTGTGGTAGATCTACACCTTGGGTCTTGTCTGGTGTGGTAGATCTACACCTTGGGTCTTGTCTGGTGTGGTAGATCTACACCTTGGGTCTGTCTGGTGTGGTAGATCTACCCTTGGGTCTTGTCTGGTGTGGTAGATCTACACCTTGGGTCTTGTCTGGTGTGGTAGATCTACACCTTGGGTTTGTCTGGTGTGGTAGATCTACACCTTGGGTCTTGTCTGGTGTGGTAGATCTACACCTTGGGTCTTGTCTGGTGTGGTAGATCTACACCTTGGGTCTTGTCTGGTGTGGTAGATCTACACCTTGGGTCTTGTCTGGTGTGGTAGATCTACACCTTGGGTCTTGTCTGGTGTGGTAGATCTACACCTTGGGTCTTGTCTGGTGTGGTAAGTCTACACCTTGGGTCTTGTCTGGTGTGGTAGATCTACACCTTGGGTCTTGTCTGGTGTGGTAGATCTACACCTTGGGTCTTGTCTGGTGTGGTAGATCTACACCTTGGGTCTTGTCTGGTGTGGTAGATCTACACCTTGGGTCTTGTCTGGTGTGGTAAGTCTACACCTTGGGTCTTGTCTGGTGTTGTAGATCTACACCTTGGGTCTCGTCTGGTGTGGTAAGTCTACACCTTGGGTCTTGTCTGGTGTTGTAGATCTACACCTTGGGTCTCGTCTGGTGTGGTAGATCTACACCTTGGGTCTTGTCTGGTGTGGTGGATCTACACCTTGGGTCTTGTCTGGTGTGGTGGATCTGTGCCTCTATTGCTCTGGTGCTCAGGGCTTGTTCCTGAGCTGCCAGGATGAGTGCTTCAGTGCTGTCTTGTAGGCCAGCCCTTTCTAGCCATTGGTAGGACTTCTTGATATCAGCCACTTCAGTTATGGTCACAATGAAAATGGAAATGAGATAGAAACCTGTGCGTTTACTTTGTCCGATCTTTTTCTCCAACATTATGATGTGCACAATAAATCAGAGAGCTTCATGGAAAGAAATGATATCCAAGTCTAAAAGTGAATTAAGGCTGAGCTGGATGGGTAGGATCAGGAAAAAAGGAACAAAAAAAGGGGGAAGTTCTCACTTTGGAGTGAGCAGTGAGTCAAAGTGGGAGGACAGGGACCCATTCAGAGGAGGGGTGGTAAATTTATGAGCGTTCAGGCGGGACATGGTGGGCATAAGAACAGATGGGTGTCAGAGAGGTGGGTGCAGATGAGGGGGGAGATGTCTGAAGAAAGCAGCTACTCAAAGTGTTTTATGTCACATTAAAAGGAAATTCATTTGGATGGCTTTATCTACAAAGACATCACGATCATCAAACAGTTCATGTTTGGGGGGTGCTCAGAGGAGGGGGCTGAAGCCACATCCATTCAGACTCCCTCCACGGCCACAGCTGGCTCCTAAGCAAGAATAACATCCTCCATTGTCAAACGTCACTTTTTCCTGTTTCCTTTCCTTTCTTTTCTCTGCACTCCCTCCAAACGCCGGCCTCAGCGCCGAAGGCCCCCCATGGGAAACGGTCTGAGCGCCTCAGAGGGATGTTGGCAGCATCTGGAGGGAAAACTGCTGAGGCTTTCTGTGGGGCTAACTCGGGTTGTGGGATACATTTAGACCAACAAACTGTTGTTACGGCTCCGCCTCTTTTGAACCAAGAAGAACAAGCTTTGGCACGAAAAAAAAAAAAGAGATGATGGAGCAAGGAAGTAGACAGAGCAACCGAGGAGGGGAAAAATCCACTGGAGGGCAATTATTTGGGCTATTTCTGGAAGGCGATTTTCCACTCTTTAGAAGGGGGGGGCAGGGAGGCCTGGATGGGGCGTGCCAAAACAAAGGGGGACCGTCAATGTGTGCATCCTGCCTTACAAGCCAAAGAGTCTGGCAAAGGAAGGGCAGTGAAGGGCAGAAAGACAGGCTCAACGGGCAGATAGAACAAGAATAAACTACAAGGTGGGAGGGAAGGGGGGGCAGAGCTGACATGATCACAACACACTAACGCTGTGCAGACTCAGGGTCTGCATAGGGGGAACGTCTAAGCTAAAAATAACCAGTAATGCTTAAAACCATTAAACCGCTCCACCTCAGTCCAGTTCCTGTGTGTTGAAGAGCCTTGGAGCAAGACACAGAACCCCACAATGCTCCTGATGGGTATGGGTTGGAGCCGGGGGCTGTGACTGTAAAACACTTTGGCCCTTCTGAGAGGGCAGTAAAACATGAAATAAGTAAACACCATTTACCATAGTATTTACGTATCCTAGTATGCTAGGAGTCACTAAAGTTAGACCAACACGTCTTCCTTTAAAAACCCACTCCAATGAAAATGCTGTTCTTGGTGTTTTTCTATACTCTAGTAGCATTTTTCTCATAATGGAGGACATGTATAAAAGAATGTAAGATTAAAACTGTCTTTCTGAGTATTTCTTTATTCAAATTGGGTTGGATCAGGAGCAGAGGAAAATGGGATGCTTGAAAATGCTCTGACCTTTGACCCGCCCACAGATACTACTATGGTTGGGCCAAAGTCCGGCTTTCTCCGCTCCAACTGGTTGATGAACTAAATAGTACCACATAAATACACTGTAAGTACCATGTAAGTACCCAGTAAGTCCCATAAATGGTACCATGTAAATACCATGTCAGTAGCCAGTAGTTACACAATAAGTACCATGTAAATATCTCTAAAGTACACTGTAAGTACTGTACTGTAAAAGAAAGCGTTACCCACAAATTTACAGATTATATCTAGATCTAGAGAGGGATTTTAAACAGTAAATTGAATTTCATGCCGACTAGATGGCGTAAACACTAGAGAGTCTATATCCTATCAGATCACTAGCGAGTCCTTCCTCTTCCTCATGCACCCCCCCCCCATTCATCCAACAGTATGGTTGTTTTCATCTCTTCTGCTGATTCTGCTAAAGCGCTTCCTCTTTAGCAACCGCGGCGTGAATTTCCCGCTCACAGTTTGGAGGTTTGAATGGATGTGAAAACGATCTGTGAGGCTGATGAGGATTTCAAAAGGCAGGACAGCAGGATGCTTGTGCCACTCTAAGGTGAAAAGGTGAGGTCTTCCTGGACTGGGAATGGTCAGGTGACCCACAGTAAACGTTGAGCGTCGCTTTCTTTCACTTCTGTGGACTTCAGATGAATAAATCTGAATCCGCCTTTTGCAGAGGAAACCTTGAATGTTTTAAGGATCCCAGCCGTGTGCACCAGTACAACAGAACCAACAGTAGAAACGTTGCAGCCGTAGACGAACGCAGAGCAGCGATGAGCAGCAACTCATGGAAATGAATGCAGACTCATGAAAACAACTTTTACCGTGACACACTTCGCTTCTCACCAAAATTCTCTGTCATTAACACTTAGCGGCGTCTCTTTAGCCGACATTTCCCTGGCAACCACCTTGCAGCATGACTCCGCCTCTGCCACAACAAAGTAAAGGGTACAAAGTGTTGGGCCTGACGTCGATACAGGCGTTCAGACTTGGTCGGAAAATCCGTGATCTATGCCGACATGGACTGCAAAGCGCCCCGCCCTCGTAAGTCCTGGCCAATGAGTGAAGAGATCTTTAGTCACATGGTTTTGTTTACCAGCTTTGGTCCCAAACAGAAATGTCCGGTGGACAAATTCTGAGCCCAAATCTGCTGGGATGGGGTTGGATAGCCCACAGGCCGGTCTGGTCCCAGTCAGGTGTGGGTGGAGTCCTGAGATGAGCGGGAAGAAAAGTGTTCAGGTCCACTGGGTGTGGTCTTTTGTTAGGTGTTGTTGTGTTTCTCCTGTTTGTGTTTGGTCATCTCTTCCCTTCCTTTCATTCACAGGTTAGATGTCAGATGTCCGTCGGGTGGGTTTGGTTTGTTATTTTGGCCTTGGTTCGCCCTGAAGCCTTTTGCTTTGGCATTTATTCATTTGTAAATAAATGTGTTGTTTATGGATGGAGACAATCTTTCTGGGGGTTTTTAAAGTGGGGGCAAAAACATGAGCTTTATGTTGTGCTCCTCTAGGTCCCCTAGACTTAAACAGGAGAAAAAGGCCTGAAACCTTTAGGAGCGAAGCCCCGGGCAGAGCTCCAGGAGGAGCACGGAGCTGGAAGGAGCAGGCCTCCCAACAAAGCACAAAGGCTGCACTGTCAGCCGGCCTTCTCCTGCACCCCCACCCCCCACCACCACTTTTCAATTTGCAGCACAACAACCTTTTCATGGAGGAGCAGCGGTCAGCTCCTCAGCCCGATGCTGAAAGAGCCCATTCGGAGTTTTCCAGCTCCTGAGACCCCGTCTGCCGTTTTAGTGCTTTTCTAATCCACCACTCCTCCTCCATGGAGGGACGGGGAGATTAGCACTTCTCTGCTCGTTAGGTCCGGTGGGATTTCCCGCTGCCTGTGCCTTAACGGCCGACCAGCAGAGAGCTGCAAACTGCAGGGGGAGAAAACACTGTTGTGCTTTTAATACGACAAAGTGTTGAGTTCAGCAAAGACTGGGTAAAAAGACGGAGCGGTCCATTCAGGGAAAAGACACAAAGACCTGGAGAATGAATGATTCAAGCCACAGATTCCATCAATGATTCATTGACAGGATGGGAATGCACTTTGTGAAGAAAAGCAGGTCAAACAACAGCAGACTTTTCATTCTGAAAAACTGCAGCCAGTCAAGAGCGTCTGTGAGGAACCTCTGAACACTGAGAATGGATTAGTCCGTTTTATTCATGGAGTTGGTCTGCTCTCCCAGGCCGCGGGCTTCCATTAACGCCGCCATCAGACAACTGGAGCGCCTCAAATCCAGCAGCATCTCAGCGCGGCGGCAGTTTAGTGGAGGCAGCGCCACCGCGCTGAGGCGGAGCCTATTCATGACACACTGACCAGTGGTGTGTGCGTGCGTTTGTGTGCGTGTCCCCAGAAAATCGATGTATTCTATATTCTTGTTTTGATAACATTTTTAGTTCATCTGTTTCATCTGCAAATCCACAGAAATAAGTAGAACCCTTTTTTTCTAAATAATAGTGTGGGAAATAATAATAGATAATAAATAAAATTAATAATAATAGAAACAGGCAGAAACAGGTTGTGTCTGAATTCCTTCACTCTATGGAGCGTTCTCCATTTCTAGTTCTGTCTGAATCTACAATCCAAACTCCAGAGCTCTAGAAATTTCCCAGAAGTCTCTGTGAAAAACCAGTGCGCATCTATGTTCACTAGATCAGCGAATATAGACCACAATGCATTGCGTCAGAACAATTTTTACCAAAAAAAAAGTATTTAAATTAATTTTTTTTATTAAACCATCAGCGTTTTCATCTTCAGAAGACAGAGGATCATAAATAATCGTCATAAAACGCTCACATTCATTAGATTTTAACCTTGTGAAAGTGATGACGTCACATCCACAGTTTAAAAATAAAGTCTGAATTGCTCTTTAAACTCAGGGCTCTACATAGTAGCACTGTATAGTTCTCAGTAGTTAGGGTTCAGGCAGGAATTCAGACGCAGCTTTTGTCCTGATTTCTCTTTTTTTTTGTTTGCAGTCATCATGTAACCTTCTTCCCTCGTCGTGGTCGTTTCGTTACGGTTTGTAGCTCAGAGAGAAACCGTCCTCCTGTCGGCTCACATCCGCCTCCAAAGCAGACCGTGAAACCCTAAAGGGGGGGTTGATCCCAAAATGCTGCGTACGCTTGTAACGGCTGCTTCTTTCCATCACCCCCCCCCCTCTCAGTGGGCATCAGGTCTGAACATATTTATTCTTACTTGAAGAGAAAATGGTTTCATTTTTCAAACTGCACCAACACAGCACATCCGCACCTCAGGACAGGATCTGGGTGGGCACCACAGACCGCCACCAGATGAGTGGAGCTCAGATCACCACAGCAGCAAAAAGAGGGGAACCTGGGGGGGGTTTACATCACCTTCACAGCTGCCCCCATACAAGCCCTTTTATGCTCCATGGTGTTGCCCAAAACCAGTGTTAACAGGAAGAGCCATGAAAAGCCATTCCTGACGGGCTCAGCGTCGACCCGTCCCAGCATGGATCCCTGAGGGGGGAGCAGACCCGTCCCAGCATGGATCCCTGAGGGGGGAGCAGACCCGTCCCAGCATGGATCCCTGAGGGGGGAGCAGACGTGCTGAACACAGGGAGGAGCAGGCCGAGCATCCGTCCGTGGTTATCTGAAGAGCCCTGTCCTCCTCACGAAGAACAGCCAGCAAACCGTTTATGTGGATCCTAAGGAGGAGCTGGAACTGACCTGAGTGACCTCCGTTCACCTGTTGGTTCTTCACAGGTACGAGGGCTTTGGGGACTAACAACGGGCTGGGAAATCCCAGTCACCACGGCATTCCGATTGGTGGGAACAGGGTTCTCGGTGGCTGCTGTCGCCACATCATTCATGAAACCATCACATTCATTGAATCAGCTGCACTGCCTCAGACGGAAGGATACCCCACCACGCTCCCTTACCTTTTTCCCAGAGTGCTGAGGGGCACACTGAGGCCCGTCGGGGTTTGAGCCGGTTTGGTGCTGCGCCGGGTCAGCTTGGGGCCAGACGACTCGCTCTTGGCCGACTCGGCTTTGCGTGCCGGGCTGGCGCTGGGCCTGATGTTCAGGTCCTTCAGCACGTCGTAGTTGATCTTGGTGGAGATCTTCTTCTGCTCCAGCATTTTCCCGATGGCCTCATCCGCCGTGCTGGCTCGGATTTGGGAACGTTTCTTTCCTGAGGACTTTGGCTGCTGGAAACAAAACAAAGTGAAAATAGGCCTTAAAGCAGACAGGAAGACCTTTGAGTGCAGAAAATATAGAACACAGCATGACTGAGAGACACGGTCTGACGGAGGCTGCAGCTGCAGTGGAGGCTCTGAGTGCTGTGGATCCTGTCTGGAAACCCAAACGGGTCTGATCGTGCAGCTGCTGCACGAATATGAAGACAGCCACGGGACGACAGATGTGATCATCACACCCAGACTGCACCAACAGTCCAACAGAAGCCGTGAGAGCTTTTCAGCAGACCTGCTTACCTTCTTTTCTTTGTAGATCCCCAGCTCCTTCTCCTTCGCTATCTTTGCTTCCTTTTCTGAAATCAAGAAACCGTGGGGGGGGCGTGTCAGTTCTGAGGCTGGAACGTCGGCTCAGCCTGAGGTTTCAGTCTGCTTGATAAAGTTCTGAGACTGCGTCAGGGTTTCTGCATGCAGATGACAGGTGAAGCTCCGCCCTCACATGCATGCTGCTCAGACATCAAGGTGCATCCTGAAAGTACCTTTCTGCTCTTTGAGGTAGTCGGAGTTTTCTGCCATCCAGAGCGCCGTCTTGATTTTGATCTCGCTCTCGCTCAGCAGGTACTGCACAAACGCAGAGGAAGCAGCTTTTAGGCTGCAGTGAGAGAAAGCAGCTGCGCCTCGGCTTTAATCCAAAATGATGCATTTTCAGATCTAATGCAGCAGATGGGACACTCACTCACAACATGCTGAAGTGCTGATCCTGTTTTGTTCAAACTACACGGAACAGAACCATTTCCATGATGGTTGTGAACCTCGACAATAGTCATTTAAACAAAGAGCCGCTTTACTGGCAGTGAAAACGGTCGTGCAGCAGGATCGGCTCCTCGGTGCAGAAGCCTGCAGCTGCAGCACACATTTATGAAGAGGGTGGGGTAGAAGAAAGGGGAGCGGCGGTCTGCACTGATGCATCATGACTCCGTCCACATGCAGGTAATGAAGGCCTCACTTTACCCAACATCTACTGTGAAAGGCAAACCCTTCCTGCTGCCCCGACCTTTGACATGAGAACTGATGAACTGATGGGCGTGTCTTCCAGCCACCTTATGGCTGTGATGCACCAGGAGAAAAGCCTGAAAGATTTGTCACCTAAAAACAGACCTTCCTGTTTGCAGATTAAGAAGAATTTTAAGGATTTTTATGTTTCAGCTAATCAAACCTAAATTAGAATTGCATGAACATTTTCTTTTCCAAGCCGTGTTTCATCAGGCCTGCAGACCCTGGCTGTCCTTCAGTGGGAGTGTGTTGGAATGGACTGGAGCGCGTTAGGCAGCAGCTACGCACCAGTTCGATCTCGCTGTCATCTATCCCGCTCAGGTCCAGCTCCCCGCTGTCAGCGGCGCCATCTGTCACGGAGACAACAACCAGAACGGACATGCTCACTGAATCTGCTGCGATGCACATTTCAGCTGCAGCTTCCCGCCCCAGAGGACAAAGCAGGAAACATCGGCTTATCCAGAAAACAAAAACAGCCACATCCAGCTGCAATCAGGGGCGATCCACAAGGAAAACACAGGGCGAAAGCCCTAACAGGCTTTAGCGCCGTCTAAGTGGATCTACCTGAGAACACTTTGGTTCCAATTACAAAACACTTGGAAGATTGAGGCCTGCTTGCTGCTGAGGGGCTGAAACAGCAGTTTGCATTCTTCATGCCGTGCCTGAGATGCTCTCCGGCTCCGGCCGGCGTCTGCCTCAGATGGAGAAAGAAAAAACAACAAGAGGCTTTGAAAAGTGCTGATAAAAAGCAAAAAAGCATTTCTGTGTTCACAGCTCAATCCTAGGAATGACGGCGTCTGACGAAGCGGGAAAGACTCGGATAACGTGAACAAAGGACTTGTGGAGCGGCTGCTGCTTTGACGGTAGAAAACAAGCGGCGTCTCTCCAGCAGCCTTCGCTCCAGAAGATCCTCCACATTGATTCGATGCTTCTGTCACAGAGAGCGGCTGTCCTGCAGACTTCAGAAAGTCAATCAAAGTGGGAAAGATGGAGACAGAGAACCCGGCTTATGGCAATCATTTCACTTCTAACAGGTTTCCTTCTTTGACATTTTCACAGCGCCGCGCTTCCAAAAGTTCAAAATCCCGACAGGGTGAGGGGCTTCAAAGCCGAGCCGCCCGAGTCCACCGGCTGCTTCCTCTTCATTAAGGACCGACAGGTACTGCTCTCACAAGAGCAAGCGCGGGCTGTGCAGCAGCGGGCTGTGCTGCAGCGGTTCATCCGGTCAGGGATTTGGGTTCACGGAGGAGATTGCCACCTCCCTTAAAAAGAGGACAGAGACGGTCAGCTGCTATCTAGCAGGCCCAGCCCTCTAAGAACTTCCTCTGCAGGAAGTGTGAGGCAGAGATAAGAGCGGGAAGAGTCCTGGGAAAGATCCAGCTTCTACAGACAAAGAGCTGAAAACGGCGCTTCAGCCCAGGAGACGGAAGGGGGAGGGAGCCGTTACCTCCTCATTATTCAGCCGCTGCTAGGATTAATCTACACTAGTTAGATGAATGCCTTAAATCATTCAACCATAGTTTTCCTGTTTCTCTGTCTTTATTCTCAGCCATATCTTCTGCCGTATTCTGCCGCTTATCTTCTATAATTTTTTTTATCTATTTCATCCATTTAGCTATTCAAACGTTCAGCTCTTTCAGTTTTTTCCAGCTGTGACTTTTGGTCCTTCAAATCCTTGAACTTTTCCAGGATTTCTGCCTCCATCGAAATCCATGGAGAATCCTTGGAGCAGAAGCTCGCTGGTTCGATACCCGGCTCTGACATTTTTCACAAACATATCTTCATTGTTATTGTGCTGTTTTCACTTTATTTATGCTCAACTTGATCATTTCTTTATCTTTTTTTCTAATCATTCCCCTTTAAGTTTCATTTTCATTCAGAAATATAGCATCAACCCTGCAGTTTCTTCTGGAAATGCAGCCGCTTCTAGTTTGATCCAACCAACCACGGGGGCAGAAGAACGTGCACGCTCACGTTTGAGAAGCCTCAGGCTTCCACGTAGTGCGTTCATTCTGATGATGCACACTTTGAGGGCCATTAACCTGCATATACCGAGGTCACAAAATAAATACATATTCATTCAGTCTTTAGTCCTCTATTCTTGTTATTTTCTCTGTTTCGATCACTTCTTTCTCAAAAAGCGGACTATGTTTGTTGGTGCGGCACCGTGACAACGACTGCAGCGGCCAAGGAAAGCGACATCTATGCTGATGACCACGATGTGTTAAATACAGCATCAGTTCAGAGAGAAAGTTCTCCTCTAACCGCTTGTTTTTGTCCAGATGATGAAGATAAAGGTTGTTTCACAGTAGCCGGCGCAGTGATACAGAACACTTAAGATATGTGACCGGAACTACTTTTTAGATGTGCGGTTATCACTGTGGTATATCACTTTTGAATCCACACCCAGCAGCCAAGCAGAATAGAGAATTCACCTGGACAATGGTGTTAGCGCAATCATTCCATAACTCTAACACAATTGTGGGTGATTTTTGTAAGGATAAGCAAATTTGTGGCTTTCCACTCCCGTTCCATATGTTGGTGATAACAGATGAAAGGTTATGAACCGGATAAAGATAAATCATGTAATAAAATGGTTACGGTAGAACGGGGGGGGGGTGTATATATCCTTCCACTCCCTTTCAAGCAATCCTTGATTTCATGTCTAAGTATCCAAAGTTTGGTACGTCATTGAATGAATGTATGAATGCTTATTGTAGTGTTTTGTGCATTATTCTGTGATTGCTTGAAATAAACCATTTCAAATAAAAAAAATCAAATCAAATCAAACTCTTAGGAATGAGGCAGACCAGGCATGGATCAGGAAAGAATCCGGCTGTGTGACACGGCCTTGGTAGGCCTAAAGCAGATCCCACTGAACCACGTGGACCCTAGATCTGTACAGTAATGAGGAGATCAACTCTGTAAAGTTGTTCACTGGTAGGAATTCATTTGTGAAGATGATTTCAAATCAAAGCCACATTTTACCGTCGTCTGATTCTATGGATTCATGGTGGAAGATGACATAGACGGGTGGATTTTCCAGTTTTCCTGCTGCTGCCACGTCTGGACGTGTGAAACGTGTGAAACAAAGAAAGCCGCAGCGAGTTCCTGCAGTTGAAGGCGGTAATGAGGCTCCGTGCCAGCTCCGCCCGGAGAAACAACCAGCCAGGCAGAGGTCCTCAGAGACGCACAGTACAACCTGACCTCCTCGGCCTTGATGGAGCCCAGACTGAGCGTGGACGCCCACTCAAACACCTGCTGCCCCCCACCTCAGGCTTTAGGAATGGGGAGAGGAGGAGCATATTCTTATTAGGGCCGAGGAACAGTGAGGCTGGGAGGCCCAGCAGTCATGGTGTTCATCCTGGACGCCTCTCCGGTTTGAAACCGTCAGTGGAGCACAGTCTGCTCTCGCTTTTGGAAATGCAGGGAAACTCCTCAGACCTCCTGCCTCCAGTCCGGTTAGAGACTACGGCTGCACTAGAAACAACTGACTTTGAGTTTGACGGATTCTAAAGCCTCAAAAAGCTGCAAAATGAACAGAGAGGAGATGCTCAGTGTGAGTCTAACACTGTTAATATGAGGTTACACTTAGAGGTCCATGCATGTAGTCAGCATGTGTGTAGTATTTGTGAACAGGCACGAGAGCCTCCACTTATGAAAGAATAACGTATTTGGAGAAAACGGTTCTGTTCATTATGTTTGATAAAGTGGAGTTTTCAGGAAATGAGCAGACTGAAAGCATCATTTGTGTCCAGATGAACCACCTCTGAGGTGAGCTCGCAGCTCAAGAGAGCAGGCTCTCCAGACGCTTTTCACTAATTACACCAACTAAAATGCCACTTAGTATGTTTCTGAGACAGTGTTGGAGATTTCTGAAGACAGACTTATGAGAAAATGAAACAGGAACCTGACCTGTACGTCCTGCCCAGCACAATAAACTCTCCTTGATGCACAGAAAACATTTGCATCAACCTGTGTTGATCATAACAGAAATCTCAGGACAGAACAACCTCAGAACTTTGAAATTCCAATGATGAAGAGGTCAGAGTTCACGTTGAATGTAGTAGACGACAGTTTCGGATCCGTTCAGATTCCGGACCGACTCCCGGTGACAAACCCAGCAACGTTTGCTGGAGCTCATGGAAACTTCTGGTGACTTTTGACGGCCCAAACCCACCGGACACGGCGTGAAGGCTGTCAGGTGGCCACACTAGACCCTCAGCGCCGCGCATGTAAGGCAGCCCCAAAGGGACAATTCAAGTCTGCTGAACAACATGAGCATGAGAAGGGACGGCAAAAACCTCTGCAAACAGCAAATACGAAGAAATCCAGACAAAAATAAGGCCAAGATGTATAAAGTGACAGAGGAATGTGTGCTAAAGTTCGTCTTTGAGCAACAGCTCCACCAGATTTCCCAACGATCTGTTAATGTGAGTCTTTGTGAAATGTTTTATTCATTCAAACACAGAAGGCCTCAAAATGTCCCATAACTCCGTTTTTACACTAAAGGGAAGGTTTTGGTGAAGACAACTGTCTGTCATTCATAGCAGCCCTGACTCCTCTGCGGCGAAAGGATCTTATCGCCTCTTCACCTTAGCCAATCAGCAGCCTTCTCCTCTGCATTAAATTACACAATATTCTGTTTTCTCCCCCGAAGACTGCTTTGCACAAATCCTCCACCTGCCAAGGATCTGCTCCACATCCACCAGTCCAGTCTCTTCCTGTTCACCTGCAGAACTTTTCAAAACACAAACTACAGTAAGCAGGACTAATCTAATGGGTTTTAAAAGGACTCATCTGTTCACCCACCTGAGATAAACCACCACAGTGTTGGGGGGGGGGGGGGGGGGGGGGTATGAGATCCAAAATTCAGAGCAAAATTCAAACTTCCTTCCAAAAAACTGCTGAAATATGACAGAAGTTAGCCAGGAGATTCAATTCCCGACAGGAAGGAGCTGCTTTTCGGTCAGAAAATGCTGAATGAAAATGACACTAATAGGTTATAACTGGCAAAAAAATAAAATAAAAGAAGAAAAATGCCAGCACCGGGTATCAAACCACTGAAGTCGTGCACCACAGCTCACGTGTCACGCCACCCACCAGGTACAGCAGAGAGGACATATAATCCATATAACCCTGGCATATCTGGAAAAGTTAAGGATTTGAAGGAGCAACAGTCACAGCTGGAAAAAGCAGAAAGAGCTGAACATTTGAATAGTTGGATGGATGGAATAGATGAAACATTGTAGGAGGAGATAAGATGCAAAACATGGAGGAAGACACCAGAATAAAGAAAGAGAAACAGGAAAACGATGGCTGAAGGATTTATGGCATCAACCAATGACTGTAGAGTAACAGTGATGCTGAGAATCAAAGGCATGCTACGTAAAAACGGCAGAAATATCAGGTTTCTACTTCTGTTCATGTCTGAAGGAACTGGAAGAAAAGCCAGAGTTCTGCTCAGGAAGGGGGGTCAGAGCTGCTGGAGCGTAGCGGCCGCCGGCGAGCGCCCTGCTAAACGGTAGCTGTCACCTCCCGTCAGGCTGGCGGCCGCAGACGAGAGGCTCGCATGCGGGACGTCATCTTCAATCACAGCAGACTCCTGTGACGAGCCTCAGCAGACAGACTGACAGCTAAACACGAGCACGCTCCGCACCACGCTGCTGCACGCTGCTGCACGCGCTCAGTGCGACGCGACGGCCAACCAGAGCAGAGAGCCTCAGACGGCGGCAGATGTTCTGACCCCTGCTGCTCACCTTCCCAGAGATTCTGCCCATCTGGCCATGCCTGCTGGGTTCTGTGGTACCGCCCCGGTTCTGAGGCAGAGCCCGGCCCGAGCAGCTGTCCCGAGCAGCGCAGGCCAAACAAACACAATGAAGTCATTAGACCGGCTGAAAGGATTATTGGCCTTAAATATTAACGAAGAGGGATTTTCCTCTTTTTGCTTTTCAGCTCAAGACCGACCCAGATTTCCTCCAGAACCAATAGCAGCACATGAATAATTCATCCCACAGGTGCTGAGATGGTCATGGTGTGATCAGGGAGCAGCAGCTTCGCCTTAACCAGCCCAGACTTCATCCCAGCTGAGCATATGGAAGGACGCCGCTGTCCCACCATTCAGCATTCAGAGCAGGTTCAGCTTTCTGGAGTCGTTTCTTCTCCAGGACTCATCAATGCACTCATAACTTCCTCCTCATTAATATTCGTATTGTTGTTTATTTGTAACGTGTGCAGCAGCTGAGCAGACAGATCAGAGCTGAAGGCCTCTCGTGTTGGACAGATTTCACCGTCACAACAGGAGGTTAAGGACCGTCTGACACACGGGGTGTTTGTTTGAATAAACCCCTCTTGGATTTGGAGCAGGAGGGGGTAGAAACACAAAGCAACAAGTTGCTGGAGGTTTATCATCAATACTGTCAGCTGTAGATGTTAGGCTAAGGGGCGGGGCCTGTCCACACGCACACTCAAATATCACACCTCCACAAATTTGCAAATACATCGATTGCAAAAATCATGCACAACTTGGCTCCAAAAGTCTTCACACACATGTCCTAAAGGTCCACAAAACAACTACAGATTACACACACGTATGCATACAATCAAACACGTCAGCAGAACAAAATCAAAACGGATAGAATAAAACCGAAAAGAATAGAATATATTAGAACAGGATAGGCTTTATGGTCAATCTAACATGTTACATTCAGATACATTCAGATACATGTAAACAACACACAGTAACACAATGTTGTGGTCAAATTAAGGCAAGTTTAAACACAACACAGAAACAAAAAGGGCTCCCCTCACACTAGTCCACTGGTCAGGCATGCATCACAGGGGTCCCCTTCTCCACAGAGGGCCCCGAAGCCAACGCCCACGGGACAAAGCCACCACTGCTGAGGGCCTGGTTACCCCCCAACAGGGATGGGGGTAACCGTCACGTGTGTGTATGGTGTGGTGAGAAATCATCTGATTTCTTAATAAATCAAACAAACCAAATTGTGGGTGGGACTGTTGGGCGGAGCAGGAGCTCATGCCTCCTAGCGAACTATCTACGTCACAAATACGATCTTTTTCAAACCACACTTTTCCGTCTTCTCCTGATTCACAACAGTTTGATTAAACAAAGGGTCAGAAACGCAGCTTTGAGCTTAATGTTCTTTATTTACGTCCTCCATGACGAAAATGTTACTAGAACATGTTAAAAACCCCAACATTTTCATTGGAGGACTACAGTTCAATCAATATTTCTGTCATCTCCGCCTATCATTATTGCTCAGCTACTTTTTAAAAATGAAAACTCAGGTCCTGAAAGAGTGTGGCTGGAACTCAGATCATTTTATTAACGTAAAAAAGAACATGTTCTGCATGTCTGGAGACTAAAACAACAAAAAAACTGGGCCTGACTGACATACTTCTGCGATTTCTGCAGTTTTCTCCTAAAGAGGAAAAGGTTCAGGAGCTGCTGGTCAGACCAGGAACTCCTGCTTTGCCTTTTGCTCACCGAGCAGGAGGTTTTTGGGCAGATCTGCCTGAGGATGAGGAAAGTGTGGTGTTGCAGAAACCCGCGCTGAGACTTGGCATCCTCTTTGATCGCGGCGCGCCTCCTCTGTGGGTCGAGGCAGATGCTGCTCGTCTAAAAGGCTGTAATTGACTCAGCAGAGCTGCTGTCAGAGCGCAGAGCTGTCAGGGCGCTTTAGCACGCCTCCAGCGCTCACAGCCAAGATTTACTGCGCTGATGGCTGACGGCGCAGACAAAAGATGGAAGCTTCAATGCTAACAGCGTTCTGTCTGGGGAACCATGTTGGCATCTTTAAATGGACCAACACCTGGGAAAGTACCAAACTGGGGCAGGATCAAAAACGGGGGCTAAAAATAACAAGAAGAAGCTGCTAAAAGCTGAAGTTCCACACGCTTTCCAAAGCTGTTTCCCCAGACATTTGCAGTGAAACATCAGAGTTTTCTGAGAAGAGGGAGCCACGCTCGCGGTGGTGGTTAAGGTCGGGACAAACGCCATTGATTGAACTAAGTGCTCAGCTAAAAAACACTGCTGCAATCGATGCCGCCTGCCTCAGAGGGTGCAGCCCAGAGCTCCCAGAAGACCTCTGCTATCGATGAATGTGACAGAGTCCTGCTGAAGTCACGCTGCGCTGACGGCAAAGTGAATGAAAACGCCGTTAGTCAGACGGAGCGTCGATGGGCCTGAGGGCTTAGACGGGCTCAGAGATGCTAGGCAGGAATGCAGATGGCACCGTTTCACCTTCATCTCTGAGCACACTGCCTTCTCCTGCAGAATCACTCTGACGGAAGGAAGCCAAACCAACGTCAACTCAGACTTTCTCCTGTCGAAAACACTGGAATCTACTGCCCCTCTCGTCTCTACCTGTGAACCACACCTGGGTCAGGTAATCAGCATGAGGAGGGGCAGGGATGAAGAGCGAGAAGGCCCCTGATCCTGTGATCTTCAAACACGTCACATGGATCTGCATCACCAGCTTAAAAGAGCAAAGTCAAACTTCTTAAATCCTGATACTATTGGAGAACGGACTTCTTAGGTTCTTCCGTAGTCGGACACGGTTGGGTTTTTTCACAATGCCTGACATGTTTGGATGAACGTCTTCGTCAGAGTCCCAAGTCCTAATGAGAAAACACAACCGTGTCTGCTAACTGAAGAACCTAAGAAGTCCGTTCATAACACAGACACTGTGAATGTTACTGAACTGGGCAGTGGTGACAACAATGACGGACATTTCCGGTCTTGCTGCCGGTGGCCTCTGGTGAAGATGGCTGCTCCGTATCACAACAGGAAGGCCACTGGGAAGCTCAGGAAAAATCTAAAAAGGGGACTACAAAGGTGGTTGGAGAGCAGTCAAACCTAACAGCCCCCTCTCCTTCAAGAGCAAACCAGAAACAGTTTTCTTTCCTACAGTTGTCCCCCCCCCTCAATTAAATCCAAACGGAGCCTCCTTTTCCGCCCTGCAGTGTCTGACCTTCACCAACAATGTCCACGGAAAATACTAGCACTGCTGAGGGGGCGAGGATGAAAGGTGCGAGCTAATCACAAGGCCCCCCGTCCGCTAAATACTTCAAAGCTCCAGATGGAGAAGGGGCCCTCCCCCTCCTACCACAACTAGCTGAAGCCTGAACCAAACCAGGAGCCGTCTGAACCCGCAGAAACCCACGACCCAACACGCCTGAAGCTACGGTGGGACACGTGTGGCCTCGCTCAGAGTCAACAGAATTACACACATGTCCATTCACAAAGCAGAGCTGGAGGACGGAAAACAAACCGGCTCCTTCGTGTCGACCAGAAATGAAAAGGATCAGCTCTGCGCTGCGGCGGACGCATGTCCAGTTTCGTCCAAACGGTCCAGCACATCCGGATGACAGCAGAGATCACGGCCATGACCTCCTGTATAGACGACCTGATGAAATGATCAGGTTTTTCACACGCATAAAGGCATGATGGGGAAAAAGATGAGGCAAAAGCAGGAAACTGTAATATGCAGCTCTTTAAATTAAAGCACAAATGAAGTTTTGAAATGAGGCACATCAAGAAGGAGCAGTCAGACTCCTCTGTAATCAGACGCTTCTCTGTTGAGGTCAGCCTGCTGCCTTCCATCAGGGGCCGTTGTCTTTGTCGGGGCAGGGTTGGCGTCCACTCGGTGAGCCTCATGACACTTCGGCCATGAAACAGGATTCTGACAGACCCAATCAAAACCACCAAACAGAGGTGCTGACATCTGGACTCAGGTCGGCTCCCCCGAAGCCTCTCGGCTGTCATGTTTTCTCATGAGGATGTGAACTTACTGGCATTACAGACGACACTTTAAAGGCTTGTGGGTTTTACCGTAGATGACGATGATTCACCTCAACCAGCAGTTTCCAACATTTCTCTTTCTCTACAGTCACCAGTTTTGCTCAGAGACTGACATGACAAGCAAAAAAGTTCCGTGAAGGATTAAAGTTGACCTCGGCCTGAGCTCTGAGTAAATAAATGTTTCTGGAGAGTTCAGGTGTGTTCACACTGGAAACATCCCTCGGTCTGGACCGAATCAGCTTGATTTGGTCAAGATGGAGTCCAGAACCTCATGGTCTGTATTCAGTCCAGAACCGTGTGGTCTGTATTCAGTCCTGAACCAGATGACCAAAGATCTCTTCCCTCATTGGCCAGGAATGACGAGGGCGGGGCAAAGCAATGAGAGGAAGAATAATGGAAGTCCTTTGCTTTCCAGTCCTTGTCAGGATAGTTTACCGATTCAAACTTTCTATTTGTCTGACCAATTCTGAACGTCTGCATTAACGTCAGGTTAACACGTCTTACTTTGGTCCGGTGCTGCAAGGCGGTTACTGAGGAGACGACGGCTAAGAAGGTTCACTGATGAGAGTTCATGACATCTAGATTGTTGGAAAAACAGAGAGAATCCATGTGGATCACGTTAAACGTTGTTTTAATGAGTCTGCATTCATCCAAGCTCATTTCAATGAGCTTGTTGCTCTGCTACTGCTTACATCCCATGATTCCCGGCTATGGTGTCCGTTTTGGTCCAGTTGTTCCGCTCCGAGCATGGAGCCTATTCAGACTGAGGAAAGTCAGAGCAAACTAGACCTCAGCCCGATTGGAAACGAACCGAGACCACCTGGAAAGATGGGTCCAAGAGCGGTTCCTGGTTCCGGATCGGGTCGGCTTAGGGGTATTCAGACTGTGTTCTGTATTCAGCGTTAAACGTTGGTTTCAATGCTGGGTGGGAACATTGAATATGTCAGGTACCATGATGGTCAAAGCAGCTCTGCTTGTGTACAAGTCTCTCCATGGCCACGCACCAAAGTACATCTCTGACATGTTAGTGCCATATGAACCATCTGGTACTCTGAGGACCTCAGGGTCCGGCCTCCTGTTGATTCCCAGAGTCAGAACTAAACAAGGGGAATCAGCGTTTCAATATTCTGCAGCTAAAATCTGGAACAGCCTCCCTGAAGCCGTAAGACAGGCCTCTTCTGTGTTCATGTTCAAATCTAGACTGAAAACATTTCTGTTTAGTCATGTATATGATTGAAAAGTCCTATCTGCACTTTTCTTTCCTTCCTTTCTTTTTAAATCCTTTTTTTTTTTTTTTTTTTTTTTTTTTCTTTTAAAGTAAATTTTATGTTGATTATTTCTATGATGTATTGTGATTTTAAATGCATTTTTCTGTTTTGTGAAGCACCTTGAATTACTTTGTGTACGAATTGTGCTCTACAAATAAACTTGCCTTGCCTTGCCATGGTACATCTGTGGGCCCCAACCCCGGTCCTGAAGATCCATCATTTCCCAGCTATACCTGCTGCATGATGTGATGATTCATCCAGATAATTAGCAGCTGGAAAGACATGGATGTCTCAGAAAAAAGAAGGATGGCAGATCTTAAGGACCAGGGTTGAAGATCACAGAACAGAGAAGACAGGATGAAAAAACGCAGCTGAAAATGAAGTAGCATTCCATCAGTTCCTACGGTTGGACCTCTGGAAAGATGTCATCTACAAAGTGTCTGTTTTTATAAAGATCTCTTTTTCTTCTTTTTTATTGTCTGACTTGAGCTCATT
Source organism: Oryzias curvinotus (assembly GCA_023969325.1). Taxonomy (NCBI): domain Eukaryota; kingdom Metazoa; phylum Chordata; class Actinopteri; order Beloniformes; family Adrianichthyidae; genus Oryzias; species Oryzias curvinotus. The sequence goes on from CM043727.1 coordinate 1,258,232, forward strand.
CTGTTGACATATTTCTGTTTCGATGAACCAGACAATTCCTGCTGATGCCAAACCGAGAAAGATGGGAGAAACTCACCGTTTTCCCTCTCCTCTCCAGAGCATTTGTCGATGGACTCTGAGAGGCCCAGGGTTGCTGCTGAAGGCATGGTTCCCAGAATGGAAGCCAACGATGGGCCCGCTCGCTCTGGTATCTCCATCCCACGCTCATTCTCCTCCTCTGGAGTCTTCGGTTCCAGTTTGATCAGAGCCTCTACAGTCAGCGTATCAAGGTCTCTGTCAAAGTGCCTGGCAACAGCCTTGAGCTCCTCTTCCTCATCTGATTGGTTGTCGTCTTGCTGAGTCAGCGTGGAGCGGATGTCTTCACTGCTGAGGTCTGGGAGAGCAAAGTCATTGATCAGTGTTTACAACCGTGAGAATGTTTCATTATATATGTCCTGTTTGAACATAAGAACATAAGAGTCTCTGATCGTTTCCTCAGATGGACACATTTAGTTTCCGTTTGCTGCTGAGGTCAATGTGTGCCACATAAATGCTTGTAAACAGAGTTGCTAACAGACAGAGTTCTTCTGAGAGCTGTGCATCAAACATGCTGCTGCCGTTCCCACTTCCTGATTCTAACTCAGAGCGACAATTAAACAGACATAAAAGTCAGGGATTGGTTGTTTTTATCAAGACTCGCTTTGGTCATCTATGCTAAAACTCTGGAGTGTTTAGTAAGATAGTTAGCCGTTGAGCCCGTTTTGGACGTAAAGACCAACACTGCTCAGCATTGGACCGACAGACTGGGGTTGCATAGAAGCTGCTACACTAAACACTGCAGTGTCTCTGTGAGGTTTTTCTGTTTGCTCTTCTGCCTCCTGTTCTCTCAATGCTGCCGTTACTAACCTTAACCCTTCTGTCTTAAGCCTTAGTCACTACTGTCCTTACGGTGGATACGGACCGTCTGCAGGTGAAAGACCTGTTCTGGGGACACAATAGGCTGCAAAAATACCAAGACCAACACTGCACATTTGTTCTACAGGCGTGCGGCGGGTGACGTAGAGAACACTTAAACAACACGTAAGAGGAAGTAAAGGTGAAGTAGGTGAGACGCAGGCACGTCTTTTCATTTCTCCAACTCTTAAATCTGCTGACTGGCCAAGGGCCCATGAGTGCTGTTCCCATGACAAGTGTGGGCTCCTTGTAAAGGTTCTCACCTGCATAAATCCTGCCTTTACCTGTAAGAGTACCTGGACTAAGGCTTTACTTACAACTAGAGTGTTGCTGGCGACAGCACCACCCGTACATCCAAAAATATCTGCAGCGTCCGTTGGCCTTCCAGATCCTGTACTTCTCGATACACTTACCACACAAACTAAAATGGTACGTTCCATTTTGATGAGGTGGCTGTACAAGCCTCAAAGGAACTGCGAGACACACCTGCGCTCCTCACCTGTTCACAACCCTCTATGGACCTGGACAACCTGTAGTAGGATGCCACATAGGGGCCACACCCCCATATGTGACTTTTATTTGCCCTGCATGATGATGACGCATAAACTCCACGAATATAATTAGTGAGTCATACATATCAGGCCGTTAGTATCAAACTGAGATCATCTGTTCTTTTTTAGAATCACTTGGATTGATCTGGAAGTAATTATATACAGTATACTTGCAGTTTTCATAATCTCATCTCTGATGATCGTTTCCTTCTGAGATGTTCACCTGTTTGGGGCTTTTTTCTACCTTCACTTACCTCTATTAACATAAGCAGCATAAACTCCTTTTAGTTTGGGCCTCAGGCTCTCCAGCTCTGCATCTATTTCATCCTGGTACCCTTTTATTTCATCTAAGACAAAAAGGAACCAGTGAAACAAATAAATGAATCATGCAATGGAGGGAAAATGGAGCAGAATTAGCAGCAGTTGCTTCAAACAAACGAAGAGCTGCACTTTATGCTAAATGAAGCTGTCTCTTCCACTCCTTGCATCTGTAGTTACCCTGTACCACCTTAGCACTGTAGATTTATGAACTAAAAGGAGAGTAGATCACATCATAAAGAGCTGTTCCCTGACCGAGCCGGGTCTCGATTTACCCGAGTAGCCAAATTAGAGACATAAAATTGAAGACTTCTTAAAGACCGTCCGAATTTCTACAGAGCCCAACCGGGATGGTTGAAAAGTCAAACAACCATACCTTCAACATCTGGCATTTTCTCCTTCAGCTGCTTCTCAAGCTGCAGGAAGACAACAAAAAGAGACAATGAATGAGACGGGCAGTCTTTTTCTAATGTGACAGTGGCTCCAGGCTGTGAGGCTTACACAGTAAGACCTGTCAGAATGAAAGGACATGGTTCCACTCTGTGGGGGGGGGGCTGCTGCAGCTGCCTTTGCTCTCAGAGCTATTTATTTCCCGGAAAATGTAGAATATGCATCCGTTTGCCAGAGAGCTGTTGGTCTGCGCTCTTCATACTCAGTCAAACGCTTGAAGGCATTTAGAATGTTATTCAGGACTTATAAACACGAGAAAAACGTTTGAAACGAGACTTGACGTTTTAGCCTCATTTCTGCGGCGTGGATGGACTTCACCGGCATCATCACTGCATGAAAGGTGAACTAACACTGGACAGTTCAAAGAAACCCTCCTCACACACAAGAAACAGCTAACCCATCAGTTTCACCCATAGCTGCATTTGATTTGACAAACAGTCTTCTGCACTGCCTTAACTTTTTCCTAACTTGAGCTCTCCAACAGGGTTAGGTGGATTTTGGAATAGACCAAGGTGAAATTATATCCAAACTTGTCTCACTCATATTAAAGGGCCTCTTCCATGCAGTCATCTTTTTGAGCTTTCAGTGTATTTTAATGTTCAATCATCAATAAAAACAACCCAAAGTGGTATTTGGATCCGTTCACTCAGTTCTGAGTCTTCCTCTAAAAAGCTGCTCTCTGAGCACCAGCCCCTCCCGATCTACGAAAACCAGTGTGTCCTCACATTGTGACATCACGAAGCTGCCAGCTCCGCCCCCAGGCTAAAAGACACGCCCACTTTCACATTGGAGCTAGTGGTGATCTGCTAAAAGCTTTTATTCATATGAACAATATGAACATCCATGTTTGTTAAAGTTCAGATGTTTTGTGGTGAACATGCTGCTGAGGCCGACTTTAGGAGGATGTCATGAAATGGGCGACACCCACAGGGGTAAAAAGGCGGAGCCTCAGAGATAGAGTCGTCTTACTTCAGGTAGGAAAATAAGCGGAGAAAATAACTCGTATTTCATAAAAAAAATGCTCTTTAGCCAATGGTAATATGTGATCTCATATATAGATAGTTTCCCCTGAAAGGCTAAAGAACAGCAGGATATAGATCCTTCAGCTATTGTATTTGTACCAAGCAGTATATTTATTTTAAAATGTTGACTATACGTTAGTATAATGAAATACTCTCTATTTGTTTTGGGAGGATACAGCAGTAAACCTTAGAGAGTTTTTAACAGGAAGAAGATTATGATCATGCTCTAAGTCACTAGCTAGCGTTTTCATTGACTATGAAACTACGCAAATTCGATTTGCAATAATAAATTTGCCAAATGGAAAAAAGAAAATTTAGAAAAAAAACTCGCATTATTCCAAATGTGCTTGGAGGAGGAGAATATTGTCACAAAACTGCAATGGCAACACTTTTAAACTAAATGAGTCATGTGACCAACAACCACATGGCGACGCCCCTTTTGGCAGGAAGTGGCGGCCTTGGACGCTGCACAGCGGGCGCCACCAGAGGTCCCACAGCGTCACAGCTCATGTGGAATTGCTGGATCAAGGGAAAATCACCAACCACCATTTCCCAAAACAGCTTCATCTATAGCCCCTCCCACGTTAAGGAGCTCACCGCTCCACGGCGTGAAGCAGACGCCGACGTCTCCTTTGATGGATGATGATGAGCGCTAGCGCCGTGGCAGAAATGTGAATGGATCTGCTGTCAATCATCCGTGTTTCTGAATGACTCATGGTGGGAGTCGGTTTGTGTTTCTCTGTGTGGTTCTCTCTGAACCACTCTGCTTCTTCTGCGTCTCAATGCAGACCTGTTGAGCTTTCGTCTTCTTGAGTCCAGCGGTGTAGGAGGGTGGGTCGCACTCTTCATCCAGATCTATCCTCATGAATTCTTCTACCGTCAGTTTACTGGTGGGCGTGTCCTCAAACTCCGTCAGCCTGAAAAGGTGGTGGCACAGCGTGACAGAGCAGCGTTCCGGCTGAACCGGGCAGAAAGCTTTGAACGCTCTGTGTGTGGACTCACCTCTTTCTCAGCGTGCTTTCACACACTTTGACCACATTGACGACCTCTTTGACGGTTCGGCAGAAGTCGTGCATGTGAGCAGACACAAGCAAAGCTGGACACAAACAGAGGTGAGATACCAACGTCAAAGGCTGGAATATCTGTCCTTCAAACAGGATCATCAAAATTAAAAGTCCACGTTTGAAACTCCTCGCAGTTTCCGCAGCAGCACACGTTTTCTGCGCTGAAGGCCTTAAGGGGAATAGTTATGTAACAGTCATTAGGCTAGAGTGGCTCCAGAAGCTGTTGAAGCATAGATGGAGACTTTCACTTCCACACTTAACAGCCTTCAGCAGAGGGGCGGCTGCTCTTAGCCCATGTGGCTGATGTTAGCCCCAGTTTACCTCCAGAACCCTTCCAACCAGAACTTTGGACCTGCAGGCTCTGCTCTGAGAGGATTGATAGCTTTGATCCCCACTAGAAAACAATTAGGACAACAAAGGATCCTTCTCTGACCCAAACCAGGAGTCTTCAACTAAAACCTCAAGAGTTAGAAAAAAACGCTTTACGGATGTGGTGAAGAGAATCTGGTAATTTTCCAAAATAAAACTCCCTTCTGATTTACAAACATAAAAGTATCTAAGCTAGCGTATGCATCTTTTTGTTCTGCCTGCAGTCCGGTACCGAGCGGCCCTCAGGAGAGCCTCAGACATCTGGTGCTCGGCCACGTTTCAGAACAAAAGGATTGGGAACATCTAAAGCTCAAAACATGACGGCACAAGAGAGAAGAGTGGGTGAACTTCAGACGCCTCCATTAAGCAAAAATCCCTTCCTCCTGAAGGTTTGGTTGGTCCTGAACGTCTGAGATGAGTACAGATCCTCCAGACGCATTACCTGCTCCACAGAGGCCCGACGGCCTCCTTCCTGTGTGCATCCAGTCTCTCTTCATCCTCTGCACCAGTCGCATCGCCGTCATGGAGACGTCGTGGTTCTTCTCTCCAAACTCTAACATTTGGGCAAATCGAGGAATATACAAACATGGATCTGTTCAGAGGAAAGAGTTTTGGTTAACCAGCAGGTTCTGACGGGTTCTTTTCAGTTCCTTGGCCTTAGAGGCCTCTGCTTCGGGGGTTTCTCTCTCGTATTTGCAAAACTGCTTTAGATTAAAAAAAAAAGCAGCTTTTCTTGTCATATTTCTAGGAATCACTTCAATAAACAAAGTTCATCATTGCTTGTTATAATCGATAAATGACTTGATTTTTTCCCCTCTTTCTTTGAATTTTTAAATCGATGCAATATTTTCATAATTTTCCTCCTGCCAGTTCGTTTAAATTATGATGCCAGTCAAGCGTTGATTGAAGTGTTGCTTCATGCCAAATAACCTTTGGCTGAAATGGACAAACGTCACCATCCAATCAGCCATATCCCATAATAACCTACTTTTTCTGGTTTCAACATTTCATTCAGATTTCTGGAAATATTTGTTTTCCAAAACGTTTCTTTTTTCAGAGGCAGGTCAGCGAACTCTCTGCATTTCCCTCTCAAAACGCCCAGAAAACCCAAACTCTGCATTGTTGTGGTGCTCCAAGCCACGAAACTGCAGAGGAGATGCTCCAGAGTCAGAGGGGCATCTTCCCTCCACCAGGCTTTTTCCAGAGCAGTCAAGTGAAAAGCTGGCGGCGCCAGCTGTTAATACAATCAGGCCCCTCCCCCTCCGCCCCCCCCCGTCTAAGCTCACCGCCAGGCTGGAAACACCAAAAGGAGGCGGACGCCTCGCTCCTCCATCTCTACCAGACGATAAAAGTGAAGAAGCTCAGCAGCAGCAGCCAGGAATGCAGCGCTTTGGTCACATGACTCCTCTGGCTGCGGTTCAGGCCGGCAGCGGTTAGAGCTTTAGGTCCCGACTTGGACTCGGTCCCTTCATCGGTTTAATGCCTGCAGGGATTTTCTAGTGTTTTGTTTGTGACGGTAAATGACAGAATTCAGACAAACTGCAGCATGGGTCTGCAGGCTGTCTGACACGGGGAGCATCAGCGGGGAGTCGACCCGATGGTCAAATCTGGACGCCGTTCATCCTCACGGCACCACGTCTTCATGAAGGCGGAACGTGTGTGAAATGCCGTCTTTTTATCTTTTTCCAATAAAATACGGTGCTGCGTGTCATTTTATTATAGTTCTACTGTTAAAATTGTAAAAAAAAAAAATGCTCTTTGGATTTTCTAAAGTAACGCTGCTAAACTCTTTTTAAAGAGCTTTGCTGTGCCGACCTGGACTGCTGGAAAACAGCTGCTCCTGGGATTTGTAGTTCCTCTGAGTGCAGCTGAAGCAGAAACAACGATGGACGGTTTAGAGTTTTACACTAACGGGGTTCAGAATAACAGGAAGGTGGACATTTATTTAGGGAAATTATGAATTCTTTCAGTTTAGATTTTAAAGAAATTTGTCTCTAAAGATAATTGAATCATGGATTCAAAGACGAAAAACTTTTTCTAACCAACGACAAATTTGACCTTCTAAATGAGTTTTTAGGTCATTCAGATCATTTTTCTGCATCAAAATGCCTTTAAAACGGGTTTTATTCATGTTTTCCACTCACAGCGTTCAGTTTGGAGGCATTGGGGAACTTTTACAACCGACTACAAAACCAAACAAAGGTTTAAAATGGAGAATCAACAGATAAACGTAATAAAACAATCAAAGAGTGAGCATCACCCCCCCCCCACACACACACAGTTATTTCTATGTGGGGGATACCCCCCCTCCTCCTCCCCTCCCCCCGGTATCAATTAGACAATTATAGAGGGGGAGGAGCCAGGCGTCTGACGCACGCAGCGGAGGAGGAGGGAGGGCCTCTACGGTCTACGCATCTGACGTCAGCGCAGCGCCGACATCTGATTGGTCCTGCGGGAGTCCTGGCCGTCCAAAGCGGGGGGGGGGGGGGGGGGGGGGTCAGGACGGGGAAACAGCAGTAAAAATAGCGCGGAGCTCCGGACTCGGCATCACTGACGGTTCCTCCGGGGTTCGTGAGCTCCGGTTCTGACGGAGGCTGGAACCGAGGAGGAAGGGGAGGGGCGTCCGAGGATTACCGAGCCCTGGGGGGGTCCGTCCGGATTACCGGGAGAAAGGGGGAGAGTGACGGCGCTATGAGGACGGAGGTCCGGCATCGCAGAGCGAGCTGACCTCCTGGAAGCGCCGCAGCGCCGCAGCTCCGGAGGGAGGGAGGCCCGGGCGGAAACTTCCTTCTTCACGGCGGATCTGACTGGAGCGGCGCTGACCCCCCCGGAAGAAGAAGAGCGACCACCGAGCAGGACAGCCCTCCGGTTCCCCCCGAACCCCGCCGGGCGGGAGGCCGATGCCCGCGGCAGACCGGCGCCCGCTCCGCCATGGCCGGATCATGAGGTGTCTGACGTTCCTGCTGCTGCTGCCAGAGGCGCTGAAGAAGTCCCGGAGGCTCCCGGGGGGGCTCCCGGTGTGCTACGACCTCCTCCCGCTGTCCAGCTCCAAGAGGAAGCAGAAGAAGAAGATGGCTGCGGAGCTGTACCCCGCGGACAGCACCAACAACGCCAACCTGGCCAACGGCACTACGGTAGCGGACGCCGAGAAGACCAAGGAGCTGCAGCTGTGCGCGCCGAGCGGCGGCGGCGGCGGCGGGAGCGGCGGCGGCGGCGGCAGCCCGACCGCCCAGCAGAACGTCAACAACAACAACGTGGAGCCGGCCAGCTGGCAGTGCAGCCACCCCACGCTCCGCGAGAGGTACGCGGCCCCCCAACACTGCCTTCTGACGTCACAACGGGGCATTTTTTGACGGTCCAAAGCCAAACGGGGCAGTTAGGATAAAACTGCCTTCTGACGTCACAACGGGGCAGTTAGGATAAAACTGCCTTTCTTAGTTTTGCTTGTTTCAAATCGTTGTGAAGCAGGAGCAGATGGAGAAAGATTGAATTTGTGACGTAGAAAATACCCTGGGCGGGGCTAAAGTCTCCCAGCCCCGCCCCTTACTGATGAATCCACCTGCAGACCAACAGATCCATGAACGTCTCTGTTTTCCTGGTCTGAGCTGGAATCTGGATCAGAACCGGACGGCTGCATAGCTATGATGTTGCTGCCATTCTTGGTGCACCGCTAATGTTAGGTTGGGGGTGTGAGGGGCTGTAAGCTAGCGGGAGAGCATGTAAACAGATTTATGACAGGACGCTAACGCCACGCCAACAGTCCCGCCCACAACTCAGAGGTGAATTTCTGATGACCTCTTGTTGCTCTGTAGAAACTATGTCCTAGAAAACCACCCAGGTTTTAGGATTCTGGCTAAAAACATCCTAATTTAGGGCGTATTCAGACTGAAGTGTAAACAATGGGATGATGGGAAGTGCGGTCAGGCTGCCCACAACTCGTAGGTGAATTTGCAGAGACCTCTTGCTGCTCTGCAGAAACAGTGTCCTAGAAAAGGACAACTGTTTTTTGATTGGCTGGTGTTTTCTGCATGTACTTTAATGGTGTCCAGTGCTAAACGTCGTGTTGGTCGCACGTATTAACCTCCCCGTGACGCTTCTCCGGGTCCGTTCAGCGCTGGCCGCTCGTGCGTCAACAACATCATCATAACTAAGAGAGCGCTGGGACACTCGGATCAGAATGTGACGGCAGCCTCTGATCGGGCTTTAACTACCACAACGGGTCAGTTCCAACAGTGATGAAGGTTATGGGCCGGATCACTGATCCGGTCATTCGAAGGATCTCAGATCCACGAAGCTCCTGATCCTGAGAGTGTGGTGTTACGCAGCCCCCCCACGTTCACTCATGGACTGCTTCTCTCCTAGGAACGCCTTGATGTTCAACAATGAGCTGATGGCTGACGTCCACTTCATTGTGGGGCCCTTGGGGGCCTCACAGAGGGTGCCGGCACACAAGGTGAACACACACTTTCATGTCCCTGACAGTCTGTTGTGGACTGGAGTCATGCAGGCTTTTCTCTGACGCTTCTGTGCCCCCCTCCCTCAGTATGTGCTGGCCGTGGGAAGCTCCGTCTTCTGTGCCATGTTTTACAGCGATTTGGCGGAGGAGGAGTCAGAAATACATATCCCAGATGTGGAGCCTGCTGCTTTTCTAATTCTGCTGAAGTAAGTGGGCCCCCGTCCCCTCCCAGCACACGCAGAGACCCTTCAGAGCTCTGGATTACTCATCCACAGCTGAGCAGAGGAGTGCAGGGGGGCCATGGCAGCCGTGCCGAGCCTCTTCTCTGAACCTAAAGGCTGCCTCTCTGCCCTCAGGTACATGTACAGCGACGAGATCGACCTGGAGGCTGACACGGTGCTGGCCACCCTGTATGCCGCTAAGAAGTACATCGTCCCGGCGCTGGCCAAGGCCTGCGTCACCTTCCTGGAAACCAGCCTGGAGGCCAAGAACGCCTGCGTGCTGCTGTCCCAGAGCCGGCTGTTCGAGGAGCCCGAGCTGACGCAGCGCTGCTGGGAGGTGATCGACGCCCAGGCGGAGCTGGCTCTGCGCTCAGAGGGCTTCTGTGAGATCGACCTGCTGACGCTGGAGATCATCCTGCAGAGGGAGACGCTCAACACCAAGGAGGTGGTGGTCTTTGAAGCGGTCATGAACTGGGCCGCAGCCGAGTGCAAAAGACGAGGTTTAGGGCCCACCACCCACAACAAGAGGGAGGTGCTGGGGAGGGCGCTGTTCCTGGTGCGCATTCCCACCATGAGCCTGGAGGAGTTTGCAAACGGAGCGGCGCAGTCGGATATTTTGACTCTAGAGGAGACTCTGAACATGTTCCTGTGGTACACGGCAGCCAACAAGCCCGACGTGGACTTCCCCCTGACCGTGAGGAAGGGCCTGCTCCCTCAGAGATGCCACCGCTTTCAGTCCTCGGCGTACCGGAGCAATCAGTGGCGCTACCGCGGTCGGTGCGACAGCATCCAGTTCGCAGTGGACAAGAGGATCTTCATCGCTGGTTTGGGTCTGTACGGCTCCAGCGGCGGCAAGGCTGAGTACTGCGTCAAAATCGAGCTGAAGAGACAGGGGCTGACCCTGGCCCAGAACCTGACCAAGTTCGTGTCGGACGGGTCGAGCAGCACGTTCCCCGTGTGGTTTGAGCACCCCGTTCAGGTGGAGCAGGACGCCTTCTACACGGTGAGCGCCGTGCTGGACGGCAACGAGCTGAGCTACTTCGGCCAGGAAGGCATGACAGAGGTGCAGTGTGGGAAGGTGACGTTCCAGTTCCAGTGCTCCTCTGACAGCACCAACGGCACCGGAGTCCAGGGCGGACAGATCCCCGAGCTCGTGTTCTATGCATGAGCCGCCGGGAGCGCTTCCTGCTCGCCCCCCAGTCGTCACACTTATGTAGCGTTAAGGAACGTCCCAGTCAGGGACTCGCGTTTCTGGCAGTCTCTTTCGAAGGTGAAGCAGCCGCCGTCTTATCTTATTTAACTTATTTTCTTATTATTAATATTTAAATGAACTTTATTGGTTCTGATGTAACCGCAGCTGGAACAACATTACGTTACATAACCAGCTGAGCTTTAGGAGAGAATGCACGGACAGCGCTTTGCATTGTGGGAGTCCGTGTGTGACGTGGACGGCGTTTGTACACGACGGCTTGATGCCGCTCAGCAACACCAGTTCTGTATGACAATACTGACAATAAAAACATGCAGGTTGGAGCCAACACACACACAATGCCTGTTTGGTTGTGGGGTGAGGAGCAGGGAACTGAGGGGCTGCAGCGCCCTCCAGCTGAACCACTGGGTACTGCACCCTAAACTAGCAGCTTGGGACAGATGAGGGTCAGCCGGGTGAAGGTTCAAGGCGCCGAGCGGGCAGAGGGTCCCCAGGGAGCCATAAACATTTCTTTAGGGACAAAACACATCCAATGAATATTTACCTGAAAATCACACTAAACCGTTTGCTTGTCCTGTAAATCTGTGAGCTTCTTTTAGGGGGAAACTACATCTAGAAGTCTATATGTAGCTTAAATCCAGATGCAGACGTGGAAGAGACACTTCCCCATGGAGCATGTGCCCATTCTCCTGGGCACCGTAGTGGTAGCTTCAGGGTGTGGCCTTTTAACATGCTCACTCCTGATTGGAGAGGGTGGTTGCCATAGTAATGTAGACAGACCAATCCCAGTTTACTGAGGACGCCTGGATCCAACAAGGCAGGAACACGGCGACTGAATGGACTTCCTTTGGTTGGAAGCAGTCGTAGGGCATTTTCTATCACGTTATACAGTCAAAACTGCAGTGAAACGTCGCTTCTTCCTCAAAGCTCCAGTGGAACCGAGCTGAGTCTTTAGGAAAAAGTTTTCCAAAACTTTACGCCATTGTAGGAACAAACTCGCCACATATTCGGCACAGGGAACCCAGATTAGGGCCCCCCGTGGCTACATGGTTTGGCAGTAGCGGGAAGGGTCTTTCCAAAGGACCCACACTGGATGAAGCTCATTGTGCTCCTTGGGAATCTAACTTTATTTTCCCACGTTCCAGTCCTACACGCAGCCAACTTACTGCTGCTTATTGTGTCAACCAATAAACACGTAGAATAAATCCACCAAAGGTCTTCAGTAAACATATGCTAGGGCAATGCTAGGCACCTAAATTCCAAACACGCGTCGCTAACATGTCCAGCTGCTCGGTTTGGTCATGAAACTGCGATAAGGGATGTTTCCTGCAGGTCATTGTCTTTACATTTCAGTTGGCTGTTCATCTTAATCTGATAGATTATTCATGGTTTATCATGCAAGATAAAAGGACAAAGTCAAAGTCGCATCTATCTGAAAGAAACCCGTAGCTGTAATCCACCTTTAAACCGGGACACAAGCAGAACGTGGACTGAGTGGACAGAAGGCGTGGCGGGTCAGTACCTATGGCTGGAGCGTTGATGCAGAGTTCTTTTGCCAGATGGAGAAAAACCTTCCCCAGGACGTAGACGTTGACCTGAAGAGAGAGATCGTTATTGAATCATCTGCAGCTCCGCCGTGACTTGAAACAGCTCCATCAATCAGCAGCAGATTTACAGACATTCAGCCCGTTGCTAGCATCCCCGCCAGCGTCTGGGTCACTGATGACCCATTTCATCATGGATATGCTCAGAGTTCCTGTTGCATAATTGACCCAGACACATCGGAGCGTTTCACCTCCACGTGTGATTAAAAGCCGAGCTCCGGGTTTTTGGAAGGATCTGGTACGCACGGCCCTTTCCATTGGTTTGTGGTCAACATGCCGCTACACACTGGTGCCGTACCGTCCTCCTCCTGTTACTTTTCAGTCCGTCACAGTGAAGAAACCTCTCGTGCTCATTTATGAGGTTCTGATCTGATGCATTTCAGCTTTAGGATCTACAACAATGATCTCCTTTGTCCTGGTGAGGTAAGAAAATGCTGGAAACTCCACAGCAGAAAAGGACAGAATGGAGCAGGAGCAGCACCTGATCAGAGCCCCGGTAGAGCTCACCCCAGGCTGAGCAGCCAAGCGGGCCTGTGGGTGGGAGAATGGGGCATCTGGGTTATCACAATAGACCCCTCCCATCACAGATGTTTCATTGTCTTTCCCCTACAGCGCATCCCTAAAGCTCTGTCGTAAATTCTGGAGCCCCTGAAAGGATGGATTGAAAGATAAAGCCACAAGACTGCTCATCTATCATCATCTTCAGGAGCTGGTGGCATCTACGAGGCAGAGTTCAGCCCAAATCTAAGGCAACAGAGGGTCTCCAGCTCCGGCCAGATCGCTGTCATTCCTGCAGACCGGCCCTGCCCCGGCCTCTGGGGCTGTTGGGGGGACTCTCAGCCCTCTCAGGAGTCGGCACAGATGCTCCTCTGCTATTCTAGGAAATGGACTCCAGCAGGAATTCAGCAGCAGAGATCACAGCAGTCACTTTCAAAAACGTCCCCACAATTATTTCCATCTCTATAAAGGATACATAAGCCTGTTTTGTCATTCACGGAGGTGTTGTGTTATTAGGTAAATGTCGTAGGGATGCAGAGGGACCCATCTTTCCCCTAAATGTTGCTGGCGTTACATTATGTAAGGATAATGCCCGACGAGGCGTCCATTTCAGAGACTAGCGGACGACACAGAAGCCTGAGCGGACGGTTGCTTTCGTGAAGTTGACCAGGGTCACTTAGAAAAGAAATAAATATTCAATCTATTTTTTCTTCTTTCAATGTTATTTTTTCAGTTTTGAACAGTTTGTTACAAACGGCGGACCATTTGATCCGTGGCGCAGTGCGTTGTCATGGTAACAGCTGAGCCGGCACCGACCTCGACTGCACCGGTAAAGGAAAGCGATCTGATGTGTCAAATACAGCATCAGTTCAGAGAGAAAGTTCACCTCTAACCGCTTGTTTCTGTCCAGAGGATGAAGAAACGTTTGTTTGAAAGAAGCCGGCGCCGTGATACCGAACATTTGGGCAGCAGCCACATCCAGCAGCCAATCAGAATGGAGTATTCACCCAGACCGAGGCATACGGGTCATTTGGGCCGTACTCCCTGTAGTCAGTCCAGAAAACACGGAACCACACGGAGCTCCTCATCATCTTAAAGTGAGGAACCGATAAATGCCAAACTAACTAATATTCTTTTGTTTTTTTAAGACTTGAGACACCATGTGTAAAAGACTAAAACTGAAACCTCCAGTGTGGGTCGAAAAGGGCAACAGACGACAGAGACGCCGAGGTAACAACACAATTCCACATTGACCAAAAACGCTGAAATGTGTTAATACTGAGAAAAACCAAGAACAAATGACAGAGAAATCCTTTAACTTTGATCCTTCCAGTTCAAACTTTGACATTTACACGAAGCATAATGCAGAAAATGATCCTCACAGGAAGAAATGGGTCATGAACTGAAAGCTGTGGCGTGTTGACTGTAGTGTCAGCAGACACCTAAAGGGTTTCCTCTCAGTCCATTCTGCTGAAGGGCTGAGAAACCACAGTAGATCTGATGTGAACAGAAAAGAATTCTCTCAACAAAGCACCACGATCTCTGAATAATCCAGCACCTCTTCATGTGATGGTTAGTCATTCAAGTAATGTCACTGAGGGGGGGCAGGGTTTGGACCCAGCCTTAAAAGAAAGACAGAACCAGCAGTTGCTTTGCCCCACCCTGCAAAAAGCTTCTTCAAATCCACACCAACCTCCAAATACTAGGGCGTGCACAGATGGGGAGGGGCGGCCGGCCACTCCAGGACAGCTGGGGGCTTTATTTTTACGCCCCCGACCAGCTGTGACTAGATAAGGTCCCACCACCATCACGCCGCCGCCACCGCCACTGCCTCACCGTGAACCAGCGCTCATCCCAAGTGCAGGAAAAATGTCCTCAAAAGAAGTTCAAAGATGTGAATGAAGCCGTTTTCCCCAAAATCTGCCTGCAGAGCGGATTTGTCAAATAAGTTGGGATGTTCTGACATTTCAAAACAACATTTCACCTTCAAATGAGCTATAAAGACTCAGTTTTTGATTTCTTTCTCTGATAACTGAAACTATTGTCTTCAAATCTTTTTTAAATAAAGTACATTTACACACATACCTCCTTATGGGATATTTTCACCCCCAACATATCCCATCTGTGGTGCCACAACAGTCCAACTAAAGTTGTACATATATGAAATTTGATTCAAAAATACTTTTTTCATCAGAGAAATTATTTAAAAATCAGATTTATTTCAAAATTAAGCAGCAAAATATTCAAGACATTTTCTTTTAAAAAGTTTTTACATCTTAATAAACGTTTCTAGTTAGTGTTTTTGTTCTATCAAGATATTAAAACTAAAACAATGTTGAGTATTCACTTTTGCACTCTTCATCCCAGATGTTCAACACCGGCCTGACATCCAACTCCTCGATTCTTTCAGTCTGCAGCATCCAGACACTGGAATCATTTACCAGAAACCTTAGAATGGATACTTTTATTTCAAGAACTGTTTCATAAAAGAACCCTGGTGATCATTTTAGAGAAAAATGTTGCTGTAACTTCATAATTTGATCATATTCTTTATTTGAATGATTGTGTTATCCTGTTTTTATCTGCGTCTCCTGTGACTTATTTTCCCTTTCTCAAAAGGTCACAGTTGAGAATAATAAAAAAAAATCTTAATCTGTCTTGACTGGATACATAAATGTTGGATAAATAAATCAAAACAATTGTTTTAAGTTCTCCCACTTCAAAAGATGACAGAGGCCTGTAATTTTCATCATAGATAGTAAACCTCAACTATGAGAGACAAAATGAGAAAAAATCCAGAAAAATCCCATTGTCTGATTTTTAAACATTTTTTTTGTAAATTATGGTGGAAAGTAAGTATTTAGTCAATATCAAAAGTTCAACTCAGTACTTTGTTATGCTTTACAGCAGGTATAGATGTTCTTTGGATGCAGCTCAGCATTCTTTCTCCTCCAAACAGCAGACTTCTTTTCAAAAAGTTCTGGTTTGGTTTCATCTGACCATAGGACAGTCTCCAATCCTCTTCTGGATCCTCCAAATGCTCTCTAGCAGACTGTAGACGGGTCTGCACATGTACTGGCTTTAGCAGGGGGACACGTCTGGCCCTGCAGGGTTTGAGTCCCTGGTGGTGTAGTGTGTTACTGATGGTAGTCTTTGATACTTTGGTCCCAGCTCTATGCAGGTCATTCACCAGGTCCCCCGTGGGGTTCTGGGGTTTTTACTCACCGTTCTTGTGATCATTTTGACCCCATGGAGTGAAATCTTGGGGGGGGGGCCCCAGATGGAGGGAGATCATCAGTGGTCTTGTATGTCTTCCATTTCCTAATAATTGATTTCTTCACTCCAAGCTGCTTACCTGTTGCAGATTCAGTCTTCCAGTCTGCTGCAGGTCAACAGTTTGGTTTCTGGTGTCCTCAGACAGCTCTTTGGTCTCCATAGTGGAGTTTGGAGTGGGACTGTTTGAGGTTGTGGACAGGGGTCTTTATAGAGATAACCAGCTCAAACAGGAGCCATTAATACAGGTAACCAGTGGAGGACAGAGGATCCTTTACAGAAGAAGGTACAGGTCTGGGAGAGACAGAAATCTGGCTTATTTGTAGATGACCAAATACTTACTTTCCACCATAATTTACAAATACATTGTTTAAAAATCAGAAAATGGGATTTTTCTGGATTTTTTTTCTCATTTTGTCTCTCATAGTTGAGGTTTACCTATGATGAAAATTACAGGCCTCTCATCTTTTTAAGTGGGAGAACTTCAACAATTGGTGGCTGACTGAATTCTTTTTTTGCTTCACTGAATATAAATGCATTTTCTTTTTCCAAATAAAAAAACACTTGGAATAAAAGTGTTTCAACCTTTTTTATCATTAAACACCTTTGTGTACCTTAACTCTTACCCACAAAATAAAATAATTATAAATGATTGAAGATAATTTCTTCATAATAAACAAAAAACTAAACGCCTGGCCTGCAGGGAGGTTTTCCTCTTGTTTTGTTTTTTTTTATAGCCGGAAAAAAAAGTTTCTTCAGAAAAACATATTTCTTTGCGTCTCATAGGTTATTTACAGCTTTTGTCTGAATATGTGAATCTCTGTCCAACGTACCTGCAGAACGTCGCTCAGATCCAGCAGCATGTCTGAGGAATCTGGTCAAGGAGAGGTAACTGCAAACATGCCGCCTAAAGGCAGCGTCTTCTTGTGGAAACAGGAGGAAAATACAAACCACATGAGACCCAGAGCCTGCACTTACATTGCTTTTCCTTCATTACTGTAGACTTCTAAGTAAGGGTACAATTTACACTCAAAAGCGACTTGTGTGTGATTTTTTTTCTACACTCCACTATATATTAGGTCCACCTTGCTAGAACCGGGTTAGACTCCTTTAGCCTTCAGAACCACAGTGTAGCATCAGAAGATGGTCCACTGTGGTCAGAAAGGGATGGACATGGTCAGCATCAATACTCAGGTAGGCTGTGGGGTTGGAACCATGCTCAACTGGTACCAAGGGGTTCAAAGTGCGCCGAGAAAAAATCCCCCACACCATGACACCACCACCACCAGCCTCTCAGGAACTATTTTTTCTTTGCACGCTGGCTGCTTTAACCAAGAGACCTACATTTCAACTCCAACCACATGAAGTGAACTTACACTACTCAAAATAAGTTAGAATACTGTTATTGACTTCAGGGCTTTTCCTGTTTGGTCTGAGTTGTATTGAAATGTGAAAGTTCCCTTTCATATTACTAATAAGTCTCTTCCACAGGTGCCACATGCAGTTCTGCCAGGTCACTTGGGGGTGGGGTACGATCCAATTAGCTATGTAGGATAGAGCCGAGTCCTTCTGTCAGAGACCAAGTCGGATCCACATGTGGGACATCCCCGCCCAGCCTTGCCCACCCCCACCATGTGCATTTCCACTGCAGCGGGCATCACGCCCAGCTCATCTGGCCTTCGCTGTGTTTTCATTGTAATTTAGTGTTTTTTTTATTGTTATTCATTGTCTTTCAATACAATTTATTACCTGGTATTATTTGTTGCTTTTTGAGCGATGGTAACAAAGCATTTTCCCATTTGAAGTTCCATCTCTCATAAAGCCACTGCACACATTAAAACCATTATGTGGAAAACACCAAGGGGCGTCCATCACCCAAATTCTATCCTCTCCGTATCCCATAAAACCGTAAAGTGACACAAACACTGCGTATGCAACATTCACTAGAGGTTTTTTCACCATATCCCTATCTTATTGTGAGTAATGTGATTACCAAAGATGTAAATATTTGCTTGCTGGATGAATGTTACACCTGCCATGTTCTTTAATTCGAAGCATTTTCTCTGTTTACCACTTAAACATACAGCAATGAGTCACAGTTTCACATAAATACACATTAAACTTTAAAAATATAAATCTCTCTTTTTTTAAAAACTAATCAAGAACAGGTTTGTCTGCACTTTTAAAAGAGAAAAAAAACCATATCATGTTTAAAAATGCAGGTCACAACCTCCAGAAACAAACAGCATGTTTGTCAGAGGACTGGACTGTGAAAAGTTTGGGTTTTTAGCAACAGCTGGACTAACCCGCTGTGCAGAAACAAACAGGAGGACAAACTGTTGGAGCTTAAAATCCATCAGATTAAAAATTGAGGCCAAAAGATGGAAACTGAAGAATAAATTATAGAAAGACTAATCCATCTAAAAATGGAGGCTCCATGCAAAGACGGTTCAGTCCTCACTAAACTAAATCGAAGGTTCTTTCCTTATTTCCCTCTTCTCCCCCTTTCCAGGCTTTTCCTCGATCTTCTCTGTGACAGAGTCACCCAGCAGTGGGAAAGGACGCCTGCTGAGCTACTTCTGCCCCAGAATGCTCCTCCATCCACCAACAGACAAGCCCATATCCACACAGCAGCAGCAGGAAGGAAGCACAACCTGCTGGCCAGAACCCGTCAGGACCGCCCTGCTGCAGTCACAGAATCATCCTCGCGGCCGAGGGAGACGCAGGCAGAAGCAAAGAGGCGTTTCAACACCAATCTCACCTTTGATGCACAAATGAAGACGGCCTCCAGCAGACCTGAGGTGCTGCCGAGGCCAGTGTCAAACGGACAACCACGGCCACATGGCAGCTCTGCTCGCTCCAGGTTCAGGATCTGGACAGTGATGGATCCTGAACCGCAACCGCTGCCTCAGCATTCTGCAGAACCATGCAGGGCCCTCTGGTACGCGCCCAGATGAAGCTCCCAAACATACGTCATGTCAGAGTTACCTCAGGAGTAAACAGCAGGAGAGCAGAGTGAAAGCAAGACACCCTACAAGCAGCAGGAAGTCGTTCCAGCTGCTGCTAACAGCAACGGTTTCATCCGACTTCAAGAAAAACTGGATGTAGCTTTAAGTTTGTTGGAGCATCTTCACATCTTGAGGTTTCTGGAGCCGTTCAAGGTTTACAGCTGCATGTTCCACAATCAGCATCCGAGGGCCAAAGAGGCTGATAAAGAAAGCACTCTGCACCGAGTGCAGACACCCGGCACGGGGGGCAGACACTCTGCACACACTACATCACGCCCTAATGAACACGCTAATATCCTTTTAGTGACATACAGCGGTTTATGAAAACCTTGTGAAGACTTACCAAAAACCTTTGTCATTGCCAACAAAGGATACTGATATGACCAAATCCTTATTTTCCACCATCATTTCCTAATAAATTCTTTAAAAATCTGACATGTGATTTTCTGGATTTTTTTTACATTTTGTCTCTCATAGTTGAGGTATTCCTATGATGAAAATTACAGGCCTCTCTTATCTTTCGTGGTTTATATGAATTATATTGTGATCTTCACTAGTTCTCCAGCTCAATCAAAATAGAACTACTGAAGAACGTCCCTCAGGTTTTCAGCAATAGTAGAATAAAAACATTTTGTTGCTGATAGAAGCTTCAACCAATGGGTTGCCCTAAACCAGCGGCCCCCTAGTACCTCCCATGGTACCAGCCGTCACATGGACTGGGAGCAGGAGTATGGAGCCACTGCCCTAGACTATGTAAGAAAAGCTGAGACTGATACTTATGCAACAACAAAAATAGTAAAATGCTAGGAGAGCAGCTGCCAGAAGCCCCATTACAAAGCAGCAGACCAGCATTCCAGGCTCTGAAGCCCCACAGACTCCTGCTGCAAGATCCTTCAGGACGACCATGTGACTCCGACCCACCACTCAGCCCACAATCCTCCCAGGGAGAAACACCCGGCCAGCGGTGCGGTACTGATCTAGATGGTCCAGAGAAAAGGATCCTCCAGGCTGCAGTGGCGCAGGTCACAGGGATGTTCTGGGCCAGAATGAGGAAAAGCCAGAGGGTTGAAGCCCTTTAGGGAGCGACAGTGACCGGGACAATACAGTCAATGGTCCAAAGCTCTACTCACATACCGACAAAATTCACTCACACCAATGCTCCCACGGTAAACCAAATCCAACAGACACTTTACTGTGTCACATAAAGACACCGACGTGTGACACCAGGAATCAAACCACCAACCCTACAGCTGGGGAATGACTGCTCAGCCTTCACCGTTTGTTACAGACCGTGTTCTTCCAGGGTCAAAGCAGCAAAGTCATCTTCATGCATGACAAAGCACCTCCTCATGCTGCAAAGGAGAGCGCTGTCGGCGCCTGCTGCAGGCACAAAAGGAGAGCAACTCCTGGTGGGGCCCCCATCCTCCTCTGACCTCCACCCAACCTCAGGAAGGTGGAGTTGATGACCTTTGGAGCATCATCAAGCAACACAACCATAAGAGTGGGAGGAAGACAGCTGTGTGTGTGTGTGTAGGTAGGTGTGTATATGTGTGTGTGTGTGTAGGTATGTGTGTATATGTGTGTGTGTGTGTGTGTGTGTAGGTAGGTGTGTGTGTATATGTGTGTGTAGGTGTGTAGGTAGGTCTGTGTGTGGGAGTGGGTGGTTGAGTGTGTGTGTGTGTGTGTGTGTGTGTGTGTGTGTGTGTGTGTGTGTGTGTGTGTGTGTACAAATGCACACGAGAGCAAAAACTGCTGTGGAGGTCGGCACGTCGACATGTAGCAGCAGATGACGTGGAAACGGTTTAGGGTTTCACTAAAAATGAAAACAAGGCTGCAAATTCAACCTTTAATTTCTGGTCGTTACAACCAACAACTAACATCTATTTCTGTTGTGTTACAACAGAGAATTTGTGCGATGTAACAGAGAAGAACCGTCATTCACAGGCTCTTCTGGTTCAGCAGCTCAGGACTTCACGGCTGCACGTCTCCTGGCAAATGGTGCAGACTTATGCCAATGACTTTTTCTGTGAGAATAATTATTTGTGACGTCTAATTAATTCATCCATTTTAATTGTGATTATTTTAAACTTATAATTATTGTAAAAAGCCTCATTTTTTTAATTTAAATGCTCGACTTTGTGGTGCAAAAAAAGATGAAATTACAACCAAAAAAACTGGCTTTATGAAGGTTTCTAATTATAAGACAAGTGGGATTTTTTTCAGTCAAAAACAATAAAGAAAAAACTGAAATCATCTGGTGTGGAGTCTCTAATTTACAGCCGAGTTCAAAGAAAACATTCAAGCAAGTAAACAGTTGGAGCTTTGTTCTTTAAACAATAGATTTAGATTTAAAATAATAATAGTACGACTGCACTACCTCTAAGAAGGTCCAAAGCGCTGCACACACACACATTCACGCACACACATTCACACACATTCATGCACACACATTCACACACATTCACGCACACACATTCACACACATTCACACACATTCATGCACTCACATTCACACACATTCACACACACACACATGCACACACACACACATGCACACACACACATTCACACACACACACACACATTCTCACACACACACACACACACACATTCACGCACACACATTCACACACACACATACACACACACACTCACATAGCTCTGATTGTCTTTGGAGCATCACACTTTCATTTTTTCATTAAAGACAGACTTAAATGTCCTCATTCCAGCAAACGCCTGGTATGATGATAGAATTGGTCTGCAGAGAAGCTGCACCCTGGTAGTTTCTGTGTTCTGCTGCGTTTGGGTTCAGTCTACGGCTCTGCTGCGGAGAGGTTCAAATCCCGCCCTGGAGTCCATCCATCACAAGACCAGAGTGGGCAACACTGCATCTCCACGAACCGAGAATGAAAGGATACGTGGCGTTCCTTCAGTGCGACACACCAGGTAGAGGCAGGCAGCGATGACGTGGGCCGACCTGTGGCCGTTGGTCAGGCGCTTGTTGAGGGCCATCTTGTAGAAGTTGAAGGCCGTGTCCAGACAGTGCTGGTTCATCTGCAGCTGGTGACCCACCGTGTTGATGTTCTGTTTGGCTGCAGACAGAAGCGGGAAGAAAGGCGGTTACGGCGGTCCTCCACATCAACACGGACGACAGACGACCTCAACCAGGAGAGGAAAATGACCGTTTCTGAAACACATCTGGTGAAAAGAACAACTAAAGAATACAGAGGGAAGAAATCCCAATCACCTTCTCTTCTGATGGATTTGCAATTTTTACAAACTCAAACCAACTTTCAAGATGAAGGTTTCAGAAAGTGTGAAAAGTGAGACTGTAGACTCTATCCAGCAGAGAAAAAGTGGAAATGTGTCTGAATAGAAAAGCACAGCCAACAATGGTTTCATTAGAGCGACACAGATACTCTGCCGTCACTGAACTTTTAGATTGTTCTCGCCTAGAGGTGCTTCAGTGGTCAGAACTGGAACTGATAAAGACACTAATGTGGGCAGCCGTGGTGCAGTGGTAGGGCGGTCAACTCGTGATCGTAAGTTTGCAGGTTCGATTCCCGCCTTGCATGCCCATGTGTCGAAGTGTCCTCGGGCAAGACACTGAACCCCACCTTGCCTCTGGTGGGAGGTTGGCGCCAGTGTTTGGCAGCAGAGTTGTGAATGTGTGTGTGCATGTGTGTGTGAATGTGTGTGTGAATGTGTGTGTGACTGGATGAATGGGACTGTGACTGTAAAGCGCTTTGGGCCTTCGAAAGAAGGTAGAAAGGGCTAAATAAGTATACGCCATTTACTAATGTTCCTCTGAGGTTACAGGAAGTCACAGAGAAAACGTGTCTTAGTGACATCATCCTCCTTTCTATGAACAAACTACTGTTGATGAGAAGAGAGATGCTCCACTTTGATACGTAACCCTTAAAGCAGAGGATGATGGTCCTGCTGAAGGAGCTGGACACACCTCTGATGAGTCTCAGTCACCGTCACTTTTTAACACCAACGTCGTCGTTCTGACTGATGAGCTCAAGAGCATCCCAATCAGCTTTGCTTGGATGTGCAGTAAAGGTCTGTTCAGCAATAGAATGTTTGTAAAGTCAGAACCTAAAGGTTACAACACAAACACAGTGTTAGAGCTTTCTTCAGAAATCCATCTGTGACAAACCCGAGTCCACATCACTCATGAGGAGACGGCAACAGAGGAAGTTCTGGCCTTATGCTCCTGCAGTTACACACTTTAAGAAACAAAAACCACCTTTCACACCGCAGACGCACACAGACACACACCATAAGTTCAGGTGTTCACACGGATGGAGATGAAGGTTTTAATTACAGCAGGACGACCTCGGCCTCTGAGGCGATGCGGAGGTCAGAGAGGCAGAGGCAACGCCACACGTCTGATCAGGTTTCATCACACACATGTGAACACACACACACATGCACAAAGCATACACACCCCGATACACATCTGCACGCACACATGCACACACGCAGCAGTAACACAAAAGCTTAATTTTCAATTGTGCAACAATCCCACGATATCATCCTGCAGAATAATGAGCTTGAACTTTTTCAATTATATGTCTGTCCGTACTTCCATCTATCCATCCATCCATCCAACCGTCCGTCCATCCATCCATCCATCCATCCATCCATCCATCCATCAATTCACATGTCTGTCTGTCCATCCATCCATCCATCCATTTATCTTCTGAACCACTGAATCCCTTTCGTGGTCGTCCACGACCCCGCTATGGTTGGTGAAGGCAGAGTTGACTCTGAACAGGTCACCAGTCTGTTGTGGGGCCTCACACACACTGCTGGAGAAAACGCACACATGCATGAGGAGGAATGCTAATGCCACACAGGAATTGAACCAGGACCTTCTCACTGTCAGGTGAGAGAGCTAACCACTATGTAGCCCTTGTTTTTTCCTTTTTTAGAAAAAATTAAAGTCTGAGTTGTGGGCGGGACTGTTGGTGCGGAGTAAGCCAGCCCCACTTCCCATGATCCCTTCGTTTACGCGCTCTCCCCCTAGCTTACAGCCTCTCACACCCCCAACCTAAAGTAACCAGCGCATCAAAAACAGCAGCAATTTCAGATCTATCTAGCTGTAGTTTAGATCCAAATTCCAGCTCAGACCAGAAAAACAAAGACGTTCAAGGATCCATTTGTCTACAGGTGGATGATCAGAAAGGGGCGAAGCATATACTCTGGCCCCGCCCACTTTAGTTTGAACGTTACTGCAAGCTTTTTCAAACTGCATTCTTTTTGTCTGCCCCTTATTCCCAATTTTAATTAAGAAAATACTCAGAAATGCAATTTAATTTGAATTTTCTTCATCTATATCCTGTTAAACATGTTAAAATCACCAGAAACACAGTTTTCATCAGAGCGTCTGTAAACCTTTAGGTTATTGGAAACGTCTCATGACATTTACGTGACCCAGAACAGGACACTCTGAAGGACGGTGACGTTTACCCACGCATGTGATGCCGCCGTCTGCAGAGCAGAAAACACCTGCATGTGCTTAGAAACAGATAATTCACACAGCCAAACCTCTGCACAATCTGTTTGCTGTTCCCACCTGCTGGATTAAGACCACTGTGATGAATAGACGCACCACATTCCAAATGTTGGGGCTGCAGCGCCCTCTACCTGATAACTGCAGCAGAGCATCAAAAGAAGTTAGTACGGCTTCAAAAAGAAAAACTTTGTTAAAACTTTCAGATTATCAGAGGAATTACAGGAAAAACCAACAGATTATGCAGACGTTAAATCCTAAAACATGCCGAGTTCCTTAACCTGCACCATAAAGTTTAGATTAAGATTCAGATTTTATTACGCAATCCCGCCTTAAAGACTGCCTTCCATCATCTTCTGATCTATTTTCAGTGTCCCCAGTGGTCTTTTAGGGTGTATTCAGACTGGAAAGTCTGTTGGTCTGTATTCAGTCCTGAACCGCGTGGTCTGTATTCAGTCTGCCGTCTACCGGACATTTCCGTTGTAAACAAAACCAGATGACCAAAGATCTCTTCCCTCCTTGGCCAGGAATGACAAGGGTGGGGCAAAGCAATGAGAGGAAGAATAATGGAAGTCCTTTGCTTTCCAGTCCTTGTCAGGATAGTTTACCGATTCAAACTTTCTATTTGTCTGACCAATTCTGAACGTCTGCATTAACGTCAGGTTAACACGTCTTACTTTGGTCCGGTGCTGCAAGGCGGTTACTGAGGAGACGACGGCTAAGAAGGTTCACTGATGAGAGTTTATGACATCTAGATTGTTGGAAAAACAGAGAGAATCCATGTGGATCACGTTAAACGGTTGTTTTAATGAGTCTGCATTCATCCAAGCACATTTCAATGAGCTATGTTGCTCTGCTACTGCTTACATCCCATGATTCCCGGCTACGGTGTCCGTTTTGGTCCAGTTGTTCCGCTCCGAGCATGGAGCCTATTCAGACTGAGGAAAGTCAGAGCAAACTAGACCTCAGCCCGATTGGAAACGAACCGAGACCACCTGGAAAGATGGGTCCAAGAGCGGTTCCTGGTTCCAGAATCTGGTTCACTTCACGCTAACCAAATGTGTCCAGTCTGAATACACCCTAAATCACATGTGTCAAACTCAAGGCCCGCGGGCATAATGTGGCCCGCCACGTCATTTTATGTGGCCATGCAAGTTGTTATTTTATTAAAATAGAAAATTGGTGTATTTGCTTAATTTCTTTTGGAAATAAGTTTTAACTCCAATCCTCGCTATCGGAACTCAAAGACGAATCCTTCACTATTGAGCTTTTAGCCCCCTTCAAATAGTGTAACAACCCAGCTGGTACGTCACTCGGAGCGGGGAAGCGAGAGCGGAGCTGTCCATCAACTGTCTCTGCCCCACATACCGCACATCTCATACCACACATCAGAGGTAAAAAGGCAGCAGATTGCGCAACCGTCCTTCCGGCATTAAGCCCACTTGGTTTGAACACGTATAACGTTGAACGTCACTCATGTGTGATCACCCTTTACCCTTCCCACACTCATGGTGCAACAAAAGAAGCAAACATAACAGGAAGAAACATCTGAGGGTGGAGCAACAAAGCTGACGGATGGAAAGAAACGTAGCCAACAAACGACTCCCATTCTCAACCCTATTTTGACCAGGGGACAGTCACGTGCACCCAACGTGCACGTGACCGCCACTACAATAAATATCAAAACATAAATTAAGAGCGTGCTTTAACGAAACTACACTGCCCACAATGCCTTTCGTCTACAATAGATGCGAAGTGACGGCCTACCGCCACTACTCGACAGTGTTTCCACCTTTATGCCAGCGAGTGGAATTGAGACATAAATAATCCCAAAATGCACAGAAAGAAGAGAAAAATTAACGCAGACGGAAGACTGTTTCAAGAAAGATGGGAAGGTGAACACTTGTTTTTTCTTACGGAGAAAGACCGGTATGTCTTTGTGTTACGAGGCGGTGACAGTTGTCAAAGAGTATAATTGACTCCAAAAAATGTCCACATGTCAACATGAACACAATACAGATATTGTTCACACACGCATACTTATGCCTTCAAACCAACTAGTGTGAAATATTTTATTCATTCACGCAAACTATTCGTGCAAAGGTGATCCAACACCTGTTAAACTTTAAATTTGACAAATACAGTTGTTAACTGAGTCAACCTTTATGTAGGAATTTTTAGTTGATTACATAGTATTTATGTTTAGATGCTGTTTAATTATTTAATGTTTGCAGGTTGTATGTGTGACTGCAAACCATGCAAAGCTGTGTGCAGCTTTTTTTGTAAACTGTGTAATAAATGTTCTTTGCAGCTCAGTTTGATGTTATTTTTCTTTATTCACTTGGACAGTTTGATCCTTCATTAATGGAGTTAGTAGGTTTTAATAAGCAGACAAAATTCAAACAGCTTTATGCAATAACAAGCAAACATGTGTTCTGTGTAACTGTAATTGTCACTTTAAAAAGTTATAATAAATAAATAATGAGTTATTTAAAATTAAGAAGCAGTTACATTCATTTCTCATCACATTTAGTGACATGTATCAGTTTCATTTGGCCCTTTGAGGACAGCTGCTATAGTGATGTGGCCCTCAGTGAAAATGAGTCTGACACCCCTGCCCTAAATTATGGTTATGATGTTTTTACCCAGAATCCTTAAACTGGCGTCGTTTTCTAGGACATAGTTTCTGCAATGCGGCAACAATGAATCAGAAATTCACCTGTGAGATGTGGGCGGGACTGTTGGGGTGGAGTTAGCTTCTTGTCATAAATCTGTGTCTACCCTCCCCCGCTAGCTTACAGCCCCTCACCCCCCCAACATAACATTAACGGTGCAACAAAATGGCAGCAACATCGGACCGCAGTTTAGGTCCAGGTTCCAGCTCAGACCAGGAAAACATGGATCTGTTGGTCTGCAGGTGGATTCATCAGTAAGGGGCGGAGCAGGGAGACTTTGGCCCCGCCCATTATATTTTCTAGTCAAAAACTTCTTCAAACAGTCTTTGTTTTGACCCCCGCTGATTCACAACTATATAAAGGATTAACTTAGAGATGCAATTGAATCTTAATTTTCATGAGACGTCCTCCATAATCAGTAAAATGCCAGCAGAACACGTTAAAACACCAACAACAGGATTTCCATTGCAGTAGGTCTTTAAGTAGCTCTCCATCCTCATGGTCACAGAGCCCAGACTGGCTGATGACCAACAGCAAAAACAGATGGGGGGGGCTGAGCTAACAGACGCAAGTCCGTCTGCGGGTAGACAACGGCCGAGGATGACTTCTGTAGGACTGAAGAGGATGAAGAGGAGAAGTCCTAAAGAGCCATCAGTCCACACGCTGCAGCAGACCCACTCCTGACCCACTGAAGGAAGAAACGTTTCATCTCTGCTCGCCTTTCTGAACACGTCTGTGGAGTAGACCCAAACTGCACCGATGCAGAGCGTTCCCACAGTTTGTTCAGAGGAATTAAAGGCAGAAGACAGGACAACGCCAGTGAATGAGGTCAACCACATCCTCAGCTCCCCTCTCATTTCCTCCTCTGGAGTGCTGCTTGTTGGCTCCTCCATCATGATTACAGACTCAAACTTCTCTCACTCCTAACTCTGCTGAGGCGCAGAGCGGACCTGCTTGTTCAGAGCCTCCATGCAGTCTGGACGGAGTGGGAAGCAAGCCAGAAACAGAACCGGCTGTCTGGCCTCAGAGCGGCCGGGCTGGACCTTCAGCACCAGGTCTGATTCCTCTGACGGGCCGCTCCATTTCAATCTCAGAATATTCATTCCTTCATTGGTTAGTGACTCACAAGGTTCGCGTTTTAAATGCAGATTTAGCCGCTGGTGTTGAACCGTGGATGCATTTCTGTAAAACACGCTTCCACCGAGGACATTCCCATGACCGACAGCATCTCTGAGTTTACCTCACACAGAAGGAGAATCGAACATACTCCTTCATAGGAATTCATCCAATGACATTATTCTGATTTTTGAATCCAGCCAAATAGAATCAAATCTGACGGCTGATGGAAGTGGTGAGTGCAAAAAGCATGCAGTACCACAGAACACGCAGATGTTACTGCATCTGCATGCAGGCTGTACTACAAACTTGTCAGTCCTTCTTTAGAACAGCTCACATGTTAAACCTAAGAGGAAACAGGAAGACTAAACTGCAACTGAGAGAAGCATAAAGAGGAGCGAAGAAAAACAAAAATGATGGACAGGAGACTGCTGACGTTTGTGCTCAGTCCCACACAACTAGATACCATGACTGATGGAAGAATGCAGGCCCTGGACCCCCCCACAGCAGGCAATGGGACGGCCAGGAATGCAGAAGGAAACCAATCAAAGCAACGTGGCTTGAAGCTGTGAATGTTTCCTGCAATAATCACAAAACTCTTACAAGTTGACTTTTACTCAGACTAAACACACTTGATTTAGTGAGTAAGTTATCATAACTATAGAGAACCTTTAACTTGCTTTCTTGGAAAATGTTGTATTGGTTATAAACTTCAATGCACCTTCAACAAAGCAGCATAAAGCCTGCAGTAAAGGTCACAAGCGGCGTCTCTCCTCCCACTGCACATAAATCCTCATCGCGCTCAATCCCTCCATTTACCTGGATAAGCAGCTAAAGAAAACAGCGGAGAGAAAAGCTGCTCACTCGGCTGAAAGGTGCACTTCTGACCGAGGAGAACAAACAGGACCAGAGAAGCCAGAGTAAACCCCCTCTGAAAACACAAAGGCTTTAATTAGCCGGCTGCGGTCAAACACGCCGACGTGCTGCGACAGAGCTGCTCTCAGACTGCAGCTTTGCACGCAACAGCGACTGAGCAAAGGTTTGCGTCCGCCGCCGCCGCCGCCGCCGCACAGCTCCAGCTGTTAGTCGCCTCGACCTGAACGGAACAGCCTCCACGCCGCCACACAGATGCCTCCCTCTGCTGGCCACTCACCTCTCTGCAGCGTCTGAGCGCGGGACTGGGAGCCCACCCCCGGGTAGTACGAGTCCCCAAAAGATGGAAGTCTCTGACCGCCTGAGGAAAAAAAACAAATCATTCAATAAAAAGGTTTCTCCAAACATTAAAAAGAAGAAACACTGAACAATAGGGTTTTTTAACTTTATAAAAAGGTGGCTCACACCTAAAAGATCATCCATTTAAGCAGCAAAGATGATTTCATAGTCATCAACCTGCAACTCTACATTTTTATTTATGATACTGCAGCTCCCTCTAGCGGACTAAAAGGTAAACTACACAGATGTGAAATGCTGAGAAGAAAAATATTCACTTTTTATACAAACAGCATCTGTGGAACAGCAGTAAATATCTATGCTGTCTTTGGAAATAACTATTACCCAATTCCATCCATTTCATACTGAAGCCTTTATTTGATCACATCCATTTGAGTTTCCCGTCATTTGTCACCAAACCACCTTCAGTCCAAACTGATGACAGCACATTCTGTAGGTTTTGTGCTCAGTGAACTTCCACGTTTGCTATTTTGACCTTTAAAACCCAAAAAACCTTTAGCACAAGACACACAATCGTGCAGAATGATTATCCACTGCAAAGCACGGCAGTGGAGGGGTAATGATGGGGCTTGTTTTGAGTCATTTTCTACGGTGGCCCACAAGGGTCACAACACATTAACTCACAACAGAAGGAAAGCTGCAATGGAAGTGCTTTTATTCTGAAATTTCCACTAGGCTGAGCAGCTAACTGCCTAACAGAAAGTAACGTCACAACAACGTCTGCAACACTGCCTATAAATTCTCTTGTAGAAAGAACATGCTCCCTCCACAGCTCACTGTGACGTTACTTTCTGTTAGGTAGTTAGCCGCTCAGCCTAGTGGAAATTTCAGAATAAAAGCACTTCCATTGCAGCTTTACTTCTGTTGTGAGTTTATGTGTTGTGTTGTGAGGTAACTCATTGTGTTGTGAGGTATTGTGTTGTGTTGTGAGTTCATGTGTTGTGTTGTGTGTTAATGTGTTGTGAGTTCATGTGTTGTGAGGTATTGTGTTGTGTGTGTTAATCTGAAAGAGCTGAACATTTGAATAGTTGAATGATTGAAACAGATGAAACATTGCAGAAGGAGTTAAGCAGCAAAACATGGAGGAAGATACTAGAATAAAGAAAGAGAAACAGGAAAACTATGGTTGGAGGATTTACATGAGAAAACTGTAAAAAACCTTTGTCTTTAGCATTATTTCCCCTGCTGTGAGACTATGTTTTCCAGCACAAAATAAGCAATACTCAGTGCTAAAAACCAAAAAAACTACCAAATGTACAAATGCTTCCTATCATTACAGCTTGGTAAGACTAGATGAGTACATACCAAATGGGTAAATACTATGATATCACTAGTACAGTATGAGATGGAGCAGATCAGACCAGATGGAAGCAACACATACTGTGGCAGAAGCTCCTCAATGAGGAAACTGATGAATCCACATTAGTAAATAATTAACATTGTAATTAAGGCTTTTATGGTGTGGTGTGTATATGTACTCTTTTTATCTTGGTATTTATTCTTATCCTTTTTAACTAATTTATTTTTATTAAGTATTTTTTATGAACTTTTTTGTTAACTGTAACTATACACTGTACCTCAACTTGTGTATTCTTGACACTGTGTATTTTTTTTTTTAATGTAGTGGGTCTGTGTACTCCTTTTTTACTGATTGGACCATGAGTCTGGAATAAAATTCTATCTATCTAAATACATTTGTCTCTGTTTAATTTGATAACATTCAAAACAGAACCGCTCACTTTAGACATGTCAGGATCCACTGTGGCCTGAATTTCCCTCCTCAGCAGTAGAAAAGCTGCTCCTCCTCGTTTGTGAGCGTCGTCATCTGTGATGGACATCTGCGATCGTCCCTGACTTTAAAATCCAACCGTTCTACCTCTGAACTGTTGTTATTGAGTAAAGGTGACAGGATTCCTGCAGCAGTGTGTGCTCAGTCCCCACGGATCAAACCATTCACTACCCTGAATTCTGCAGGGACTGTCCAAGTTCTGAGATGCTCCAGGGGGCTCTGACCCTTCCGCCTTAAATCCTGACCACCTTAACAGTGATGCGTGTCTAGCTCTAGCTCTCTAGCATGGTTCTCACCATCTGAGGACACAAACTGTCCCACAGCCAGCGACCCCCCGCCGCCCGTCTCCACGAACTCCACCTCCGACACGATGATGTTGTCGTCCAGCACGGAGCCGCAGCTCATGCAGACGGCGTTGCCCCGCGCGTGGTCCACGTCGATGGCGGTGCTGCCGCAGTTCTTGCACACCTTGGAGCTCATGATGACCCTGAGAAGAACGCAGGAAGAAGGCCAGAGACCAACTGCATCAGGACGAACATTACAGCGTTTGGTCGTGACCCTCTGAACCCTGGAAATCCAGATCTTCAACTTAGTCACAGACGAGCGTGACTGCACAGGAGCAGGAGGAGCACAGGAGCACAGGAGCAGGAGGAGCACGAGGAGCACGAGGAGCACAAGGAGCACAGGAGCAGGAGGAGCACAAGGAGCACAGGAGCACGAGGAGCACGAGGAGCACAGGAGCACGAGGAGCACGAGGAGCACGAGGAGCACGAGGAGCACAGGAGCAGGAGGAGCACAAGGAGCACGAGGAGCACGAGGAGCACAGGAGCACGAGGAGCACGAGGAGCACAGGAGCACGAGGAGCACGAGGAGCACAGGAGCACGAGGAGCACGAGGAGCACGAGGAGCACGAGGAGCACAGGAGCAGGAGGAGCACAAGGAGCACAGGAGCACGAGGAGCACAGGAGCACGAGGAGCACAGGAGCACGAGGAGCACAGGAGCACGAGGAGCACGAGGAGCACAGGAGCACGAGGAGCACAGGAGCACGAGGAGCACAGGAGCAGGAGGAGCACGAGGAGCACAGGAGCACGAGGAGCAGGAGGAGCACAGGAGCACGAGGAGCACGAGGAGCAGGAGGAGCACAGGAGCAGGAGGAGCACAGGAGGAGCACAGGAGCACGAGGAGCAGGAGGAGCACAGGAGCAGGAGGAGCACAGGAGGAGCACAGGAGCAAGAGGAGCACAGGAGCACGAGGAGCAGGAGGAGCAGGAGGAGCACAGGAGCACGAGGAGCACAGGAGCACGAGGAGCAGGAGGAGCAGGAGGAGAGACTTCCAGCTCACAGTTATGTTCAGGCAGACAAAAATCGGATCCCAGGTGAGTGAAGCGTTTGGTTCCGATGACTCCAGGGACGCTGTCCTTCGTTTCTGAAGCTGATTCTTTTCTCCTCAGACACAGGGCTACAGACTAACGTTTTTCACCAGGAGCACAGTGGCCCCCAACTGAAAGTTTTAGGGGCACAACCAGAAAATGTAGGGGCGCATACCGTAAATCAACATGCTAACCAAATCTACTAATTTCCACTGTATTACTAATAAATACTTTAATAATAGATGCAGAAATTACAATGTGCTGTTTCAAATTCAGTGTCACATTTTATTCTGCACTTTTGAAGATGCAACAACAGCTAAACTGACAGAACTATTGCTGTCATGACAATACAAACAGTAAAGAAAACGGATGGAAATTTATCTTTGTGACACCAAATATGTGCAGCCAAGATGCACAATAAGCGTGTTTGAGATCACCCAGGTGAACTCAACGCTGCGCAGATCACCTGGTGTGAGACATATATTTTTGTTTTTGCTCCAACATCACCTGTCAATCATCACAAAAATATCGCGAGAAAGGGGTGGGAGCAAGGGGCAAACCTACCCGGACACAGCTGGAAACTGCACTGACTGAAAGCTGCCCTACAGACTACAAAACAATGCATTATGGGACATGTGTCCTGATGGTTTTTGTAGTTGAGTGATTAATTAAAATAATTTAAAATACCAACTCATTAAAAAAGGCTACATACATTACAAAACATTAAAATAATCATGAAATATATAATAAAACAGATCACACTAAGGGGGAGAGGAACATTAAAACTACATTGAATGGTAGGGACAACTCCAACTAAACCTTCCTCCGGGTCTGTGTGACCCAGAGAAAAGTTCAGTACGGACTGCATGTATGTAGAAAATTACAAGCGAATAAATACGTTCTAAAAAGGAAAGTAAGGAACTCCTTAATGTGGTCCGGGGAGGGAGGGGGCTGTCAGGTGTCCTGCTTTCAAGCCCTGTCAATGTCCCGCCCCCAAGAGTCATATACCCCACTGTGATTGGTTGGTCAGCTCCGTGCACGACAATGAACAAGTGTCATTCATTAAAACTGACGGGCTGCAGTAACATTAAACCTTCATATTAAGGCGGGGGCCGCAAAAATATCATCTTGGAGAACGCAAATAGCCCGCGGGCCGCGAGTTTGAGACCCCTGCTGTACACTCTGGCACTGGTACACTAGCCGCAGGACGGAAGAATGCATCAATAGTTCACTAGCTCATAGCCAAGGACAAGCCTTTTTCCAGAAGCCCCAAACTATCAGACAGAAGCTTCCTGGGAGAGCAGGACAGCTGAATCCTCTTCACACCATCCTGACGCTCGCTGGACTTTCCTGGCCGCCCTGAAGCATCTTAACAAGAACTGAACCTCTTTCCTTCAACTTCTTGATGACCCTATTAATTGTTGATTTAGGTACAACGTCCTCGCCTGTGAAGCCATTTTGATGCAACGCCATGATGGCTGCACGCGTTTCTCTCTTGGATTTTTGGAAATCCCCATATTCCTGCAGATTTGAAGGTATTGATAGGTATTGATAACCATGTGGTGGAAAGAGGGACCATGTGTTGAAGGACACTTCGACACGTGGGCGGGCAAGGTGGGTATTGAACCTGGTTTCAGAGGTTGACCGGCCTCCCGCTGCTCCACAGCAGCCCATCTTACAATAAAAAAGCCATTTGAATCGTTCATGGTGTGGATTATGGGACACATGCTGACTTTAAGTCTGGTTTATTGTAATGACGGTAACTAGATCAACTTAAAAAAGCTCTCATGATGCGTGAAGCCAGAACACAAATGTTCCTGGACAGAGATGTGATCTAAGAAATCAGCTGAACTTCAGAAAGCCGTGCATTCCTACTATGAAAAAGCAAATGTGCTCATCTGTTTGAGCATTTAGGGATGGAGGTTTAAAACAAAGCGTCAAAGGGTTTCCATGAGTTAAAACAGAAGATGTGACTGTTGGAACTTTACATGGTTGGAAATGATCAATCAGAGCTGATGAAGGAATGTTCCTCCTGCATGCAGAAGATAAATGGAACGAAGGTTTTGAGAAGGAATAACTGTAAACAGATACATGTACAATATAAGGTGCTGTGTAAAAAAATGTAGATGGGAAAATTCAAGACTTTTTTTTCTTCTACCCACTCTTTTCGAGCACATTCATAACTCATTCATTCATTCATTCATTCATTCGTACGTTAAAAACTCGTGTTTATTTTCATTTTGCTTCTCCTTTGGGTTTCTGTGTGAAACTGAGAACCGCGTGGACTTTCCCTGTGACCGCTTTCTGGGCGTGAACGGAGCAGCCTCCTCTAACGTGGCACCGACTCTATCCCGCAGCGGAACCGCTGAATGCCGGGAAAACGTCCCGCACGCAGGAGATGCCGAAGCCGCCGCGCAGGCGCCGTGAGTCCTACCTTCAGCAGGAGCGTGTCCGCGTCTTTGGAGAGTTTTTTTCCCCGCAGGAGCCGCCGTGGACGCGTTCGAACCCACTCTGCCGCGTCAGCGTGAAGCTCCGGCTGCTGCCCCCACGCTGAAAGTTCACACCGGCCAAACAGCAGCACGTGCGGGGACACCCGGACCAGACCAATGCCGGGTCAGCTGGAGGGGGGTGTCTCCGTGGTGGTTCATTCCAAATCCAGGCAAACTTTCATCAGAATCTATGAGAGCGCTTTGGGTTCTGCAAAATCTAATATTTACTGAATTCACATCAGAAACACGTATTTAATGAAACGTGGGAGATTCAAATTCTAATATTATTGTGTCCTGCAAAGAAAGAAAAGCTGTCAGTAACCAGCACCCCAACACTGTCTGAAAATCCTTTCATCTCATTCTCCAAATAAATGCTTCAAAAATTCGACTCCATGATCAATGAAAAAAAAAGTCACTTCTGCATAGGTGCAATGCAGAATGTAATGTAAATGTTTCTGAACATACCTGTAAATAGAAACTATGAAGGTGAAAATGTGTCTAAATGGACGAGCTTGTAGATTTGATGTGAGAACTAGTAAAACAGAATGTGAAAACCTGAGCACCATAAATGACAAATTCCCATTAGCATGTGTTCATTTAGAGTTACAACCTCAAATCTGTGATTACAACTGCTGCTGCCACGAATCACACGTGTGCTACAACTGCGCTCTGACTTTGAAAACATTCCTTGCGAGAAACTTGTTGTCAAAACTAGGGAGCCCAAGTCCTGACATGGAAAAAATAAAATATATTTCGTTCCCACAAATTAATATTCCGTTCCCACGAAATAATTAATTTGTGCGAACGAAATATTCTTCTAATTCCTGTCGGTTGTGATTTTGTTTGTCAGACTTTACAGCAGAAGGTTTTATGGTGAGCAGGTTCTCACATTCTGTTTTACAATTTCTCACATCAAATCTACGAGCCCGTCCATTTAGACGCATTTTCACCTTCAAATAGGAGCCAACACGGCAAACTCCCGTTTGGTTCTGGGAACCACTGACTCAAACTGGTCGGTGGAGCGTAAGGACTGTAGGGGGGAATATTTGAAATGCAGAGCGGAGAGGTAAGAAGGTGCCGTACCTGCCAGTAAGGACTTGAATTTGACTAAAACCAAGTATTGCACTGACAGCCAGTTCAGAGAGACCAAGATGGGTGTTCTGTGGTCAAACCTCTTTGCCCCACAAATACATCTGGCTGCTGCATTTTGGACCAACTGCAGCCTGGATAATGAAGCCTTGGGTAACCCAGCACATGAAGAGCTGCAGTCCTTCAGTCTGGACAACACCCAGGCAGGGGCCACACTCAAGGCTGGAAAACCAGAAGCAAACTAGATTTCCAGACCATAAAGAGCAGCAAATGAAACCAAGTGTCTGACCGTCCAGAAGCTCCCTCGCTCTGCAGTTCTTCTGTAAAATGCTTTCAACATCCTCCAGGAGACGTGGGAAGAAACCTGTCTCCACGTCTGAAAAGGACAAAGACCTCGTCAGCGTTTTGTTCAGATCTCCACGCTCAGCACTGATGCAGCTTCCTGGAGCCGCCTGGACGCGGCCTCACCTCTCTCCACGGGGTCATAAAAGTAACCCTCCCTCCTCAGTGAGGCCAAGGCTGACGGCACCAGGTCAGCCAGCTGCTGCTGGGTTAGCGCACGAGCTGCAATCTTCTCTGCCACCTCCTTCTCCTCCTCCAACGCCCTCCTCTGCTCTGCCATTCTGCGCTCCTGAGATCAGATCAGTCTGATCACTTGGATTAGAACTCATTTGACCTCGTTTGTCCTGCTGCAGTGACTTTATTCTTTGATGAAGTTCTATTTCAAAGCTGAGAAAATGTTGCAGCTTTCCTCTCCTTGCGTCTCCTTAAAGACTGTCTCACAGCTGAATCTGCGCATTTTCCACGATGAAATTTCTGTCTTTTGCGATACTTGTGTGATTTCACAGGTGTTCTTTTTGTCGATGTGTGCAGATATCAGTCGAGGGTTTTGGTTGATGGGTCTGTACTTGAATTCTGTTGAGTTGTTCAAAATCTTTGGTCGGTGCCAGTTCATGCGTGAGTCTCTCACAGGGCAGTGTCAGGAGTCACACGGAAGGCAGGTCTGTACGTGAAATGTTCATAGATGTATCATGGAAGAACGTTCCCACATTAAAACCACGGAAAAAGTACAAATAACCACGCAAGGAACACGTAAATCCGCTTCATTGAATTTCTTTATTTTGACATGCAGAGCACTGAGCAGAGATAACATCACATCAGCACCATGGTCAGCGCCCTCCGCGGGTCCTTCCAATGGTTTGACCAGTATGACCAATTTTCATCCAACGTGCAAATTGTACGTAGCGGCAGTGTGACACGGCCTGAACCTCAGGAATGTCACTCAGTTCTTTCGTGTAACTTTTCTGAATGAGAACCAAAAGAAGAAAACATCTCAGTTTTTGGGAGGCACACTGGTAAAACAAAGGAGTGCAGTGGTTTACCTGTCTGAACATCAAGGTGTTTCCTGCCCTGTAGAGATTGGATTTCTGGCTCTTTGGCTCATTTCATATTCATTCACTTTTAAGAAGCCAGTCTGGACTTTAGTCCTTTCATCCTGGAAATCATCACAGGGAGGATTGATGGGCTGAGATCTGGATCAGAATAATTCAAATTCAGATTTCCTACCTGTAATTCAGTTCAAATTCTTTTTGGAATCTCAATTCCAGCTTTATTGACATGAGTGGAAAAGATGTTAAAGTCATGGTAAATATTCCACTTCCACATCCTCTGAGTTGACAGCAAGATCACTGTGTACCCTTACTAAAAAAAAGAGTGTGTTTCTGTACTTTGAATTATGTCATTACTGCAACAGCTGAACCAGGGGTCTGCAGCCTAACGCTAAAACAACCAGTTTCTTACTACCCCTGAATGCACCACACTGTTTAGAAAAATTCACTTTATTGGTGTTTTTGTGCTTATTACACCATTTATTTGTAACACGTAGCTTTGAAATATTTACAATAATGAAGTTCCAACAGTGGTCTATTTTAATGTTGATTTCTTTTACTCTGACAGAAGCTAACACAAGTTCCTTTCCAGAATCAAAGTCTCTGTCAGAAAAGATCCTGCTGATGCAGCAGATGTTCTTGCAGTTCCCTTTATAGCACAATTCTGTCCTTGAAGAACTTCTGAACACATGTAGGAGAAGATAAGGACACGTGCTGGAAACTTATTGTAATCAACAGTTCTGACAAGATGAAGACGTCACGGGAGACAGGCAGCTCGGGCGAAAGAAAAAAAACCCTCTCCAGTGATGAACAAGGTTCTTAAAAAGTCTAGTAGCCACACGTGTTTTAGGCATGTTCTGATGTTCTTTTGTGAACTTCTGCCTCATTAATGTTAAATTAGTTTGGGTTTTCTCCTGGAGCTCAGGATTGCCCTAAAAAACATCTCTATCTGTTATTAATATTGTTGTCTATTGTTAAAAGTGTAAAAATTAAAACTGTTTATTTATATCAATCAGTCAGTCGATGAGTGAATGAATGAATGAATCAGTGAATAAATGAATGTAATGCAACCACAGGGGAGCACAATCCAGTGCTCTCTTGTGCCGATTCCAAGTCCGGATAAATGCAGAGGGTTGTGTGAAAGCAAAAGTAAATTGAACATATTAAATAAACAAATTAAATATGTCAATCACAAACAGAGATGAGTTAATATCTATCTATCTATCCATCCATACATATATATAGATGAATGTATGTATAGGTGCCATCAAGATTCTGTTACATCGCCTGGATTGGCGTCACCAGGGTCCTGCTCTGGAGACGAGCATAGGGCCCATCTCTTTGATTCTAGCCCTAAAGATGATGTGGGATCACTCTCCCGTGGGCCCACCACCTGCAGCACAGCTCAAAAGGGGTCCGTGCAAAGTGGGTTGGGAGGCAGTCGAAGGCAGGTGCCTCAGTGGCTGTGACCACGATGACTGCAGTTGGCTTTTGGAACTTGAAAAGTCATCTCTCTAGGAGGGAAGAAGCCTGACAGGCAGGTTAGACTCACTACCATTCATGAGTTTCTCATGGTGAGAGGGGGCAGGCTTGTGTGGGCAGACTTGTGAGCCCCCAGTGCAGCCCCCAGTTGTTGGACTTCACCCTGGTGGACGAGAGGGTCATGTCCCCTCACCTCCGGGTGGGAGATAGGTCTCTGACTAGCCGCGGTTACATGCCCAAAATATCTTGATCGGATCAATGGTCGGGTTACAATTCACCCGTGCACATGGGCCCAGAAAACCTTTTTCCGATTAGAACAAACGTTCCCATGGGTCACACTTTCGGTCGCAATAAATCCTTTGGACATGCGCAGTAGTGATGAAAATACCGGAAAAAGGAAGAGTCCCACAGTAAACAAACCTTTGCTGTCACATACATTTATGCAGCAGCTCGGTGATATACGAGGCGATCTTCCAAACGTGTTTCTATTAATGTTATGAATATTATGAAGCGCCTGTTCGTTCATCATTTTATATTTAATCCGTGTGGTTAGTGCTTTTTTGTGTGGAAGAACGGAGCTCCCAGGAGAGGCTAACATGCGTTAAAAACATTAGCCTTGTTTGATAAACTCATGCGGGAAACGCCGCAATCTGCATCCTGGCTGCACATAAATATGTGGGAATACCATCAGCCTTTAAGACCCGTACACACCGGGACGAATATTCGCCAGGCGTTATTCGCCAGCGTTTTTCGCCACGTCTTTTGTGTTCACACCCAGGCGATTTTCGCTGACGATGAGCCGAGCCAACATGCAATTTCATTCCCTGACATTAGATGGCGCTTAATGTAAAACAGAAATACTCCTGTACACAAGGTGGTTTTCACTCAGAAGAAGAGAGCCAGTATTCACGCGCTTGTCAGAATCATACAAAGAAAACATGAATATTTCAAGCACCAGTAGCTCCAGCTCCAGTTCCAATGATGAAGAAATTATTGTTCTGTTGATGATGAAAGACGCCGGAAAAGACGCCGATTTTGGGTACATCCCATAGTTACGAGAAGAGAAGAACATGGTGAGTTTTATCGACTGGTACAAGAGCTGAAAATGGATCATGAGCGTTTTCGGGGATACTTTAGAATGTCCGTCATTATTTCTTTGCGGCAGTGTAGATGCTACTTGGCGTCTATCTTCTTTGCTGGTATGTGTGCTCAGAAGTGTTGTGTTTGAGCGCCCCCAAGTTGTGTTTTACTGTAACTTCAGAAGCTTCAGACACGTGAGCAAAAGCGCCATTCTCATTGGTCGTATAGTTTTAGATGCGACGCGTCAAACCAAGAAAATGAACCCGAGGCGTTTTTTAAAAAGTGACGCTTTGACGCGTAGTGTTTTTTCGCGTCGGTGTGCACACTCACATTGGTGCCCTTTGTTTAGTCACGAGGCGTTAAACGTTGACGAATATCGCGAGCGAAAATTCGTCCCGGTGTGTACGGGCCTTTACTTTGTCGAGACGCGACTAGAAACACAAATCAACGTGATTGTTTGAACGGTTTCTAAGGACTGAGCGACATTCTGCTCTGAAAAGTTCACACACCGCCCCAAAGCCGCTGTGTGAGCTGGAAGTCCGAGCTCTGCTCAGAGACACAGCGGCGGGACGGATCGCAGTCACACACTCAACAAAACGCACACGTAACAAAGCATCCTCCCCTCACACACAAAGTTATTAATCCAGCTGCTCTGCTCAGAGACACAGTTCGTTCGGCACACGATCCAGGACAGCAGGGTCCCGCTCCTCCCCGGCACCCCCCTCGTGAGGGGTTTAACAGAGCCAGCGGGGCAAAGCGGAGCAGCGCTTCGCACCGGGCGTCCGCACAGCAGCCGGCCGGTCCTGTTTGAGCTCCAAAGCTTTCTCTCAGCGAAATACCGCCTATGCGTGACGTAAAACCAGAGCAGCAGTGACACACGATCGGAATGAACCGTTTACATGCTCCACGATTGGATAAACGATCAGTATAACCCACCTATCTCCATCGGAAAGAAATTTTGATCCGATTGAGTCTGATCGGGGCAGACTATTACATTTTCCTTCCGATCAAAGACTCTTTCCGATTACTTTTGCGCATGTAAATGCAGCTACTGTCTTGGTTTTTCTAGGAGAGGTACTGAAAAGCTCCCCAACAGGGAACTCCATTGTCCTCCTGGGGTACTTCAATGGCCACATATTTAACAACATTGGCATCTGGAGAGGTGCGGATGGGAGTAATGACCCCCCTGAACCACTGAACCTGAGTGGTGTTTTGTTGTTGGACTTCTGAGCTTATCAAAGTTTGTCCATAATGAACACCATGTTTGAACACTAGACTGTCCATCAATACACTTAGCACTACAACGCCCCAGGCAGGAGATTGGTGAGATTGATCAACTTTTAGGTCATTTCAGGCAACCTTCAGCCGTCTGTCTTGAACACTCAAGTAATGAGAAAAATGGTGGAGCCTTCAGCTGACCTGGTGGTCAGTTGGAAATGCTGGCAGGGAAGGAGACCAGAAAGACTTGGTAGACCCAAATGCAATGTGATGGTTTACCGAAAACATCTGACTGAGCCCTCCGTCAGGGAGGTCTTCAACTTCAACTTCAGGGAGAGCTTCAAACAGGTACAGATGGAGGCTGGAGACACTGAGTCAGAGTGGACCACGTTTTCTACCTCTATTGTCTATGGTCGTAAGGTCTCTGGTGCCTGTCTCAGTGGCAATCCTCAAACCCAGTGGTGGACACTGGAAGTAAGGGATGCCGTCAAGCAGAAGAAGGGGTCCTACCAAACCTGCTTGGCTTGTGGGCACCAGCAGGCTAATGGAGCTGCAGCCCGGGCAGCAAAAACCCGATCCCGGGAAAAGTTTGGTGAGACCATGGAGAAGGATTATGATTAAGATCAACTTTATTAATTCCAGTTAATGTAACTGAAAGCATTCATTTATCTTCAACAACTGCCAAAGGCGGTGCGCCCAGCACAACTCCTGCTCACGCACTGGAACAGAGAATGGTGCTTCCACACAAATTCAATGGGGACCCTGAGCAATGCTTGAATAGGTGCTGCAGTACTCCACACAGTTGGCTGGAACAGTTCTTAAGCACCCGCAGGCGGATGCCGTCAGGTCCAGCGGCCTTTCCCTTGGTAGCTCTCTCCTCACCTGGCTGGATGTACTAAATAATCCAGACTGGGAGGTGGGGGACCTTGTGGAGTCAGTGTTTGAAGTAAGCTGGGGGGATGGGTGATGAAGTGACGAAGAGTGCAGAGTTGTTAGGAACCCTGAGAGATGTGAAGAAGATTGGTGGTCACTCAAAGGAGAGGGTGGGGAGATAGCCGGGGAGTCAAACCTGTTGAAGAACTGGTTTAACTCATTGGTGTAAATGGTGTATACTTCTATAGCGCTTTTCTACCTTCCTCAAAGGCCCAAAGCGCTTTACAGTCACATTCCCATTCACACACTGATGGCGGCTCCTCTGCCAAACACTGGCGCCAACCTTCAAAGGTGGGGTTCAGTGTCTTGCGCAAGGACACTTCGACACATGGGCGGGCATCGGCCACCCAATTCATTAGCTCTGTCCACATTATCTTCAACTGTACATCTTGCCTTCCTCTAAAAATCAGTGGTTGCTCTCGTGGTCTCTGGTCTGGTTCCCATTTAAGGAATAACATTTTCGTTGTTTTAATATTAAGGGGGTGCAAAATATTTACTAAGTTGTGTTCTGGCCCCATATGGCCTTTGCAGATCCGGATGGTTCAGGACACCAACCATCCGATATAATGTGCAGTTGGGAAATGAAAAAATTCACACAAGAAGTCTTTATGAAATTTCAAACCTTTCGCAAAAGAGGAGAGATTTGATTTGAAGGCTCCGTCGATCTCCGCTCTCTCTCTGCCCCAAAGCAGAAAGGCCTTTTTATTATCCAGCAAGGCGACGTGTAAATATGCAAAATATGTCATTAGACTGTGACTGTAAGTGCAAGATATTCTCACGCCAGTCAAGGATGCAAATCTAGTCTGCATTCCACTCTGTTGGACATTGCTGATTGGAGGATGGCATTTTTCCCTCATTTCAACTAAAGGTTTTTTGGCATGAAGCATTACTATATATCTAATCAGCGATGTCCCGTAGTATCTACCTTTCTGTGTTGCAGCAGTACATGGCCAAGAACCTTTGTTTGTCCGTTTCCAGTGCTTCAGGTATGGGTAACTGGCTGTATCTTTTAGGGACTTGCTTTTTCATTGCACCTCCCTGGGCCTCTGTCAGTTGACTCGCTTCTCTCCAAGTTACCTTGATTTTAGCCACCAATTGCTGTTTTCTGCCATGTTTGCTCTAATAGCCAAACATCTCAGGGATCACTGCTGCAGAAGTGTAAACCTGTTCAGTGGTTTCTGGGATTTTTGTTGTAGCAATTGCCCTCAACTATATAAGGAGACTTACTTAACCATTGTAGCTCATGTCAGGGTTGTTTGCTGTTCATTCTAGCCATTATTTTATCTTTCAGGTCAGTTGCCTCATTGCGAGGAGTAGTGGTATGTATTGGGGCAGTGTTCCCAATTTCTGAATAAGAGTTTGATACAGCCTCCTCTCTGACCTGTTGTTCTGGCTCTCCCATTATGTTTTATTGGGGTTTTAAACACATCCTATATCTGAACGAATGAATGACATATTCTGCTTTATTCTTCACATATACATGTGCTGACCACACAAACACATGAGAGTTATTCATGGAAATTAAATGTATTAGCCTATGGAGGTCTGGATGTGTAGTCATACTCAAAATCAAACTGGAGAAACTCACTACAGGCTGATCCAGCTGGGATGCAATGAGGCAGTTGCCTAATACCTACTTTTTCTTGCCTGCAACATTATTTAACCACAAACTTAACTCTTTTAGATATTAACATCTTCAAAAAAAACATTGCAAATAAAAATGAAACAAGCCATTTAAAAGTGCAGAATTTCAAAGATATCTTTCAAAGATAATTTCAAAGATTTGGAGAGATATTTATATTATATTATATATATATGATATTATTATATATATATATATATAT
This sequence comes from Oryzias curvinotus, assembly GCA_023969325.1. Classification (NCBI taxonomy): domain Eukaryota; kingdom Metazoa; phylum Chordata; class Actinopteri; order Beloniformes; family Adrianichthyidae; genus Oryzias; species Oryzias curvinotus. The sequence continues at coordinate 1,302,433 of CM043727.1, forward strand.
TATATTATATGTATTTATATTATATATATATTTTAGAGCCGGATGAATATTTTCAAAGAGATTCAAAGATAATTTCAAATATATCCATATGTGACTAAATAAAAGATCGAACCTGAAACATGGAGACAATCCAGTCGACAGGCTTGAAAAGTATTAACGGCAATCAGAAGTTTGTCGCAGACAGTTATCGTGGACAGTCACAAGGGAAACCTTAGAACTAGATAGCTATAGGGATGCGATATGACTGATGTGATGGCCATTCGCTACAAAGGCGGGTCCAGTTATCAGATCATTTCTTCTTACTCCATCAGAGGGAGCACTCATCTGCTGGTTCCTCTTTTTTTGTGTGTGCGGTGCACCTCAAAGATTTATTCTGGGCTCTGACTCCATTTCTGAATGTCATTGCCCCATCAGAAAACAGCAGTGACTCTGTACAGTTACAGCAACAGTGCCTTCGAGGTGAACTGGAGAGGTGGACCTTCTTAATGTGCCTAAAACAAAAATCCTTGTTTTTGCTCGGTAAACTGTCTTGTGGGGATGTTGGCACTGTTGGCTCAGTAACTGTGTACTGCAAAGGTCAAAAGACACCTTGGAGTCAGGAAGGTAAGAACTTTTTTATTGGACAAACGAATTACAGTCATCATTAAGAGCACTTCTCATCATTTGACACTGATAGGTAAAAATAAGGACTTTTAAAATGAATCAGTCGGTTTATCATTTGTGTCATTAAATATTGAATCTTGCTTTGCATTGGGAGAAGAATCAAATGATGCTGCAGAATGCAGAGATCACGATGTGTCCCATTACTCCACAGACTTCCTGTTTACTTTAGGATCCAGTTTACGAATTTACTCTACTTTTCTTTGACTGTTACAATTTTAAACTACTATTGTTGTTGTTTGTGCCGTCGTCATTTTCCGATTCGAACGCCAGAAATCTGAGCGCTCGCGCCGCAGCTTCCCCTTTAATCTGGTCGGAATGACGTCACTGCTGCCGGCGCGAGGAGCGGGGGCGCCGGGGAACGCCATTTTCACGCTCTGCCCAGTCAGTAAGCGGCTCCCACAGCTGTCACTTCCGCGGGTCCCCCGTCTGGCTCACTGTCGCCGGTACCGAGAGGGTTTCATGGAGCTGCTGCGGCCATGGAGGCGGCGGTGACGCGGCCTCTCCCGCGCGGCTCAGACTAAAGCTTGGTTCCGGTTCTGACACGCCGTTGCTAGGTGGCTAGAATGTAGCTACAGCAACGAGAACCTGATGCGGTGAAGTCCGGGTTCAGTCCTCAGAAAGACCCAACAATCTCAGGCGGCGCGAAGACTCACTGATACCACCGGCGACGGACACGAGTGGTTGACCAACACGACACTCCACGCAAATCCCGGGAAAGCAGGAATCTATCAGTCGAGCTCCAGCGGCAACGAATGTCCCAGAGAACGGTATGGGCTCGGTGTATTTCTTGGTTTGAATGCGATTGCCTTCCTAAAACGATCCTTTTCTAAGTATTATTATGGCGCAGTAGCTGATTATGAGATGGGTTAAATCTTGTTTAATTAAAATGTTCGTGGAGCGACGGGCTGCTTGTTTAATGTTTACGGCGATGTCAGGAATTAGACGCCATAAGCACATTAGCTAGCTGTCATTCCTGCTGGCAGCAGCTCCGGGCTTTGACAGGAATGTGGGCTCGCGCTGCCGGTTCTGCGGGTTGATCAACCTGCTGACAGGAAGCGGAGGGGCGCGTAAGTGGAATTTTTATCATCAATGTTATGAATTATTTTATTCTGAATGAACAGCAGAGATATTTTTTGCACACAAGAGGAAGTACAAGAAATGGACTTCAGTCAGTTGATGCATTTGATAAATCGATTTATCACTTTCTAAACAAAGATTGATTTCATTTCTATTGATTGTTTTTCAAACCCAGCCCAATAAGTACTTATAAGTATTTCACGGTTTGATGCAGGTCTGTCTGTTTTACATCCTAAAATGTGTTTTTTTTAATAGCTTTTACATCTAGACTGAGCATATTTTGTTGATTTGAAACCACAGCAGATTCCTGTCTTTCCGTTAAAAAGAAGTTAATTGTGTGCAGCTCTGAAAGATTTGATGGAGATGAGTCCAAACATGACATGAAACCCTGAGTGGCTTCTGAAACCATTTAAGCTTCAACAGGACAGCAAATAAAAACGATTAGAAAGCAAAAGGTATAAAGGAAATAAGATTTAAAAAGGAAGTGAAACTAGTTCCAGTAGATTGTTTGTAATTCTTTTGTGCTTTTTCTCCAGGGTGAAAGTACATCATCAAAAAAGAAGCTTTTAACATTTTCTTCTACTTTTGTGGATGCACATTGTTTTCTGCTGAACTAAACTGTTATTTGTAAAATGTATTACCTCCCTATTTTCCAACAACCCACAGAGACGGTGTGTTTTAATGAGTGTTCAGCATTTATGGAATGAATTGAGCTGAGAAACAAACCAGACGTCTGTTCTGATGTATGAAGTTTTGTCCAGTAACATTGATAGAATTTTTTTTTCTTCAGATTTATTTATTTATTGGATACAGGAACAGCGCATAATAATAAACATTCCTGTCAATGTGCCAGAGTTAGCCAAAGGGCTATGTCTCATCTGCAGATGTTAAACTCACCCTAACACAGTGGCTCCCAAACTTTTTCTGCAGGGCCCCCCTTTCTGAAGGTTAGAATATTTTCGAGCCCCCCCACACTGACACAAACATACAAATCCTTTGTTTCTAGACTCCACCGCGCCCCCCCCCTGCAGGGGCGCGCCCTCCAGTTTGGGAACCACTGTCCTAACTCAGTGTTTTTCAACCAGTGTGTGTGCCGTGGGAAATTGCCCTCATTAACTGATCTAACAACATTTCTCATCTCCAGGATTTCAGCTCTGTGTTCATCCAAAGAGCCCTGATAAAACACTGAGTAGTTAGGAATATGAAAGTTCGTAAAATACTTTTTTCTTTGTGTTTTTTTGATTCTATTAAAGACATTTTGATAAGAATGACGGTACCGCGATTTAACCACAGCTTTAGCTGTTTGCAGCAAAGTCCCGCGCCTTTAACTGTCTCCACCAATCATTCTTGGAGGCTTAATCACATGTCATCAGTCTGACCAATCAGAAGTGGTTAAAGTCTTCACTTCCTTGTTCTGATTCTGCTCATAAAGTCTCTCAGTTCCACCATAAATACCAGCTAAAGCTCGTCTTTAGCGGTGTAGCTTTCCACAGAATCCGGTGTCAGACCGTGGAACAAGAGAACAAAACCATGAAGCTCAGAGAAGAGAGTCTGTCTGCATTCGGCGGATTAACGAACTACATCTCCCATGATGCATTGGGTTAAGTGACAGCGTGAGCGTCTCTGCGCACGAGTCTCTCTTAACGTCTTGAAACCACATCAAACAGTTTTTAAATCTTCTAACTTAACTTTTATTACATCTTTTAGAAAAAATAAACAGCTGCAGCTTCCAGCTGTTTCTGCCACAATGATCACAAAAATGCCTGTGAGATCATGGAGGGACTGTAGATCAATACAGACTATGAGTTTCTCCTTTTTTTATTATTTTTATTTTTGGATGCTGGTGTGCCGCAGGATTTTTGTCAGGGTTAAAGTGTGCCGTGGCTCAAAACAGGTTGAAAAACGCTGCCCTAACAGATCAAAATAAAATTACACATTTACATAACATTGAGTACATATATTAAACCAGGGAAATTAGCGGCTAACCTAAAAGTAAATTGTCGATAAAACAATCCAAAATCAGACAAATGTGTGAACATGTACACAAATACAAGACAAGATGGTAGCGGTATCGGTGAGAGGAGGGTTACTCAGTGTTGACGGCTCTGATTGTCAACGAGCCATGTCTTTAACTGCGTCTCAAATGAATTAAAAGTGATTTGATTTCTAACAGTTATGGGGGTGAAGTTCCACTCAGTAGCAGCTCTAACAGAAAAGCAGTCTGACCACAAACATGATCATGCTCCAGTCCTTCAGAGTGTTTATCACATTCCAGTGGTCAAGGCTGCTGTCCTTCCTCCTGCGGTCTTTTCACGAGTCTCCAGGTGATTTTTTTACTCAGTCTTCTTCAACCGGACCTCCGGGGGGGGGCAGTTCAGGGCATGTCTGCTGACTTTAAAGCATCTCTAATGGGGGCATCACAGATGATTGTAAGATTACTTTCATGGCGACACTGCTGTAAAAAAGGACACTATTGTTTTAGCATTTTGCGTAGTGAAACGTGACCGTGGTCATGTTTCTGACAGTCTTCAGTCTTTTGTTAGCTTAAGCTGCTGAAGCACTCTGTCTTAATCCTCTTATGTGTGTATGTGTTGGAGTGTGCGTTTGTGTGTGTGTTTATGGGAGAAAAGGCATATGAGGCAAAGAAAGTCTGGATCTAAGGGTAAAATATACCTTTTAGATTTTTGTAAAGTAACAGTTCAATTATACCATGGTCCGTGTTAATACTCGATTCTGATTGGCTGCTGGGTGTAGATTAACAAGTGAAATCCACAGTGATGACCTAAAAACAAAGGTTTTGGTCAGTTTAAATGTCCTGTATCACAGGGGGGCTGGGACAGATTCATGGGGAGGCAGCGCGTCCTCGCGGTATCCGAACTGGAGGGGTGGCGCCGACTACAAGATTGCAAGATGAAGGGGAAGCACAGAATTATGGGGTGGTCCACCAGGACCGAAAAAATGACGTTATTTGGCTCTGCACATGTGCAGTAAGTGTAGGTAGGAAAAAAATCACGGGTAGGGCAGATCCTTGGAACAACGACTGAGCCGTTACCGTGACAACGCACTGCACCACCCGTCAAATTGTCCACTTTTTGTTAAAAGTGTTTTAAACAAAAAAAAGGATAGATAACAAAAAATGGATTTAGAATTTCTTTTCTTTGTGACCGTGGCATCAGCAGGATATTGGCCTTCGATTATCAGAACTTAACGGACAACCTGGACGCCACGTTATCCCCTACCTATTTAATACGGTTGTACATGTTTCTGAGCTCGTCCGTCCATCCGTCCATCCATCCATCCATCCATCCATCTGAGCTCTTTGCAGTTGTCCGAGCTTCTCAGCCTATCTCTAAGGGAGCAAAAATCTTTTAAAAGTTTTACAACAGAAAATTCCAGCCTTTCCCATCTTAGTCAAACAGAGGGGGTTAATAGTCTCATGTCCAGACAAGATTCAGACAAATTGATTCATGTCTGCATCTTTTTCAGGATGGATAGTCTTTAAAATACTGCAGATCATTGAGACACTGCTGCCTCAGTTTGATCCAGACCCAATAACACCACATCTGCTCTCAAGTCTTCACACTGACTATCAGTTAATCACAAAATCAATGTTAAAGTTCTGCCTCTAGGTTACAAACCACTCCTTCAGTATTTTAACAGACTGTAGTATAACAAAAGTTGTTTGAGCAGTTTTTCCTAATGATGTGAGGAACCTTTTGCCTTCTTGCATCTGCAGGATGCGTGAGGACATGTCCACCATGGTGAAGGAGGAGGAAGATGCAGGGGAGAAGCTGTCCCAAGATGAGATCATCTCCCAGACCAAGCAGGTGATCCAGGGGCTGGAGGCCCTGAAGCAGGAGCACCACTCCATCCTGGACGGCCTGCTGGGCACTCTGCGCTGCCTAAAGCAGGACGAGGAGGGAGTCCTGGTCGAGGAGAAGTCGCATATGATCCGCAAGTCCCTGGAGATGCTTGACTTGGGACTTAGTGAAGCTCAGGTAGGACGCGTGGAGCACCTGCAGCTTTATTTCTTTTTTACCTGTTGTACCATCAATGCTTTCTGTGAAAAGGAGGTATTTATAAGACAAAAGTATGCATTAATTTAAAAAACATAAATGTAAAGCAATCCGTTTTTAAGTATGTTTGTAGGCTCATGAGCCATTCCTGTTATTTTACTTAAACAATTATAACATAATATTTAATTATATCACAAATAATTAGGGCTGGGGGGAAAAATCGATTATTAGATGCTTCGATTACAATCCTTTAAGGATTCTGAAAGGTTTTATGAATTTTAAACAATTGAAATCAAAAACTGTAAATGATGTAAAGCAACGTAAAAGGCAGAACTAAACACAGAGTTTTTAGCTCTGACATTTTTCTAGAGCACAGAAACATGGCTGACCTCACAGGTCGCGTCATCCAGCCAGCCCTGACTTTGCTCAAAGCGACCATTTAGGCTTCTATAGTGTCGGGATGCGACATATACGTGTGTTCTGTTGCACCAAAATGAAAAATGTAGGGAACCGTTTGGGTTACTGGTGTGAGTCTGGCTGCAACAAGTTCTGCTGTGAGCACGTCCAACGGTCAAACACTGTTCTGGATCTCCTGAAGAAACGTCCAGTCATCGGGTATCAGAGTGAAGCCAGAAACACAGTCAATCTGAGCTTTGATAGATTACGGAGACCGTAGTCTGTGGTGGAGAATTTTTCAAGGTTGTGGAGTTCAGGGAAAGTTTTTATTCATATGTGTCATGTTAGAAGGTTTTTGTTCATAATAAAAGTGAAACCACTATATTGATCTTTTCTTTGCTTAGAAATGCAGTTTGGTGGAGAAAAGTAACATTGGTCGAGCATCTTGTGGCAAAGAGAAAAAATGTCTAAAAATGCAGATTCAGGATGTTTTGATCATCGATTCATGATGAAATTATGAGGAGCCTCAAGATTCCCACCCCTACTAATAATACATACATTAAACGAAGGATAACTGTGGGCAATATCAATAGAAATGTGTGCATTAAGATGGCATGTTATGGCGATTCCTCTCAAGCACGGTCCAAATGAAGTTCAGGAGGGATTTTTCAGGAGAGCATAAGGACTTGAACCGGTAGAGAATGAATTTGTAGCAAACCTTTAAGGTGGACAAAGGTTTTTCTCCCTCAGTAGCGTAACACATTTGTGGCTATAGAATATGCGGTGAGTGCCATATGTATCTGTGTCTGAGGCATCTGAATCCATGCATTTCAGTAGGAAGAGAAAGAGCAACTTCCCCCACTGAAAGCGAACTGTAGAAATGGACGGCTTCACTCCCCAGAGGAGGAAACATAAAAACTGCTGATTTGCAGAAAAACGTTACAAAGCAGCCACTGCTGGTAGGGCTGCTCTTTCCGAACACGGGTGAGTCACTGCTGGTGTTCCGGCATCTTCTCTGTGTCCCAACAACCTGCTGGATGAAGACACTGAACGTCTGCAGACTCTCACTTGGTGGAAAGTCACAAACACACACGGGTTGCTTTTACCCTCAACCCCTCCAACTACCTCTAAAGTTAACATCTGTTGTTGTTGTTGTTGTTATAGGAGATGCACAGAGGAAAATATGATCATGACTTTCACATTTGAATGAAGGAAACTTTATTTATAAAGCACCTAACAACTCCTGTTAGGGCATCAAAGAAAGACGATGTTTCATTTTAGACAAATTAGGAACAAAAATGATAAAGTTACAAAATTAAGCAAACAAATTAGCAATAAAACACATAGAAGACAAATAAGAATGCAATAAAAGAAAACAAAAATGCCCCCAAATACTTTAAAGGACATTCTAAAAAGGCGGGTTTTTTAGTCAACATTTAAAACATTTTACCATCTGAATTATTGATGTGTATATTCCCTAGTTCATATCACTGGAATGAAAAGGGTTTTGTAGCTGTAAGGAGTGATCTGTCAATCTTTATATTTTTATAAAGTAATCCTGAAATCAACTTTTGAATTAGAAGTTTGTGAAGTAGTAAAAACCTTTGAGCCTTCCACCAGATCTTGTGTGGAGCTTTACATCCGGCATGCGTTCTCCTTTCTGTGGCAGGTGATGATGGCGCTGTCGAACCACCTGAGCTCAGTGGAGTCCGAGAAGCAGAAGCTACGTGCTCAGGTACGCCGGCTGTGCCAGGAGAACCAGTGGCTGAGGGACGAGCTCGCCGGGACTCAGCAGAAACTGCAGAGGAGCGAGCAGAGCGTGGCCCAGCTGGAAGAGGAGAAGAAGCACCTGGAGTTCATGAACCAGCTGAAGAAGTACGACGAGGACCTGTCGCCCTCCGTAAGTGCTGAGGTCGTCCGCCATGTCGGGTTTGTGGTCAGTTCATTGCACCATGTAGCTGTGGCTTCCACCACAGCTCATCTTTGACTCAGTTGGAGCTGAATGTGCCAGATTCAAGCGTAGATGCCGCTCTGCGTCCTCCTGCATTTGCTGCTACCGTTTCTGGTTTCGCCCCTCTTAGTATGCAGACCAAAGCTTGGAACTGTTGAGTGTTTTGGATGTTTTACTTAAAGTGACTCGAGTTTTTCCACAGCCTGAGGGAAAATATAAAGAATTTTGGCTGAAGAAAGTGCTGGATACATGGAATCAGTGCCACAAGAACAAACAAAAACAAGCAAAGAGCCAGGAAGAACTGGAAGGCCATTACATTGATGAAGAGATAGATGAAGCTTATGCCAGCGGTGCATCAAGTTGACTGTCATGTGGCATCCAAAGCCACGGCCCTGGCCCGGTTGGAGTCATCTAACTGCTGGGTAGCGTGGAACTCAGGGAAAAATGGTTGGAATGATGGTGGCAACCTGAAGTCATCGGAACAACGTTCACAGCTAAGATTCTGTCTTTGGGAACTGAGCAGCATAGTGTTATTTGAAAAAACACATGATCAGACCGTTTAGGGCTAAAGGCTATGAAAGAGGCCCACGGTGCCGTGGAGAACAGGCCATGAAAAGGCGCCTCGGAGGGCCGAAAGGAAATGATGTAAGCCAAAGCTCCAATGAAATCTAAAAAGAGGTTTTGCTTGGTCTGTTTTTGTGAAGCTCTTTGAATTACTTGGTGTATGAACTGAAGTCTAAATACTCCTGGGGGACTTTCTGTGAATGAAGCAGAGTACCATCGTCTCATCTCTCCTGTTCACGTCTCAGGAGGAAAAGGATTCGGACTCTAGTAAGGAGACTCTGGACGATCTCTTCCCAGATGACCAGGACGACCAGGCTCCAGGCAGTAAGTTGTTCCTCCTCTTTTGATCTTCATCACTGCCAGGCATCATTGAACTTTGTCAGTGTTTCACGAGCCCGCATGTCAAATGTACTTTGAGTTTCTGCAGTGTAGATCGTAGGAGTATATGGACACGAAAAGCAGATATTTGATCCCATCTCTCCTCCCTTCATCAAAGTGTTGGCCATGTGTTTTAGTTAAGAACTGGACTTTCACTGAAACAGGAAGGGAAAGGAAAATAAATATATGGAGAAAATAGAACGAGAAAGGGAACGTTCTGCAGAATGTGTTGGACTCTCCTGAGGCTCTGCTTCTGTCATGGTGGATGGGAGAGAGCAGGAGAAGACTGGAGGTCTTCCCCATCCAGCATCATTCAATCATCTCAAAGAGCTTTTGGGACTTTGGTAAATTATTGCCAGCAGGATGAAGTTAGTGAGGGTGATGACATCCCCGCCCTGACTCACTTTGACCCAAGACCTTTAAGTCTTACAGAACCGGCTTCTAAAGCTACAGAATATTCCAGAGTTCTAGCGTGACACCTTCCTCCCTTCATCCCATCCTCCATCCATCCCATCCTCCCTTCATCCCATCCATCCTCCATCCCATCCTTCCTCCATCCTTCCTCCCTTCATCCCATCCTCCCTTCATCCCATCCTCCCTTCATCCCATCCTCCATTCCATCCCATCCTCCATCCATCCCATCCTTCCTCCATCCCATCCTTCCTCCATCCTTCCTCCCATCATCCCATCCTCCCTTCATCCCATCCTCCCTTCATCCCATCCTCCCTTCATCCCATCCTCCCTTCATCCCATCCTCCCTTCATCCCATCCTCCATCCATCCCATCCTTCCTCCATCCCATCCTTCCTCCATCCCATCCTTCCTCCATCCTTCCTCCCATCATCCCATCCTCCCTTCATCCCATCCTCCCTTCATCCCATCCTCCCTTCATCCCATCCTCCCTTCATCCAATCCTCCATCCATCCTTCCTCCATCCTCCATCCCATGTCAAACCAACTGTCTTCCTGCTGGTTTGAAAACCAATCATTGAAGTGCAGCATGTCTGCGTAAGGTATTGATTAGGCTGGAAATGGATGTACGGTATTGGAGTCCAGGGTGGTGGTGGGGGGTACTAAAGTTATTCTCTGCCTTCTAACAGCTGCTTGTCTTTTTTTGAGGACACAGTTCTTTTACAGGATGTCCTCTCAGAAGGTCCTTCTCCCCTGATATGCAGTTTTTTAGTCCTGAGTCATTTTATGAATTTTATGAAGGTAATCCAGTGAGGATTTAATGGATTCTTTAAATCTAGAAGAAACACTGAAGTCTAAAGCTGATAACAGGATACAGTAGAGATAAAGTCAAGCTGGACAAAACATGTTTATTAAAAAACACGATGTGTGTTTTTGTTGGTCTCTTATTCAGAGTTTTGAGACCGGCTTTTGTTGAGGAGTGACCAGCATCAAAGCCCAACCCTATCGTTGTATCGGAAGACATCGCATTGCTCAGCGCTTTGCAACTATTGTTGAAATTTCAGAAAGACGTTCAGCCTAAAGCAGCAGCACTGCAGGTTGAAACGGATAGCGTCTCTTGTTCTTATTTCTGTTTCTTGTGCGTCTTGTTCCTCCCTTTGTGCTTTCAGTCCAGCCGGCTCACGGCAGCGCGGCAGCGGCAGCTGCTCAGCAGGGAGGATACGAGATCCCAGCTCGTCTGCGAACCCTGCACAACCTGGTGATCCAGTACGCCTCGCAGGGCAGGTACGAGGTGGCTGTGCCCCTCTGCAAACAAGCCCTGGAAGACCTGGAGAAGACCTCTGGACACGACCACCCAGATGTAGCTACCATGCTCAACATCCTCGCGCTTGTTTACAGGTGTGCGACTGATTAAGCCTCAAAATGTTAATCAAAAAGAATGGAGAGGTAACTGCAGCCATGATTCTGGTAGAGAAAAGCTGTGCCTTTAGTTCACACAGAGGCGTTTTCCCGTGGCCTTCACAGAAGTTCTGATGTTCCTTTTCTAGATATTTTTGAAAGGACTGTTTTTCACCTTGGAGTAACTAAAAATTCCATGCACAACAGTGAAGCTGCATCAGTCTTTTCGTGACCTCCACACTGTGGCATGTCAACACAACCCTGCAGAATTGTGTGGCTGCTCTCCAAATGAGAGCTGGATGTCAGATGAAGCCAAACAAAGCCTGACACAAGTAGAGATTTACAATGCAGTGCTAGCTCTAAGCTAGCGCTCGTTCTGTCGTTCAGTGAGGCGGGAACAAAAGGACGACTCGGAGAAACCAGACAAATATTGTTCCTGACTGTAGCTATGCCTCCGTTGTACAGATCTCAACTGTCAGTTTAGTCTTAAATCTCGTCTACTTGGTTCCACTGATCGTGGGAACTACAGCAAAAGCAGGTCAAACATGTAACCTGAGCACTGACAGACTGTTGTCTGCCACCTTGTCCTTGGTTTTGTGTTGACCTTTTTTCTGCTGTTTGTCAGGGATCAGAACAAATACAAGGAGGCAGCCAACCTGCTGAATGACGCTCTGGCCATCAGGGAGAAGACTCTTGGAAAGGACCATCCAGCTGTGAGTGCGTCAGTCTGTCTGACTCTGAGATGGAGATGTTCAAAGCAGAGATGCTGTGGGTTAGGGTTAAAGTCCTATTAAAGTTAAAGTGAAGTTAGCTGTCGCCTACCTAGCTGTGTGAAATGTGTTCTGACCCCTCCCCTGGGGGAGAGGTGACCATTCATTTGGTGGTTTAACCCCCAATCCAACCCCTTCATGAGTGCGTCCCATTTTTAGAGTCTTTGGTGGGACTCAGCCTGCATTTGAACTCGCAACCTTCCAGTCACAGGGCGGACACTCTACCACAAGGCCACTGAGCTGATCAACAGCAACAGTAGCTCCTTCTCTTAGCGTCACACATCACTGCAAACAGAGAATATGACAATAATTCTTTTTTTTAGTCTATTGAATGTCAAACTCCATCAGCTTCACTGGTTTGAATGAATCCGCGTCCTTGTTTCCTTTCTACACACAGAAACCCCTTAAACCCAGTGTAGCGTATCACCGTTAGAGACCAGACATCAGGGAAAGTGTAAAAGTGTGAGTGTGACGGCTGGATGTCGCTGCCCTGCTGAGCGTTTGTCTGCATGGCAGCATTTCACAATTCCACACAGTTTAAATCCAAAATAGCTTTGTGCTGGACGGGTGTCCTGATGCACCTTACCTCCGGTTTAACGACGACTGCTCCAGCCCCCGTCACCCCTGAACGGGACGAAGAGGGTTAAAGGTAGACTGCTCAGAAGCTCTTCTGCCGTCTCGAGGCTGGTCTTAAACCGTTTTTGTCTTTTTCTGCTCAAACGTCTCGTTCATCTTGCTTATAAGAAGTCAGACTTTGGTCGAAATCTTTAGAAAAACAAGCCACAGACAGAACCGTTTCTGCATTGGTCGACCTTTTCCAGTCCTCACCAAACAGGGTTGGACCACCTCTACTGCACCTCACTCTGCAGACAGACACCATGGAGTCTGTCTGCAGAGTGAGGTGCAGTAGAGGTGGCCCAGGCCTGTTCTCCGGCCTGTTGGCTTGTGTTTGCACCTCTGACCTCTAGCTAACTGCAGGTTGATGAACTGTGTTAACCCCAGCAGGCCTGTGCCCCCCCCGTGTGGATCTCCTTCATGCTCCAGTTTGTAACACTGAGGTTAGATGTCCTCACTCCGTGTCCTGTCAACACGTTCCGGGATTTTTCACTCCTCCACAAATATCTGTTGAAGAATGTGATTTTAACATTGATTCACAATTTACTGATTGAACTGTCACATCTGATCTGTTTTGACCTACTAACTGTAGTTGGTCCTGGTTTAGTTGATCACCAGTTCATCCTGTGTTGGAGATCTCATTTCACTTCACTCTCTGACTGCTTTTATCTTAGATCAGGGGTTTGTCCCCTTCTGACCAGAGAAATGAACTGACTGCATTACAGTACGGTGCTTTAAAGTTTCTGACCCGGAGTAGGATAATAAGAGATAAATATCATGGCCCCCCGTGCCTGAGAGAAGCTGTCACCAGCAATGTGATCCGACGTGATCTCCTGGTATGGACTGTATCCAACATGCGGTTCAATAAAATGCCGTGTATCTTCCAATAGTGGCCAGTCTCCAACAAACGCTGGGTCTAACAGGTTTCAGGACTTTGGACCGGGGGTGGGCAAACCTTTTGACTCGTGGGCCACAAAGGGTTCCAAATTTGATAGAAGGGCCGGACCAGGAGTGGGGGCGTGGCGGGATTTGGCAGTCCACCTCCCAGAGAAAGAAATATTATGGAATCTGAACAAAAACATGTTTCATCTCTGATGGAAAATGATTATGTATATTTTAAAACTGAACATGTTGGTGTTTTTATCTTAAATCTGTGACTTTTGTTGTCACTTTTAATGCCAGTTGCACCAACGGCTCGATGTCCTTCACGGAAAGAAGCAAACTTAGGAAATATGCTGCATTCATGAGCTGTTGGAATGATTAGATAAACTAACCATTAGAAAAACACAACACCAAAGCATGAGAAGTTTCTTCACCTAAACAATAGACACTTTATTTTTGAAGTGTCATCTATGGAGAGACACCAGAATTACAGGGAAAATGCATCAATAAGAGCGATCAGTATATTTGATTTCAGTGTGGCGGGGCAGAGTAAATAGTTTGATGTGGCCCCCGGGCCGTACTTTGCCCACCCCTGCTTTAGACGGTGGTCTCCAGTAGTGGCCAGGCTCTATTAAGACGGCCACCACCCCCAGCTTGCACTTTTGACAATATATATGCTGGATGCATGTATATACGTCTCTAGCTTGCACACAGTCGTGCAGATGCCAGGCGTCTGTGGTATTTGCGCTGAGAGCCAGTGTAATTTTTGTATATCCGTAAAATATTGTCAAACCCTTCTAGTTTGGACTTTTTTAATCCATCGTGTCAAAGGGGCCATTTTATTTAAGGAATGGTTAAAGTTAAGGTTCATTCCTATGATTAAAAACTGATGTAATCAGTGTGACAGAGTCTTTGTTTGGAAAATGTCAAAGCTCTTTTTCAGATATTAGGCATTTCCGTGCCCTACCTTTTTGAATTTCTGTCCTTCCACCCCGTCAGCCGCCTTTCTGTTCCTCCATCTTCACTGCACTCTCACGACTTTCAATCAGAGCTCAGAGCAGATGTCTCCGCTGATGCCTGTAGATGTAGATCAAAGACCAACACAGTCTTTTTGCCTGTTAGAATGTACCTAATCAGCTGCATTAAATAATCATAGTGGGGTGGCAGTCACACGTGATTGGGAGTTACATAAGACTGAAGAGTATCTGTAAGGTAATGGATGTTTCTGTTTCTCCATAAGGTTGCTGCAACCCTTAATAACCTGGCTGTGCTGTATGGAAAGAGAGGAAAGTACAAGGAAGCAGAACCTCTGTGCAAGAGAGCGCTGGAGATCAGAGAAAAGGTGGGTTCGTTGTTGGGTGTGAAGTCATAACGTTATCCTTTATTATAAACTGGTTTTTATTTAGTTACTCATCAGATATATTGCTTTTCTTTAACAGTGAGTCATTTAGTTAAATAAATAAATGAGAAGATTTGCTTGTGTTGCACAAACGTGTTTGACATGGTTTCTTTGCCTGGGGGGTTTGTGAAAGCACTTCATAAAAACAGATGATGTGGGGTCAAGAAGATCCCAGTTTAAAGAGCCGAACAGAATCGTGGTGCAGTGTGTCTTTGTTTTTAGAGTTTCTGTTTCAGAAACATGCTGTTACTAAACCACACTGTATGCAGAAGCAGCATTTTCTCATTTCTGAATAATAAAAAACTCTCAACACCAGAATGACTTGCAGCGTTGGGCTATTTTAAAAATGTGTTAAAACCAAAATTTGAAAAAAGGATTGACTGAACTGGCATCACTGATGTATCGTATCGTTAAAAGGTTCTTCTATTGTAATTCTAAGTAATGCAGACTGTCCCCATTAACATAAAGAATTAAATATTACAAAAAGAAATTCATTGGGAATTTTTCACAAGTGTTTAGTTCTAAACCAATCAGAAAGACTGATTGTCCTTTTTTTCTTCTTTTTTCTCTCCGGTCCAGAACTTTCTGTAATGTGCTGGAAATAATCCTGCCTCTGGTCAGTCCAGTCATTTGTAGGGGTGTGTTCAGTCCAGAAGTATTTGTACTGCTGCAGCTTTAGTAGCTGTTAGAATTTCACTCAGGTTGTTCCTCTCCTCTCCTGGATGAGAAGGAGATGCCAGCTTTAGCTCAACTGAGCATCACAGCACAGCAGCACAATATGGAATGACAGTAAAACAGTACAGCAGTACAGGGGAAAGACGTAGAAAAGCAACATGCAAGTAAACTGTAAATGTAAAGGAGTGGGTAGACGTAAAATGCTTACATAAAATCTATTCAACATGGAAAATTTCAGAAAAGTGCATCGTTTAACTTTCTGTCTATAGTACAACTATTCTTGAGATTGGAGGTGGTAGAAGCATGATGGTGTCATGAAAAGTAGACTTGCTGCTGTAACATTCGGCTGTGTGCCGTTTGGTTTAAAATCATTCAGAAACAGATTCAAGTCCTGACAGTTGCTCTGACCCCAGTGTCTGCGTGCTTTCTGTTCCAGGTTTTGGGGAAGGACCACCCAGACGTGGCCAAGCAGCTGAACAACCTCGCCCTTCTGTGCCAGAACCAGGGCAAATACGAGGAAGTGGAGTATTATTACATGAGAGCACTGGAGATCTATCAGACTCAGCTGGGGCCTGATGACCCCAATGTGGCCAAAACTAAGAACAACCTGGTGAGAGGCGCCGAGGCGTCGTCCTCTGTGGATTAATGCGGATTAAATAAAGTCACATGGAGAACTTTTATTGTTGATTCAGCCTGTAATCCAGCTGTAATTGTGGATTGTAATTGGATCTCTGTGTTTGTCAGGCATCCTGTTACCTCAAGCAGAGCAAGTTCAAGCAAGCTGAGACTCTGTACAAAGAAATCCTGACCCGCGCTCACGAGAGGGAATTTGGTTCCGTAGATGGTGAGGCGTCGCTGCATTCAGGAGCACCCACACACTTTTACATTCACAGCAAGGCGGAGCATGCGTCTGAGTCAGGGCCGGCCAACCCTGGTCCTGAAGGGCCCCAGTCCTGCTCGTTTTCCCAGTTCTTCCTGACCAGCTCGCTGCTCATTAGTAGAGTCAAGTGATTCCACTCCCTGATTGACTGAACACACCTGATTTAGGTAGTCGACATCGAGCAGACCAGATAGAAGTGGAAACCAGGCAGGATTGTGGCTCTTAGGACCAGGGTACCCAGCCCTGCTCTAAGTCAACAGGCTTGGAAAAAGCTCAGATCCCCACATTTATGTCTGTTAAAAGTCTTTCATGTAAAGGTCAGTATATTTTGGCTGCTGCCATGTGTTTTCTCATTCAAATGCCCAGAGTTAAAGGTGGAAGGTCATACTACAGAGAAAGAGTGACATTTGCAGCGTCTCCTGCTGGTTTCAGCTCTGAATCTGTTTCCCTGCAGATGAGAACAAACCAATCTGGATGCACGCCGAGGAGCGGGAGGAGAAAAGCAAGGCGAGTGTCCGCAGATGGTTTTTTAAAAGCAAAGCTTTATGTTGATCTTTAACTTTTGATCCTGCTGGGGTGCTGTGTGCAAAGCTTTGGGACGTCAAATCCTAAATAGTCCGTTCCAGTCTGTACTGAGGTGGCAGCTGGAGGCCGATGCTGTACTGCTCGGCTTTTAGGCAGCTGGATGGCCATCAATGGTAAAGGGTGTAAACATGACTAGAGTCATTCCTGAAGATGACTCAGATGGCTTGTTTGAAGGCACAAATCAGCCAACACCAAATTGAAGCTGCTGCAATAGAAATGGTTGATGTGTACATACCTTACACCTAGTAGACTAAACCACAGATTCCCAGACCTTCCAGGCATCTGTGTTAAGTGCAAAGTGACAAAAGAACTTGAATCCACTGCTTTTGGGGGAGTGTAACTGGATATATTGGTCATCAGGGCTGCACGATATGAGGAAACTTGTAATATGTGATATTAGTGATCAATATCGCGATGACTATATAACTTGCGATGTATGAACAAAAAGCAAAAGAACCAAAAACAACATTTCCATCACTCTGAAACAGTTTAAATTATACTGCAAATGACCCTCATGTACATAGAAGGACTCCATCTGATTGGTCAGCATCGTGAAGGAAGTGCATGTGATTGGTCAAATGCATAGATGGATTTATTTGATTGGTTAAATACTTCAAGCTGCCATGAGATTGTTTTAGCACATTTAAGGTAACCATTTATTGCAATGTTTGCTGTATTTTGCGATACGCATATTGGACAGGTGGATGTCACGATAACAATACATTTGCGATTTATTGTGCAGTCCTATAATTGGAAGTAATGTTCCGTTGTGTTTAGATTATGTGTGTTGGGTGTGTATCCTCAACACTTTGTTGTAATGCAGAAACAATCATCGCTCATTGACTTTGCACTTTTACAAGCGAGGAATTATTAATATTTCATGTGGAGGAAAGAATTGATGACATGTTCAGCCTTGGAGAGATTGGCATCTCGTTAGAAAAGAAACAACCCTTCACAGTCTTGTGAAATCCTTATAAGCTTTTTCCAAAGCCACCCAATGCTAAACAATGACTTAAACGTTTGTGTTAGGACATCACACTGCTGATTTAGCTGCCCTTTTTATTTATTTATTTATTTAGTTTTTTAA
This sequence comes from Oryzias curvinotus, assembly GCA_023969325.1. Taxonomy (NCBI): domain Eukaryota; kingdom Metazoa; phylum Chordata; class Actinopteri; order Beloniformes; family Adrianichthyidae; genus Oryzias; species Oryzias curvinotus. The sequence continues at coordinate 1,320,178 of CM043727.1, forward strand.
ATTTTACCTATTTTTTATCCTTGTGTGTATTTTTTAAATATTACTTTAATGCCAGATTTTACATTTTTTAGGTGATGTTGTTTAATGGTTTAAAAATCACAATAAAGAAACTATTGGGGGAAAATGGTTGGAGCCCAGACTTGTTATGGTGAGATGAAAGGATGGATTATGTAGATGATCTGATGTCTGACTCTGCAGGGGAAGCAGAAGGACAGCTCCCCGTTTGGTGAATATGGAGGCTGGTACAAAGCCTGCAAAGTCGACAGGTCAGTGCATTCCTTCATGGTAAGAAGATGGATCAGCATTACACATAAAACATACACACGTTCAGCTGATGATGACAGATATTCATTTCTGTAGTTTCATTTCATTGGTTGTAATTAAAAGAGCTTTGATTAGTTCACTTCTTTGACTAAGCATTTTTTCTAATGAAATTCAAATTTCTAAAGCATTTCCTTCACATCCTGCTTTTAAATTTGCATTGTTTGTTTTAATGTCTGAGATTCAGACTAAGATTCTCACCTTTGGTGTCGTCACTGCTTTGCTGGTCAGACAAAGTTGACAAAGGAGTTTTCAGAGACCTTTGGGTCTCTTTTTCATCATTCGGTCTAGACAGTTTGAAAGCACCGTCTCAAAGTGTTCTAAGTGTACAAAGTCTTGGTTTCTCAGTGACGAAGGTTCTCCTCACCTTTCAGTCCCACAGTCACGACAACCTTGAAAAACCTGGGGGCGCTGTACAGGCGGCAGGGCAAGTTTGAGGCAGCGGAGACGCTGGAGGAAGCTGCTATGCGCTCCAGAAAGCAGGTGAGTTGTTTGTAGATGATGATGATGGTGATGGTGATGGTGATGATGAGCTGCAGGTGTCATGAAGCCAACAGTTCAGCTGTGTCTCATCAGCAAGCATCACTGCAGTGGTGCAGACAAACCAAAGGTGTCCACCGTGACCCCTGAAAGGACAAACAACCTGTAGCGTGACTTTGAGTCACAACCGCATCATGTGAAAACCTGGACAGGCCCCCAGGGTGTCCGTGCAAAACATTACGTTTGTTGATCGTTTAGGGAGCCATTACAGCAAAAATGTTCTACGGCCATGCTGGAGACGACAGGTCGTAGTGAGCACTTACACAACACGCAGGGGAGTAACGGGGGGAGTGGAGGAGACGTCGTATGACATCACCTGAGCACCCGCTGTTGTCCAGAGCCAGTACTCGCACCTCCAAAACGGCGAGCGTGACGGTACGACAGCATCACCCACCGTCATACGCGTGAGAAACCTCTGGTACATTCCATTTTCAGGACATGGCTGAAGGACACACCTGAGCTCCTTTAAAGGGTCCATGTCCTGCTTTTCTAAGCCTTTCAGAGGAAACTAGATCCATACATACTCAGATACGACCTTTGGCACACTGAAGAATGACCTTTTTTTTCATGGAATGTGAGTCATTTTTGCAGCTATCTTCTGAGAAATAAAACAAGTCATCTCTGAGGCTCCGCCTTTCTCTCCTTGTGGGTGCCGCCCATTTTCATGACATCATCCTAGAGTCGGCCTCAGCAGCGTTTCTGAGTTTCTCCCACGAGAACAAACATGGATGTGCAGATTGCTCATTATATGAAAGCATTTAGCCGATCAGCTCTACAGAGAAAGTGGGTGTGTCTGTTAGCCTGGGGGCGGGGCTAGCAGTCCTGACTCTTCCTGGAAGGACCGGTTCCTCCTGTTGTGATGTCACAATGTGAGGATTCACTCGTTTCGGTGGATTGGGAGGGGCTGGTGCTCAGAGAGCAGGTTTTAAGAGGAAGACTCAGAAATGAGTGAAGGGATCAAAAAAACACTTTGGGGAGGTTTTTTGTGAGGAATGAACATTATAATACACTTAAAAGCTCGAAAAGTTGATTTAGCATAGTATACACCCTGTAATGTGGATGCATGCTCTGTTGCTGGGAGGAGTGGGTTTGTGGGGTGGTTTTGGCCCGGGCGGGGGCCACAGGTGCCTCCTTCTGCTTTTCTGAAGCTCGGTAGAACTGGACAAGTCTGCTCTCCTGCCTGCAGGGTCTAGATAACATCCACAAGCAGCGCGTGGCCGAGGTCCTGAGTGAACCCGAGGGCCGCGAAAAGCAGCGGAGCCGCGAGAGCCTGACCTCGGACACGGTGAAGTACGAGAGCGGGCCAGACGGTGGCGAGGAAGTGAGTATGAGCGTGGAGTGGAATGGGGTAAGTACAGTGCACAGCCCTCAGCACAGAACTGAGAGTCTTCAGTGTGAAAAAGCCGATCCTCATTCAGCTCATTTAGCTTTGGTTCAAAAATCAATGAAAAACCGAATATGTCAGCTGTAGGACTCGTGGTTGTCACGCTGTATCTGTCCTTTATGCAAACCATGTCTGAACATGCAGTGTTGAAGATTTTCTTCTTTGTCATGACAAAGAGACTATTGCACAGGTGGAGGTGAGCTGGACCTCTAAAAGGCTCCGTCAGGTTTCTGCTGAAATAACTGAGCCAGAATGAGACGTCAGCTTTAGCTTGGGTCAGCAGATATGCTGCTGTTTCATGTGTTTCTAACCAGAAGCTCCTAACCTGTCGGACCAGGAGGGGTGGAGCTCGTTAGTGTTATCGTGGCTCACCTGCATCAGCTGCACGTCTGTGAAGCTGCCGTCATCTTTAATCGGATCTTTCTTCATGTCACTTAGTGACTGCGTAGAGCTGGCTCTGCAGCACAGCCTCCTCTGCATGAAGCTGCACGTTCTGCAGGGTTTCCTGCTCTTCTGCAGACTGCAGTGGCAGCACATGTAGATGGAAACTTCCCTTGTTTCAGAAAGGCTGCTGCCTCTGCCAGGTTGGTCTCCTTACTGAGTCGTCACAGCAGCTCAGGCGGCCAACTGGTGAACCGCTGCTTGTTCCTGTGGGAGGTTTGCTGTGGAAGCAGTCGGTGGGCGTTAGCTGCGTTCTGCAGACAGTCTGCGCTGATCCGCAGGTCTGCCTAAATCAGCTCTCCACAGCTCCAGTCAGGTGAAGGCTTTCCCCCCACGGGCCGCTGTGAAGACGCTTCCTCCCCCTCATCCACACATGTGTGACTCTTCAGTCTGCTCTGGTTCCACACGGGCTCTGTACTGTACTCCTGTGCTAATGTGCTGTTTCTGTGTTCTGGAGCATGTCGGCCGTTTGGCCTTTGTGCTTTTGGGAGGGAAAGTGGGACTTTTCTGCTCTTTCATTTCCTCCACGGGCAGCATGTCTGCAGCCAGAGAGAAGGAGCCCGAACACATCCATTCTACAGAAGCAACTGACTCAAATCATCACATCTAGTTTGACAGGAATCGACTCTTCTCCTGTGTGTGTCTGTAAAGTACACCACACACAATCTATACAGGGAGTTTGGATTTCACAGAAAACATTCTGTGTTGTTGATTTTATCATTTGGAGATAAAAGTATTCAGATTTTGCTGTAAATAACTCAACTGGCTGCCCTCATGTGCCCCCTCCCTGCATTTCCTGCCTTTCTTCTGTGCTGCTCAGTATAAACTGGGGGGGGGGGGTCAGAGAAATGATTACGGTTCATCCTTCTTTAAAGCCCCACTCTGGTGTTTTTCAGGCATTTTTCTTTAGACGGAGGACAGACATGAAGAAAAATAAAATGATTATAACTAATAATGGAAATTGTAGCATTTCTTTGATTTTCTTCATCAGGAGCAGAGGCAGAAACAGCGTTAGAAAAAGATCGTACTTGTGACGTAGAAAATACTCTGGGGGGGCACAAGCTCCCTGCTGTGCTCCATTCTGATCATCCAGCTGCAGACAAACAAATGCATGAATGTCTTTGTTTTCCTGGTCTGCATGGATGAACATTGGTCAAGCGTGAACATACGTGGAAAAAGTGAGAAAAGTGGGCGTCTTCATGTGAAATTTTCACAGTTGTATCAAGAATCACGCTAAAACCACAGAAGTACAAATAAACATGCAGAGAACACGTAAACCAACGTAGATCCTAACCAAGCGTGATCATCGCCTGTTTGCATCCAGTTCATCAGCGATTTGTGCGTCAATTACGTAACGTTAACGGGATATAAAAGTTACACATCATGCGTGGAAAGTCTGTTAGACAAACGTGGAACGGTCGTGGAAAGACACAAACGTGCGTAAGCATCTGACAAAAGTCACACAAAAAGATTTACCCAATAATTGCGTGTCAACTACGTAAAACACGGATAAACTGCGTCAAGACCGTCATGAAGACCCATCAGCTGAAACCCTGGACGGACATCTGGCACGTCGACAAAGGACGAACGCTAGAAACAAGTTAGTGGGCTGATGTGTAAATAGATGGGTGATGGGTAGTGGGGTGGGCTTACCCCATGCCAGCAGTCCCGCCCACAACTCAGAGGTGAATTTCAAATGAACGTCGGGCGCTCTGCATCATCATGATGAGAAGACGCCAGCAGACCAATAGATGATCAGAGTGAGACGTTTTACAGTTCTGGACGGGTTTGGGTTTGTTTTCACAGGTTCTAACATGACTCGGTCCAGATCTCCTGGGCTGCCATCGCAGAAGCTAAGGTGAACGGAATCAGGAATGATGCCAACGGGCAGGGTCATGCTTGGTTACAGTGAGGCCTCTTCTTCAGCCCTGGTGTCCCGGCTGAGGAAGAGGGCTCACGTCTGAGCTGTGAACCTGCTTCTTCCTCCCTAACTGCGTCTCAGAAACGGTTTCATGTCTCTCCTTGCTGCCGTTGTCCTTGTTTTCACCTCTCTGTCTCTTTCTTCTGTTCTCCTGCTGCTGCTGGACTGACAGGCATAACTCCAGATGCCTTGTAATGCTTCTTCTAAACTCGTGTCCTGCATGGCGGATGCCTCGCCTCAACCCCTTCAGCTTAGCACCCTCAACTCTGACTCCCGTTTGTCTGGAGGGATTCCTCACAGCCGTCCTCCCTAAAGTCACTCGACTGAGCGCCGTCTGCGATTGGCAGGCCGCCGGACTCTTCTCTGTTTGTGTGACCTTGTTTCTCTGTCCTGTAACTGCATCTCTGCGGCCTCTCCTGCCCTTGTGCTGGGGTGTTTGACCTTTCTGCTGGTGTTCTGACCTCAGGCCTCATGTGACGTTTGCTCTCACACCATCATCACAAACTTAGACTGACCTGTTTACCAGATAACATGGCGGTACAAAGAATACTTGGGAAAACGTTGTGAAGCGTCTTTAAAGCAGATTATTTATAAGTGTGAGAAGCGATCACAGCTGGCAGTAAAACAAACGTTTCTGATGACAGCAGTTAAGTCAGTGAAGGTAATTCTGTGTTATTCAGTGATCACACAGAAATCCCAGGAGAAGCCTCAGCGTCTGATGTGTGAACAGGTGTTTGTTTTGCATCAGAGCAGCAGATTAAGATTTTGCCCCAAACTGGGCCGATAAGTCGCTAAAGATCCAAAGGGGATCATCCAAAGACCTTTCTTTTAGACTCTCAACAGTGACGGGAGACAGAACGGTCCCCTGAACAGCACACAGAGCAGTGGGACATCATGTAAAGGGAGGTCTCAGAATCAAAGCTGCTGTTTGATGCGTTTAAATGAGCAGTGCTATAAACGAGCCCTCAGCATGATGGAGCTCTGGTCACGGCGCTGTAGGTTCAGCTCCATGTAGGCTGTAGTGTTCTGCTGTGATGTCAGAGTTGAGGTCAGGGGGAGGAGCTTAGAATGGTAACGGGACGCGTGCAGGATAAATGTTGATGCCGCATCAACTGCATCGTACCTGCTGTACATCTCTGTAAATAGACCTAAATGGGGTTCTGGCTGAGTTTCCAATCTTTTGGTGTCATGATTGTCCTGAAAAAGTTTGAAGTGAAGTCGTCTCCCTATCAGTCTCCTGCTACTAATCTTCTGCTTGTTTCGTCTCCTTTGTGCATGTTCTACTTTGTCTTTATTAACTTCTAATAAACCTCAGCTGTCTGCTTACCAAAGCGGCGCCTGTCGCCTCTGTGTGGCCTCTGTCTCTTCTCTGTGAGCTGCCATTCCTGACTGACCTCCAGACGTGTGAACAAAGCCAACATCCCTTCAATAATACATCTTTTCTTTGTCCAGTCAGTCAAAAATATAACAAAAGACTCTCCAAATGGGTTTTTACATCAGTTTTCCACTCTACTCACACCAAGTAACACAACATCCCATTGTACCTGTACAGGTACAGTCTGCTTCTCTAAGGTCATTTAGACAAAGTGATTGGTGCCGGCAGGTTTTTGCATCTGTGGTTGGACTTTATCAATAAAGTTTGGAGGCTTGAATTTAAAACCAGTTCTGAAGAAAATGTTTGCAGCAGGAAGCTGCTTCCAAGGAATTACGGGTGTAACGATTCTTCTTTAACCACAACCATTCATATCATCGTTTGTGGCTGACGATACGATTCAGAGTCCATATCGGTTCATTGAACAATTCAATCCTCTGACCTGCAGTGGATCCAGATCCTCTGGATCCAAACTTCCAGCAGTGAGACTCAGACAGAAATTCCTGCTACTGAACAGTGAAGTTTTCCAGATTCTTGGATTTCTTCCAGATCATCAAGTTAAATGAAATCTGTGTCCAAACAAACAAGTCAACTAGAATGAATGTCAGATCCATTCACATGGTAGTTTCCTGAAGTTCACCACTGTTGTTTTTCCACATCCAGAGAATCCAAAGGGAACATTCTAGAACATTCTAGACACTGGATGGTCACATGACTTTATTCACAGTCTGTCCACACATTGGACTGGACTGATGGACTGATCCGTGTTCATGACATCACACGTGTGTGTTGTTGCTGTGATTGGTCGGTTTACCTTAGAGTCACATAAACCTTAGTTATTTGTCAATCCAATAACTCAGACCGTTGGATCGTATAGGAATAGAAATTGATTCATCGATCGAGTGGATTCATCGTTCCACCTCTATAAGTTCTACATGTTCAGGGTGGACGGCGTCATTCTGTGATTGCAACCTTTAGCCCATCAGGTATTCCATGAAAAAACATCTGATCATTTTCTAGAAAAGGCACCAAATGATCAGATTCAGATCCCCCCAGAAGGTTTGGATGAAAACTTAGTTTAAAAAATGCTAAACAAAAACGATTAAATCCATCAAACTGTCAATCCATAAATAAAAAAACTAAAAATATGACCAGAACTCTGTAGACCATTGGTGTCAGAATCCAGGCCTTAAGGACCTCACACATGTTTTCCAACCATTCTGCCATTGAAGCTCCGTATAGACTGAACACACCTGATGCAGGTAATCAGCAGCAGGTGTCTCAGATCAGCTGACAGGGAGGCGTTTACGTCGGGGGCCGTCACCCCTCACGTCAGCGTGAAAGCCGCTCAGCCCGGAGGTTTGATCCGCACAGTGAAGTTCAAACGTCTGACCCCTCCCTACAGCCGGTTTAACCCCCCAAAACAATCCCTTAATGCTGAGTGTCAAGCAGGGGGGCACTGGGTCTTTGCTATGACTTGACCATGGATTTGAACTCACGACCTTCCAGTCTCAGGGCGGACACTCCTCCACAAGGCCACTGGAAGGTCTCAGCTGTGCAGATGTGTTGTGCTGCTGAGTGTGAACATGCCTGTCTGAACATCATGATGCATTCATGAAATGTTTGCACAAACGGCTCCAGAACTGCCCTGAGGTCCGCTTTAGAACACGTACAGAGGAACAGGACCTGCACCAAACGCTACACACCACCCCTAACATGAGAGTGCTTTATTCTGGGAATTGAACCTGTGTGTGACTGGGATCATTTTCTGATGCTCCCAGACTTCAGAGCCAAAGCACTTTCTGAACTGATGCTGGAGGGTTTGAGCCCAGCGGCAGTCCTGTTAATGTCTGTGCATCAGTGTTTGACCATCTCTGGAGATCTGATCCATCTGGAAACAGTCTCCTAAAGGCTGCGTCACACAGCCGCTACCTACATTTTGCTCGTATTGCATGGATGAAAATGGTAATACGACAGGGGTGCTCATTACGTCGGTCGCGGTCGACCGGTCCATCTTCAAGACATGAGGGTAGATGGCAGGCCAGCAAAGATAAATAACCAAAGCAATGAAAATATATTTCTAAAGAATCTGTCAGCGAATTAAAATCCTCACAGAGAGGTGTGTGACTTGATTGACATGCAGAACGGCCAATCGAACACCTTCTGATACATACGTCACTGCACACGCGTGTTTAAATGCACTGAGCACTAAGTCTGTCTGTCATCAGAAAGTCACTACCTGCCCCGCGGCACATCAAGTCCCCGGCAGAAGACCTCTCCGGCCCACTGGGTGTTTATGGAGGCCCGGATCGGCCCACGTGCCTCCACAGTTACCGCGCGATGGATCCGAGCCCACTGAGGCAGCAATGAATTCCTGTAGCACGCACTTCTGGAACGCCGCTCACGGAACCAGCAGCACTTTAGAAATGTCACGCTGCCCCCATTGGACGATTTACAGCAGAGTATGAAACATGATAGTCACTACTTTCTGATTTAGTAATGAAACACCTCATCTGTTAATACTAAAGTATCTACTCATGTAGATGTGTGTACTCATAGTTCATACTACTATGTTTATTAAACAGTATTATATATAGATCTTTATGACATCGTCGTCTCAAAAGTAGCTCACATGCCATAAAAGTGTGGACACCCCTGTCATACTTGAACATACGTGGAAAAAGGGAGAAAAGTTGTGGTCTTTACGTGAAATTTTCTCATATCAGGAATGAGCCACATTAAAACCACGGAGGAAGTAGGAATAAACCACGCTAAGAACACGTAAACCAACGCAGAACATGAACCGTATGTGTTCATGTGGAATTCATCAGTGATTCATCATCAATGATGTCATCTGAACGTGATCTGTGCGCCGCATACGTGATCTAAAGGTTAGACATCAGTGGTTCAAGCATGAAACGTCTGTTAGACATACGTGGAACGGTCGTAGAAACACACATTTCTGTTTGCATCTCACAAAACACACACATGATTAACGTAATAATTGTGTATAAACTAGGTAAAATACTTGTAAACTGCATAATTCTCATATTAGTTCAATCAAGTTCATAGTGTCTGTATTATGAGGTTCTTTATTGTCAGACCTGGTTGTGTTTTGCACATACGTGGCATGTTTGGACGTCCGCTGGAACATGTCAGGTATGTGACAAAAACACAAAGAACCTCAGAAATCATCGCCTGATTCTCAAACTCTGAAACGCTCAAAACCAAACTCACACAACGACCCGAAACCCTCGACGGACATCTGTGCACATCGACAAACACAAGAAACACATTTGAATGACGTAGATCACGCATGTATCATGGAAGACTGACTTGTCATACGTGTCCTATGCATAGATTGTACGTAGCGGCTGTGCCACACGGCCTTTAGGTTGGAACTTCTCCACCTCATTCTGAAGAGAGCAGACGTTTTATGACGGAAACCCACGGCCCGGGCGGGTCAGACTGATGTGTTGTGAGCTGCTGTGCCCCCACATGTGTGCATGTTGGAACGGGCTGTGGTGGAGTGTGTAACCCTGTGACACGTCCCACAGGACGGCTCCGGATCCCTGAAGAGGAGCGGCTCTTTCAGTAAAATCCGAGCTTCCCTGCGCCGCAGCAGCGAGAAGCTGGTCCGGAAGCTGAAGGGCGGCGGCTCGGCGCGTGACGGCGAGGCCAAAAACCTGGGGTAACTATCGGCTCCCCCACCGGGGGCCCGTCCTAACCGCTGCTCGGCCTGGAGGATGGAGCGGGCCGTCCCTGCTGCCAACCGCAGCCAACACCATCCTGCGCTGCGGCGTTTGCTGGCGGGGCGGTAGTGGCGCTCAGGCTGGGGTTGTGCATGACGGACGCTGCTTCTGTCGTCACTCATGTCTGATGCTTTTTCCCATTGCATTTCTACCATTTACCGCCAAATCTGCAGGATTCACCACGAAGGCTCTTCTTAGAGGAAGAAAACTTTATTGATTTCAAGTGTTCAAAAGAAAAAATCTGAAAGGAGAAATCTGTTCCCTGCAAATGATTGGAGAGAGAACAGGAGCATGAAGGTGGTTCTGATCCCATTTAGATTCCCAAACCTCCTCTCTGCTCCACTGCTGCTTTTATTTTGAAGGTTCAAGAAAAGATTTTACTTTGGGGGAAAAAACTGTAGGTTGGAACGTGGTGACCTCCTCATGAATCTATTTGACCACATTTTAAATGGATCAAAAAAGTTTTGGATGAAGTTCAAATTGTCTGCATTCTTTTAACGCTGTGGCCGGCCCGTGGAGCCGCTTTTATTTTGTGGGGTGGGGGGTTATCAACCAAGCCAAAGGTAACGGATGAAATGGGGAAAAGCAGAAGAGGGGTCCCATGTGAGCTCACCTCTTCCAGCTGCTAATGTCTGCTTCCAGGTGCTTTTATCTGCCAAACTCATTTATTTCTAATAGTTGCATCTATTTATTTCCTTTTGTGGCCTTTGGAATGTTGACTTAGTAACACAAAACTCTGGTTTTCCTCCGTGTTGATTTTGTTTGCTGTTTTGTTTTCAAAGCAACACGCCTGCATGGCTGTTAATGTACAGATATTGGTGTTATTTATTTTTGTAAATAAATGTCTTTTTCTCCTCTGCATGCCTCGTCTGTGTGCTGTGGCGTCTCTGCTCTTTCCTGTGGCTCGTGAAGGCGCCGTTTGCCAGCGTCACACTGACACTCCGTGACCTTTAGCCTTCAATACTCACCCCTCACACACGCCACCCACAGGGGGCGCTGTGGGTCTCCCCGCCGGAACCGGGCCTCTTCTCTTCCCTCTCTGACTTTGATTCGTGGGCCAAACCCCTTTTTTCCCGTCTAACACTCAATCTCCCAGAGTTCCGTGCTGCGTCTCCCCACCAGCAAAGGCGGTTTGGGCCAAACTCGGAGTGAAATGAGCCTGAAGAACATCGCAGGAGGAACCGGAACCGATACCAGCTCTCCGTCAGTTTGACCCAAAAGGAAAAACTCGGAGACGGTTGTGTTCTCCATGAAGCTGAGCTTTCAGAACCACTGAGGTCCAACCGTCCCAACAGGAAGAAGCTTCAGGCAGAGCTTCATGGTCCTGTAAACATCTGTGCAGATGTTCTTTGGTGACATGTTTGTGCCGACGTGTCACGACACATGACGTAGAAACGGGAAAAAACCCAGACGTGTCATTTCATCGTTGCTGTCATTCCTGTACACTGACTGTCCCCCCCCCCCTGCCTCTCTGCATGTGGGCGCAGCATGAAGCGAGCCAGCTCTCTGGGGATCCTTAACCTGCCGGACAAGGCCGCCAATGACCAAGTAAGGGCCTCTGCGGGCGCGCGGCGCCGTCTCTGACGCTTCAAACCGGGGGTGGGCAAACCTCTTCACTCGTGGGCCACAAGGGGTTCTAACGTGTGTCACAAAGCCCAACAGAGGCGCGGTGTGTTTTGGTGAACATCATAGAATCTGGATGAAGACGTGCTTTTTTCTTTCAGAACTTTAGTTCTCATTTCATTGCCAGCTGCTATGTCCTTCAGGAAAACATGCAAACTTAGAGAAACGCTGCATTCATGTGGTGTTGGAATGATGGGAAAAATGATTTTCCAACTCGGAAAACGCACATGACCATAAAAAAACAACAAATCTTCCAACACCACACGAACGCAGAAAATCTTCTGCACCCAGGCAAAGGCCAGTGCATCAGTGCCCATCTCTGGGAAAATAAAGCGTTGATCAGGTTCATCAATATCATTCATTCCAGTGTGGTGGGCCAGATTGAAATAGCTTAACGGCCCGCGTGTGGCCCCCGGGCCGTAGTTTGGCCACCCCTGGTTTAAAGGCTGCTGCCGGTCAGGGAGACGTCATGTGACGTTTAGCAGGGAAAACCCTGAGGAGCTCCATGAGGGATTGTGGGAAACCGGAGGCTGAGAGCAGCCTGTCGGCCGTCTTTGAAGGCTTCAGACTAAAAACCTTTCTGCCACTTGAATGAACATTAGGACTAAAGAATGGGAGGTGTCAAAAGGGGGCGGGTATTTTAGGATGCTGGGGGGCAGAAGTCGTGTCTTTTAAATAATAATAATAATCCATTTTATTTAAAGCGCCTTTCAAGAAACCCAAGGACACTTTACAAAACAAAGGTTGAAAATAGACATTAAAAACACAATAAATGTAAAAAAAAAAACAAATCAAATGTGAGTCAGGATGGAAAAGCAGAAATAAACAGATGAGTTTTGAGTTTAGATCTGAATGTTGGTAGAGAGTCGATGTTACGGAGGTCAGGAGGGAATTCCAGGGTTTGGGAGCAGAGCAGCTGAAGGCTCTGGTTACCATGGTGACGAGGCGGGCCGGAGGACCAGAGAGAACGAGAGGGGGTTTGATATGGAGGAGGTCGGAGAGATAAGGAGGAGTTTGAACTGGATCCTGGAGGTTCTGGGGAGCCAGTGCAGCTGGTGGAGAACCGGGTGATGTGACTGGAGGAGGGGGTTCTGGAGATGATGCGGGCCGCTGAGTTCTGGACCAGTTGGAGCTTATTGAGGGTTTTTTGTGGAAGACCAAAGAGGAGAGAATTACAGTACATCTAGACAGGAAGTGACCAGAGTGTGGACCAGGATAGAAGCAGAGGGGACAGTGAGGGAGGGGCGTAGACGATTAATGTTACGTAGATGGAAATGGGCTGACCGAGTAATGTTATTGATGTGGGACTGAAAAGATAAGGAGCGATCTAGGATGACACCCAGACTCTTCACCTGAGGGGAGGGGGAGACAGAAGACGAATCGATGGAAAGAGTGAGACTTGTGGATTTGGAACCGACGAGAAGTAGCTCAGTTTGATCACTGTTGAGTTTGAGAAGGTTTAAGGTGAACCAGTTTCTGATTTCAGATAGACAGGAGTGGAGGGAGGGGGGTGGAAGAGAGGAGTCAGGTTTGCTGGATACATAGAGCTGGGTGTCATCACCAAAACAGTGAAAGTTAACATTAAATTTACGGTTGCCATGGGGAAGAAGATAAGTAATGAAAAGAAGGGGACCAAGGACAGAACCTTGGGGGACACCAGAAGAGACAGAGGAGGGCTGAGATTTAAATGATTTAAGATGAATGAATTAATGATAATTGGGTCAGAGAGCTAGGATTGGAAAAAACGGAGGGGGGTGGAGGTGATACAGAGGGAGGGGAGCCTTTGGAGGAGGATGGAGGGAGAAATGGTATCAAAGGCTGCACTCAGGTCAAGGAGGATGAGGATGGTGAGGAGGCCAGAATCAGCTGCAATGAGAAGATCATTGGTGATCTTCAGCAGAGCAGTCTCAGTGCTGTGGGGGGGCGGAAACCAGACTGAAAAGGTTCAAGAAGGTTATTGTGTTTCAGATGATCATAGAGTTGAGAGGCGACTATTTTCTCTAGAATTTTGGAAATGAAGGGAAGGTTGGAAATGGGACGGAGATTATTGAATACGTTGGGATCTGACCAGGATGGGTTTAACAGCTGCCATGTTAAAAAGTGATGGGACAGTACCAGATGAGAGTGAGGAGTGAATAATGGCGGTAATGAGCGGAAGGAAGGAGGGGGGGGGCAGGCTATAACTAAATATGATGGGAGGGGATGGAGAGAACAGGTGGTCGGTTTGGATTTAAGGATGAGAGAGGAAATGTCCTCGTGGTCAGGCAGTTGAAAGGTGGAAAACATGATTGAGGGGAGAAGAGCTAAGCTGTTGATGGATGATTTGAATTTTCTGGTTAAAGAAGGACATGAGGGAGTTACAGGTTTCAGTGGAAAAGAAGTGGGGAGGGAGGGTTCGAGGGAGGGGTTGAAAACTGTTCATCAGAGAGGAGAGAGTTTTGGAGTTTTCTTTGTTTGTGGAGATGAGTTCAGAAAAATAGTTTGTTTTGTTTTTAAAGTAACGCTACATCTTTGCAGTCAGTCTGGGGGGGTTACAGAACAAAAGGAAGGAAGAGGTCAAAGTCAGGAAATGTGGGGGGAGTGATCCCAGTTCTAGTGTCGGAACAAGTCTGCTTTTAAAGTTTCAAACCGTGGGTTTGATGCCTTAATCAGCAGGGAGTGTTGAACGTGCTCTCAGATGTGAGCGGCAGCTGCCTCAGGAACCCACATCGCCCAGTCTCCGTGCAGACGCTCCTCCACAGGGCCACGCGGCTGGCTGTTTTAACCCCCACTTCAGACTCATCCTTCATGACTCACTCCAGAAAATAACAGAGAGCCTCAGAAAGGGATGTTGGGTGGAGCGGATGCAGCTGGAGGACAGACGTCCCCCTGGAGTCTGCACAGCCGTCTGCGTTTGTGCAGAATCTGAAGCATCGTGGGGTTTGAACAGCCGAGCTGAACAAACCGGCAGAAACCTTGCATGAGCAACGCTGTAGACGCTAAGGCACAGCTCAGAAAACCACCAGATGTGTTTATGATCATGCGTGTTTATGATCACGCGTGTCTGTAATCACGCGTGTTTATGATCACGCGTGGTTGTGATCACGCATGTTTGTGATCACGCGTGTTTGTGATCACGCGTGTTTATGATCACGCGTGTTTGTGATCACGCGTGGTTGTGTCTCCGTCGACATGAACCGTGGAGCAGAGCTGCTGAAACACAAACATGAAACTTTAATTCTTACTTTCAGGAAGGAAATCATCGTTTGAGGAGAAGTCGCGACCTGAGTTCCAGCCAGACAAACCTGCTGCGCTGAAGGAGGCGTCCCGGAGCGACCTCTGACCCTCAGCGGGCCGCTGCTGTAAATAGTTGTCTGTGAAAGCTCCACCTGCTGGACACTGGCTGTCGGTGCGCAGGTGAAGCCGTGGTTTGTTCCGGCGTCACACCTGTAGACGCTGGAGTTTCTGCCACATGTGTGACCTTCAGCTGCTTCAGAGCTGCAGACGTGGTTTCGGTTGTTTGGTTTCTAACTTCCTGCTGCGCCGACGACGGTCTGAACAACATCCATGACGTTCCAGAGGAAGGAGAATCGGCGCTTGGCCGTGTTTCATCTGAGGAGACTGACTTTGAACCACCAATGGTAACACGGCAAGGAGAAGGTGCAACACCACGGATGACCACTAGGCGCCGGCTCTGTAACAACTGTCTGCTAAAAGCCGTTCGTTCACCAAAACCAAAAGCTGCAAAAAATTCAAGTGAATTACAACCAGCAGTGAGAATCCAGGCAGATAAGATAATCCATACATGAACGGAGAGATGATTGGAAGAAAACGAGGTGAAGCTCTTTGAAGCCACATGGATCCCTTTGAATGGATTCATCCATTTATTTCTCTCCTTTAACTTGAATCAGTGATGATGATGATGATGATGATGATGATGATGATGATGATGATGATGATGATGATGATGTCAGCTCTTCTGTTTTATCTGCTCCAACTCTTCAGATTCCAATAAAGTTATTTTGAAGCTCTCTTAGTTTGCTTTTCACTGCTGGATTTTTAATTGACTTGCATTCTGGTGCCCTCCTCTTCTTCCTCCTCTTCCTCCTCCTCCTCCTCTTCCTCCCCCTCCTCCTCTTCCTCCTCCCCCTCTTCCTCCTCCTCTTCCTCCTCCTCCTCCCCCTCTTCCTCCTCCTCCTCTCATCTGTGTCCCAGTCTTGAACAGTCTTAAGAACTGACGTCATGTCTGAGCTTCGGTCCGTGACTCTTCCAGCCTCGTCCACATCAGGAAATCAAACACTTTTCCTGACCCTGGAGTGAGTCATGTAGCGGCCCGGTTCTGCTGCTTTTCCTCCCTGAATGAAGCTTTGCTCTGCTGGTTCTGCTGGTGGGACTGTGCGTTTGTTTTGGGCGGGTTTCTCTGGAACGGGACGGCTCTGCTGGGATGTGTCTTCACGGCAGGACCGGGCCGTGCTGGAAAGGTCACCACCAGGAGCTGCAGGTCATCAAAAAAAAGAGTTAAACGACAAAATCTAGACATGGTCATCGTTTTCCCAGAACAGGAAGGGTTCTTTCTGTGGCGGTGGGTCAGGGAGGGGTCACGCCGATGCCAAACGGGTCTCAATTGAAAGTCTGGATGTAAGTTCATCTTCTCTGACGGTCCGGTTGTGGTCCTGGTGTCCAGCTGCTCTGTGCTTTTAGTTCGAGTCTCAGTTAGATGTTTTCCACGTTTGACCCCCCCCCCCGGGGTGCAGATTTGGTGGTTTAGCCCCCCAATGCCGAGTGTCAAGGAGGCTCTGGGGTCCTCTTTGAGTCTTCAAACTCTTTGAGGATTCAAACTCACAACCTTCCAGTTGCAGGGCGGACACTCTACCACATGGCCACTGAGCAGAGAAATGTTCACTGTGTAAAATGCTGCTTCTCTGAAGAAATGATTTACGTCTTTGAATTTCTGATGCACTGTTGCTCCGGTCCATGAAGTCCTCATGAACGGACCGGTCAGCTCAGGTCCAGCATGAAGGGTTCTGTTGGACCGGTCAGCTCAGGTCCAGCATGAAGGGTTCTGTTGGACTGGTCAGCTCAGGTCCAGCATGAAGGGTTCTGCTGGGTCTTTGGACGTCCCACATGAGCTTTATTTTGGGTTTTGGGGTCTTGTCTTTCCTGAAGTCCTGAAGCTCTGAGGACCAAAACTGTCCTGTTGTCTGACACTTTAAAGAGCAAAGCTTCCCTCTGAGGTTCTGTTGAAGTGTTCTGGTTCTGGAGGTCCAGCAGAAACCACAGCACAGAGAAGCCCAAGTTTGTCTGTTTGTTTTCCAAGACTTTGTTCTGAAAATGTCCAAACTTTCCGCTCGTGATGAAACAATAAATGGTGAAGAACAGAGAGAAGAAATCAGGTTTTTGGTTTTTTTTCACATCAGATTGTTTTATTCGCATTTTATTGAATGTTTATTCATGGCAGAGCATCACAAAGAAGCATAAAATATATGAAATATCTATGAAAAAACCCACAAACATACACAGAACGCACAAAAACCCGTTAACATAAAAGACGGGTCGCCCAGAGAGAAAAACCCAACAGAAGAAACTCAAAGAAAGAAAGAAAGAAGGACGTTTGTCCACAGCAGGAAGATTCATTCACTGATCATCAGACATCAGGGTTATCAGAGAAAACTGGGTTGTTTCTACAAGTGGTGGACAGAATTTTGTTACATAGCAAAGAAAATACACAGAAGCGTTAAGAATTGAGAAATGATGACTTGATGATACAAAGAAAGCTTCTGGGTGGAGTTTCAACCTAAAATCTGCTCCAACTCCAATCCTCCATGTGAAAAAAACATCTTTCCGTCTTTCACACTTGGATTTTCTACTAAGGAGGTTTTTCTCCTCTCTCTTCCTTCTCCAGTGTAGTTCTAGTGAATCCTGTTTCTGGACTGCTGAACGGTTTATTCACTGCTGACCTGCAGATTCAGAGAATAAAGATGCAAGAACCGGGTTTCTGTCAGTCTTTGCAGAAACTGCCAAACTTCCACAGAAAGTTAGTCCCGGTTTGCTTCTGTAATGAAGGTGCTCCTGTTGGATGAAAGCTATGGAGAGGTTTTTGTGCCATGATTCCAAGCACAACACGCTGCTTTGACTGTAAAACTTTACACGTGTTGTGTGCTCTAACATCATTCTGCATTTGAAACTATGTGCAAACCAGTGACGTGCAGTCAGGAGAGGCAGGTGAGGCTGTGCCTCACCTGTCATTATGGGAAGAAAAGAGAAAAAATGAATTCAAGTATTATATTTAATCAGTAATTTGTGCTTTGCAGTCATTTTCCATTTAAATGTACCATTTTTGGGTGTTTTTTCTTTTCAAAATCGCTGAATTTCCGCATTTGCCGTTCAGATACTAAGAAGCGACGTGCGATGAGGCACCAGCCCGCTTAGCCTCACCTTGGATTGCGCAATACCCATGCAGTCAGACGGTACTGCTGTCTCTCTGTATGTCGGTTCAATCACTTGTACTATATGAGCTGAGTTTACATAATTTAGCAGATGTATATGATGTACAGTGTTTGTTTTTATAAATAACTGTATGTGAGGGACGTGTTTCTTGTGCTGAGCGCTAAACGCCGGCAAAAAAGCCGCTGGGTGAGGCCAGAAGTTCTCGTGCCTCATGTTAGGGGGCGCCGGTGAGCCCTGAGATTATGACGCTAAAAAATAATAGAAGAAGTGATAGCAAGCGGCTAGTCATTTTCTTCAGAAGGATCGGCGGATGGACTTTATTTACAAGTAAAGGTAAGATGATAATAAGGTTTGTGCTTTTTTCTATGCTGCAGTTTGTATATAAAAAAAACATGTTGAAATGATATTTTAAACAAAAAACGTTAACTGTTGACAATCAAATGGAGAATAAATTACTCAGTATGGTTCATATGTTTGTAAATCTGACTGATGACGTCAGTGCCTCACCAGCCATAAACCGCACCGCACGTCACTGGTGCAAACAAAACAAGTTTCACTTGAGAGAAATTCTCTTCTGTGCTGGAAATAGAGCCGACCAATCACAGACATGCTCTTTCTCATTTACAGAAGTACAACTATTTTGATTGCACATGTTTTTGAGTTTCACGTGCAAAACAATTTTTTGAGGACAACATTTTTAACATTTCACACTCAAAACAGTGAGTGTTATGCTTGAAATAATGGCACAAAAATGCCTCCATAGAAAGCTGGTCAAAGGAGTCCATTTCAAGCTGCTCCTCCTCAGTTTTCAATCAGCTTCGATTATTGTTAGACGTCTGAATTCTGAGGTTTAGGATGTCCAGAAGTCCTTTTTGAAGCAACACATCATCTTAAATTTACAATAATGGAACTTAGTCTTTATCTGATTCCTGTGGAGCCCGTGGCCTGACACACGGTACCCCCCCCACGAAAAGCCATTTGTTCCCTCAGAATAATTAAGTCGTCCCTTCAAAATGTTTATTTCTTCAAACAAAGTAATATTTAAAGTAAAAAAAATCCTAAAAGCTGACTTTTTTCCCGCATGAACAGGAAGTAGTTGCTTATCGGTAGTCTGTCTTCTGCAGACACTGTTTTGTAGTAAATTAAGCGAATCGTCTCGTCTACTTTGTTAGATTTGCCAACTTTCACTCTGAACAAGTGCAGACAACTGTTTTCAATCTATTTTATTTATTGCTTTAAACCAGTTTCCCTATCTACAGTATGTATGAATCGGTTAGTTCAAAGGGGCCCAAGTCCACCATTTTTTTTCAAAATAGAGATATTATATATTCTATGGTCTTCAAGGGAAAAGCATCTGATTATGTGTAAAAAAGTCCCAAGTCCGTTGTATTGTATTGAATATGCTTGACATTAAAAATGTATTAATGCAAATTGCTGGACTTGGGCCTCTCCTGCATGGGTTTAGCTTTATCCCATAGATGGCAGCACTAGTTATCCACTATGGCAGCACCACGAAGGGTCCAAGTCCAGAGACGTTAGATTGCTAGTCCTCTGATAAATGATAAAGGTGAGGTGCTTCATATTATAGCATTTATAAGCTATGAACTGGAGCTAAATCTGGGTAAAGTATCAATCATTTGGTGTAGCCTCCCTTTAAGCTATGCAATTAAAATCCTTTCCTGGAAAAACAAACCTCTTGGACTTGGGCCCCTTTTGAACTGACCGATTCATATGTAACTGGAGGCATTTGAGTTTATTTCCAGTTAAAAAAAAGGTCACGACTGCCTCGTTTCCACCGAGCGGTGTGGTGTTGTTTGAGCCGAACTGTACCTGTTATTGTTCCATCTGATAAGATTTTTGCCCACAATTTTCAAGTCGAGCGATATTCAGAGGAAAAAAGCAATCATTCGTTTTCTTCCCTCCTTTGGTGGAGTCTTCATCATAGTCTTCATCATGGCTCCAGCAGCCATGTCTTCTGTCAGATGGACAGTCATTGGTTGGTGCTTCAGCCCTGAAGGCAGCACAGTACGGAGTGATATTCATGCCACCACGTTACACATGAAAATATTAAATATTTGCTTTCAAATACTTTTTCTTTGCTTTCATGAGGCTCTGGGATTTCTCCACTTTACTCTTTTCACAAAGGGCTGCAGACGCTCAAACCCGGGAATCACACATATAAAATTCTTGGACCATACCGTTGTCATGGATACCACATATGTACACGTGTTGCAGCGTGAACTGGACGCTTTCTTTTTCTGGTGTAAACACAAAAGCTTGGACTTAACTGTGTCAACACCCACATAAATGACCATCTGTTTCCACCGTGGACATCCATCACAAACACACTGTTGAAGAGCAAATAACAGAACAAATCCACTGAAATGTTGCACAAACTCACATTTCAGTCCAGCAGCAAATAGCTCTGTGTTTGGTAACAACGCCTCCTTTTACTTCCAAACTCTGAATCCATTCATCCGTGTAGCTTTTTAATAAATGCTGAACTGGATCTCTCCTTTCATTCAACGCCTGGTTTGGTTCCCTCAGTGTCAATCATCGTACCACCGTTAACAGAACCATTGGTCAAACTGAACAGGAGTCACTCCAGAGGAAAACTCACTGGTTGACTGATGGCCGCAGAAGCCACACCCACTCTGGACAGCCCCCACAGTCTGTTCCCCTCAGGACAGATTCAGATCTTTATCATTCAGGACAAATGTGCCAGCTTCACTGCGACACAGCTTTGTCTGCGCCATGTTGGAGAGTTTGGTGTTTTAACGAGTCCAGCAGCTGAGCACATGAGAGCTGAAGGCCTTTTGTGTTGCACAGATTGTTCTGTTACAACAGGAGCTTCTGGATCTTCTGACACACTAGGTGTGTAGTTGAATAAACCCCTTTTGTTATTTAAGGCTAAACTGTATTTTTATGTTGATTACATTTGTGTCCTTTATTCACTGAACTGGACAGAAAAGGAGAGGAAAGAAGGGAGGGACGTTGGAGAGGAGGGGGGGTAAGGAGATCTGGAGGTGGGGGGGTACAGTCATTACACGCACACGCACAAAGCATTTCATTCTGTCACACATACTGTTGTGGAAAGGTGAGCTACACCTGTGCTCAGGTGGGTGTTGATGTTCTGCTGAGGTGGATGATGGGATGTAAAGAGGGAGAGTGTCCGGTCGTCCCCTCATCAAGACCCCCACCGAAGCGGTAGTAATAGCCAGGCCCCCTCCCCCACACACACACACACACATCCGCACAGTATAGCAGATAGAGAGATTCCGCCCGCTGGAAGGTCCCGTCAGACACCCAGACCAGAGCGAGCCCCCGCAACGCCAAAGAGCAGTGAGGTACAGGAGCACAGAGAGGGCAGTCCTCCGCCCCACCAGGGGGCCCCAGCCCGGGACCCCATCCCCAGACAATGCCCACCACCACCCGGGAGTTCTGAGCATTCCCCCTCCCCAACCCCAGACATGAGCCAGGGCCCCCCAAGGAAGACCCGCCCCATGCTCAAGGCAGCCACCCTCCCACCCTGCAGGAGGTGGAGAGAGAGTAAGGCAGGAGCCGTCTGCCTCTCATGAGGAGGACACCCAGGAGAAGCGGAGGACCAGGCTCTTTTTGGAGGGGGCCAACGCTCAAGAGCAAGGCCCCAAACCCACACCACAGGGGCACGGACACCCCCCCGGCTCAGATCCCATGTTCATGATCCCACCGGAGATCTCAGGGAGCCCCCTCCCTGTGTGGAGAGGGGCCTGCCCGGTCTGGGAGGCCAGCACCCTGTTGAGGGCCTGGTTCCCCCCACCAGGGACGGGGTAGGGGACAGACGATCAGAGGTCCACCGTCCTTGTGTGAGCTATGTGTGGTTTGATTGTGTGTGTGTTGGAGTGTGTGATTAAGGGGGCAGTTAAAACTGGGGGGTAGGGCACCAAGAGGACATGGCCCCATGGCTCTCAGTGATGTTTTTGTGATTTTTTTCCTGGAATCAGTTTGCTTCAGCAGGTCTGAGTTTAGTCTGTATCTCACTGAGGATCGTCTCTGCTCTTCCTTCCCACCAGCAAAGGAAAAATAAAGTAACTCTGATTTGATTGACACTTTTTAAAGCTTACGACCAAACTAAAGCTGCTTTCAGTCACAGCAAATGCAGCATCTGCTTTAGTTTGGCCTCCAAATCCACCGTTTAAAGAGGTTTTTCAGTTTTCCGCCTTCTTTCCGGCAGAACCGCCTCCACATGAACTGATGGGTGTCGAAGTTAGATGGTCTGAACAACAGGACACCACGTGACCCCCGATCCGCGCTCTGATTGGCTGAAGGCCGTGTCCTCCTGCAGGGGGCGTGTCCTGACGGCGTTCGCGGTGGAAGGCGGAGGGCTCGCTCGCTCGCTCGCTCGGCATGTTCTCCGTTCCTCCGGGGAAGAAGCTGCTCCGCAGCTGCAGCGGACTGCGGATGGTGGCGGACGGCGGCAACAGCTCTCCCTTCTGCCTGGAGGAGCCGCAGTGGGTCCCGGACAAAGAGGTGAGACCGACGTGACGTGACGGCTCGACGCTCCGCTTCCGCGCGAACCACAAGTCTGCACTTCCGGTGGGAGCTTTTCACAATAAAGCCTAAAAACCAACGTCATTGTGGTTGGAGACAGAGCACGGTCCTCCAGAGGAGCTGCAGCTGACCAACCTTTGGTCACTAACGTTTTTGTCAGTACTGGCAGGAACAGTGAACAGTAGAACTCTGTTCTGGACCGTGGCGTGCTCCCAAAAAGAGTTTCACCATTCATGAAACCTGAGTTTTAGGCGTCACCAGAACTGGAGCGACAGCACCTCCATGAGTCCCGGACCACCAGAACTGGACTCAGGAACCGGGTAGTTGCAGGAGCAATCTGAAATACAGTGAAAATGTTCCAAACATTCCAGTTTTGTTAGATAGAAACATTATGCATAGACTGACGGATTTCAACAGTTCATTTCTTGTATTTTTGGTTTGGTTTGTTTCTGAAAATGTCATCACATCAGGACGTTTCATCCGACAGTTGAACCTCAGATCCAGGAACAACAGAGCGGTTTCTATCCTGGTCGTGGAACAGTGGACCAGCTCTACACCCTCTTTAGGGTGCTGGGGGGTTCATGGGAGGTCGCTCATCCAGTCCATATGTGTTTCGTGGATTTGGAGAAGGCGTTCGACCGCGTCCCTGTGGTGTCCTGTGGGGGGTGCTCTGGGAGTGTGGGGTCCGGGTAGCCTTACTGAGGGCTGCCCGCTCTGGTTTGGGGACCACGGGATTTCCTCTCTGCTCTTTGCAGATGATGTTGTCCTGTTGGCTTCATCAAGTCAGGACCTCTAGCATGCATTAGGATGGTTTGCATCTGGGATGAGGGTCAGCACCAATAAGTCTGAGGCTTTGGTTCTTGACCGGAGAAAGGTAGATTGTCCTCCCTGGGTGGGTGGAGTCTCCCTGCCCCAGGTGGAGGAGTTTAAATATCTTGGAGTCTTGTTCATGAGTGAGGGAAGACTGGAGCGTGAGATTGACAGGCGGACCGGTACAGGGTCTGTAGTTATGCGGTGGCTGTACCGGTCCGTTGTGGTGAAGAGAGAACTGAGCCAAAAGCAAAGCTCTCAATTTACCCGTCGAACTTTGTTCCAATCCTCACCTATGGTCATGAGCTCTGGGTCATGACCCAAAGAACCAGGTCCTGAATACAAGCAGCTGAAATGAATGGGTGGCTGGACGCTCCTTTAGAGGTGATCAGATGCTGCTGACCATGTGGAATCTGCCCGCTCAGCAGGTTGTGTAACTTCCTGTTCTCCTTTCTGTCATGCAGTGCCACAGATGTATGCAGTGTGACATCAAGTTTGACTTCATGAAGAGAAAGGTCAGTCGTCTATTTTCTACCACGATGCATCAAACTGCAGGCTAAAATATCAACCTGTAGCTGAACTTGTTCTGGTAAATTCTTGTTTTGAGCGTGGTCGCTGTGACCGTATTCATCCGTTGTGCTGCTTGTTGGCGGTCAGTGTCCGTCTTGGCGTCAGAACCGATTCTTTAGGCTTCGTCTTGGTTGCCATGGTTGTGAGAAAAGCGACGAGCTGGTGGTCTGTGAAGGCCAACCTGTGCTCCCTGTGTTTGTGCAGCACCACTGCCGGCGCTGTGGCCGCTGCTTCTGCGATAAGTGCTGCAGTAAGAAGGTGGCGCTGGCCCGCATGTGCTTCGTCGACCCGGTCCGGCATTGCGCCGACTGCAGCCTGGTCTCCCAGAAGGAGGCCGACTTTTTCGACAAGCAGCTCAAAGTGCTCATTGCAGGTGAGACGCTCTGCAGAAAGAACATTTCTGTTTTCCAACATATTTATTGTATTTTTTCACATCATGACCCAAAACAAGACAAACAATGACCACCCCCCCCCACCCCACCCCCCGCTGTCAACAATAAAACCAGTTATGATTAGCAGGAAACAGCGTAGCATGTATACATATATATGTATAGACAGTAAAGAGCAGGAATGACAATAATCATTATAACAACTACAGAAACAATAAAGATAGAAAAGGATTTAGAGCTTAAATGAATAACAGACAGAAAACGGCTCATTCTGTCCCTTTTGGAGATGTATGATTGAAAAAAGTTAAAAGGGCGTCCATACCAAGTCAGATTTACGTCGAGAACCTTTTAGAGTTTACTTTCATTTTCTCAAGTTCTAAGTAAAATAAAAAATAATAGAAATAATCCAGTCTGTGGGCGGAGCCGCGTGCTTCCATTTGAGAAGAATAAAGCGTCGTGCTAATAGTGTGACAAAACGTGGTGTTTGTGCTCCATCACAAGTGTTTCAGGTTATAAACTGACCAATCAGATGCCTCCATAAACGTCGGCGGCCTCACAGGGAACGTTCGAAGCGTTTGACAGATTCTCCTGAGCCCACTCTCAGCGGGGGGGGGGGGGGGGGGGGGGGGGGGGTGGCCTCCCAACAGACTCACTCCTGGCTGGCGACAGTGGTTGCCATAGAAGACCGACGTCGACCAATGACGGCTTACTGAGGACGTCTGGTTCCAACATGGCGACGGACAGATACGGAAAAATGGCGATTGAATCGGTTGGAACCGGAAGAAAGGCATTTTCTATGGATGACGTCTGACTTGCTCAGTCCAGTTCTCATATACAGTCAATGGTGTAAACGCACGTAAACCTGCGTTTTTCTGGCTTCCGTGTTCAAAAGTCTCGCGTTCACATCGCTGTGCAATTTTTAAAGTCCATTTTTGGCCTCTTCGTACAAACCGGTGATTCTACCGAACGCCTAACAGCTGAACTTTGACCCATCAGGGACCGGCGTTCGGTAGTGACGTGTGGGTAGCGTCAAAACACGGAAGTGGTTGAAAATCCATCACGGAGAAATGAATAGTTCTATCTCACCAAGTCTCTGATATATCTGAACGGAGCTGTGAAAGAAACAGTCTGAAGTTAAGTCACCGGATTTGCACCGCTCTGAAATCTTTCACCAAGCCTCCTCCATAGATGCGCTGATAAACAGCAGCAGAAGAAGAGGCCCCTCCCTGCTGCTCCCGTCCGGTCCGGTCTGGTCCGGTCCGAACACCCGATGCTAAAAGCGCTTTCTCCAACACTCGGCACGTCCTGGGAGTGAATGTAGCTCCGACTCTGTAGGGATAGAGATGAGCCACAAATGTTCAAATGACTAAAAATATGAACTGTCTGGGTGAATACTGGATTCTGATTGGCTGCTGGCTGTGCATTGAAAAGAGATAACCGGACGCCTAAAAAAGGAGTTCCGGTCACGTAGTTAAATGTTCTGTATCACTGCGCCGGCTTCTTTAAAACAGCCTTTATCTTCATCATCTGGACAAAAACAAGCGGCTAGAGGAGAACTTTCTCTCTGAACTGATGCTGTATTTAACACATCGTGGTCATCAGCATAGATGTATCGCTCTATATTGCTGGACCTTGTCTGCAGTGGTGGTGCGGTGCGTTGTCACGGTAACGTGCCGCGGTAGCATTAACGCACACAGAAGCAACCGATGCTTCCGTGAAGTGAAGCGTTAATTTCTGATGGTGCACACTTCGTCGGCCATTCACCCTTACATATAGATAATGTGTTTACGTACAGATGAATTTTCTATTTGGTGCTGGTTACTAATATTTGGGGGACGTTTAGCCGTCATGCTAACTTCCTCATACAACACGACCTCTCCTCCTGCTGGCTCCAGCTCCACCTGAAGCTGCAGGTAGATCCTCACCTGTGCTGCATGTTTCCAGGAGGAACGTTCAGCGTCACCCCAGGAGAGTCGGAGAAGTCTGAGGTCATGACCTGCCGGCTCACCCCCCACCACCTGTGAGTCCTCCCTCCGTGCACAGAGGTTTCCTTGTCTGGACTTCCTGTGATGGAGGCTCCTCCCTCCCTGAGCCGCCGGTCCTGGTCCGGTGGAGCAGACCTTGTGTTGTAGCTGTGCAGCCATTGGCCGTTCTGCGGCTCACTGACCCTTTTCTCTGCTGGTGATTAGCTTCCTGCTGCTGGACGGCGAGACTCACTTTGAGGTTCCGGTGAGTCGGATCTCTAGCATGCAGATTCTGACCGATGCCGCGAGTCCAGGAGGTGAGTCCGTGTTGAAATATTTCCCTCAGTAAAGTCGTGTCTGGACTTTTCTCCCCAGCTGCCGACAAACACGTTTATTTCTCTCTTGTGTCCTCTGAATACTGAAGCCTAAAAGCTGTGTGTGCTTTGATGGCGTCTCTAAGTCCCACATTAACCTTGGATTGTGCCCCCCTGTGCTAACACGCCTCCTTTCCTGCTGCGGCTTTGACTCTGGGGGCTCCTCTTCCTCCTCTGGGCTCAGACAGCGACATTCACACTTACACCAGTCTGCTGGACTGTCACTTCCTACCTGAAGGTCGGCTTTGGTTCCGTCTCCATCTGTCCAGTCGTCCTCACGCCATTCCTGCATTTTTCCACCTTTGACTTTTCTGTTTGCATGAAAGGTTTCCTACTGAGTCCTGGACGTGACGTTAGTGAAAAAACCATCTATGGTCCCTAAAATTCATCATTAGTGACCACAAAATGCTAGTAAAATGCTCATTTGTGGCCACGCCACACTAAATGGCGGGCACAAATGATTCATTTGAGTGACAGTTGGTTTCATGTCTAGGGCTCTGTAGTTTCTGTTTGCAGAATTCGTTTCCAAACCATCATCAAGACGTTGAAGTCTTTTCAAGGCAGACCTTGAGTTGTCATGTTTCGGTTACTTCTGCACTGCTCTGGTTGAAGGAAACTCAGTGTTGCATGCTGGGAGTGTTTCTGTAAGGACTCATAGGGTGTGTCTGAATTCCCCCCCCCAACCCAAACATAGTTCACTCTATAGCGCGTTCTCCATTTCTAGTGTCGTCTGGATCTACAATTCCAGAAATTTCCCAGAAGTCTCTGTGAAAACCCAGAGTGCATCCATGCTCACTAGACCGGCGAATATAGACCACAATGCATTGCAGCGGAACAACTTTTACCCAAAAAATGTAATTAAATGTATTTTTTGATAAATCATCAACATATTTATCTACAGAAGGCAGTGGATCATAAATAATCATTTAAAAACGCTCATTTTAATTAGATTTTAACTTTGTGAAATTGATGACGTCACATCCGCCGTTTACAAAAGAATTAGAAAAAAGGAGTGAGCATGGAGTCTGAATGGCTTTAAATTCAGGGCTTTACATAGAGCTGCACTGTGTAGCTTTTAGGGGTGGGGGGGTGGGGGGGTCAGACATCCTGAATACTATATAGTGCATTCGATAATGTTGAAAAAACTATGTAATATGAAAAAACACGAATGAGAACAAATCAAACGGGGACTTGAGGTCTTGGCTGAAGATCCTGCTGTTGTGTTTGTGGAGCTAAAGCAGGTAAAAAGCAAACAGGTGACGCTTTGTGGGGGGGTCTGTGTGTGGCAGAGAGCTCGCGGCCCAGCGGCATCGTCCTCCACTACAAGCGGATGGCCCACATGGACACGCAGCAGCTGCGCATGGACGTCACAGAGGACAAGAAGGGCGCGGCGTGGCTGGCCGCCATGTACAAGGTTAGAGCACGCCGCAGAGCACGCCGTTGTCCGTGCGCGCTCACGAAGGCTCGGCCCACCTGCACGACGAGCCCAGACGCGTGGCAGACTCCGCCCATCACGGGGTCTTCCTGCTTTCCGTGTTGCACCGAAGAACTCGTCTTATCCGCCAAACGTTTGTGTACTTCACTTCGTCCTTCCCTCTTTTCCTCAACAAACCCTCCTGCGGGGTGGAGCGGTCGACCACTGCGGCCCGCAGGAGCGTTTGTTGAGGCCCGGGCAGAGACGCTCTGCTGCAGGTCCACGGTTCCACTTTCACAATAAAACACCTTTTCTGTTCTAATTTGACATTACTACAGAAGTGAATAATACACACCAGTGTCCTCACAGGAATGTGTGTACTAGTACACACATAAACATAGTATTTTAGACTGACGTTGTCATCTTTGAAGTAGAATAAAGTGACGTTGGTGCATAATTCCAGACCGTGTCTAGTAGCTATCGTTCTACACGTCCTTTCCTGTCATCTCACAAACCCCCCCCTCCCTACCCCGAAGACTCTGCGTTGTGTTGTTGGTTGGGGTTCACAGTGAGGTGGGGGTCGGACACGCGGCGCTCAAGGTCGTGGCTCAGACCGCGCCGTTTATTTGGTGTTGATGCCGACAATTCCACCTTCCAAACCGTAAACTGATCTAACGCGTGCCGCATGGACTGAAACAACAGACCCCAACTACGGTGTCCTGTGAGGGATAAACAGTGGGTCAGCCCGCCCCCCATACCCATCGAACCGACGCAGCATCAGTACAGAAAACCCCAAGCCAAGTCCGCGTGGCCTCATCCAGAAAGCGCTGCTCATGGGTCTGCGGCGCCGGAACCGGAGCGAGCACGGCGCCGGAACCGGAGCGAGCACGGCGCCGGACGCAGACACGAGCGGGAACCGAATGAGCGGTGAGACTCCGATGCTAAAACCTCTGCTTCTCCCCGACAGGCCGCCAAGATGATGAAGTCCTCTGGAGAGCCGTGACCTCCAGGACATCCGGACGCCACGCCCCCACTGTTTCTGGGATCTGATTGGCTCCTGGCCGGGATGACTCGTCCCTCCAGGGTCCCGTGCAGCAGAACCACGTTGGCTTTCTGGTTTTTAGCATTCTGAGACGCTGAAGCTTCAGCTAAACTTTATTCTTTCTTTTGCACAAAATCAAACTTTATATGAAAAACTTTATATAACGAAAGCAAACAAATAACACGGCACCTTTTTCTAACCTCTCAACTCGAGCAACAACTTTATGCTGCTGGTTACTTTATTATTAGGACTTTTTCTTTTTGCTGTTGAGACATTTTTTTTTATTTTGGAGGTGGATTAGGACCAAGTAGCCCCCCCACAGCCCCCCCACGGGACCTTCCAGAAGCAGATCCACCCAGACGGTCAGACTTACAGGAAGGAGAGCGACGCCTGGAGAGCGTTCGTCACTTTAGAGTCACCGGCACAGCAGAACGGCAGCACTTTGTACCATCAGCTCCACGTTTAGAGGCTCATTTTCTTTTGAAAGCTGTTCTGGCGCCCGGTTGTCGTGGTAACATGATGTGGACTCTGAAGTCTCCCTTCTCGCCAGGAAGGGACGCACACACGGAAACCCGCTTTAACTGTACTTCCAAGTATTAAAGTTTTCTATGATATATTTTGTGAAGTATTTTGACGGATGGCATGTACTAATTTTTAAACCGAACTCTGTCCAGTATTTTTACTGTCGTTTTCCTTTTGGAGCGTGCAGCACGGACACAGACGGCGAGCAGCGGATGAGCACGCCGTAAAGACGACGTGCAGCTGCTGCACATCTGTATCTGAATGCTGCAGCTCGTGCTTCCTGCTCTCATTTCAATAAAAGCTTCACCTGCACTTACCGTTGTGTGACAGTAAAGCTGCACAATACACAAGCCACGCCCAATAACAGGAAACCCACTGAACAGGAAGTCTACTGCAGGCCCTTTCAAAATAGACCTCTGCAAAGTTCCTCCTCCTTTACTGACACGAAGAAACAAATCCGTGAAATTGTATTTGATTTTGCTGAAACTGAAACTGCAGAGAATTCGGTTCATAGAAATGATCTGTGGAGACTTTGAGCGACTGAACCTGACGTCCACGTACAGAAACACTCAGGAATGAAGGACTGTTGCTCCCGTCTGTCAGTGCCTAGTTCCATGGATTACATGAAATCCTCTCCACCTTTATCCACCTTTGTCATGGTAGGAGAACACCTCAATGGAAGGGGGGGGTCATAGGATAGCACAAGGGTTATGTCTGCATTATCAGAAATTAACGCACGCTGTGGAAGCCTGAACCGTCTGACGCAAAGCCTTTTCATTTCTGATAATGCATACTTCGTCTGCCAGTAACCTGCTTATACCATGGTCGCTTACAAAAAAATAAATATTCAACCAGTTTTTAGTCCTTTATTCTTGATATTTTTCTTTATGTGAACTATTAGTGACGTGGTGCGGCGCATTATCACCGCCGCTGCAAAAGATTCAGCAATATGAAGTGATATCTATGCTGATGACCACGATGTGTTAAAGCATCAGTTCAGAAAGTTCACCTCCAACGCTTGTTTTTGTCCAGATGATGAAGATAAAGGTTGTCTTAACCCTTGTTCTATCCTATGACCCCCCCCCCCCTTCCATGTTGGTGTTCTCCTACCATCACAAAGGTGGATAAAGGTGGAGAGGATTTCATGTAATCCATGGACACCAGTGAAGATCACAAATCATTGAAGAACAAAGGTTCAGAGCTCTGTCTAGTGGGTCTAGATGACCCCACTGTCTAGTGGGTCTAGATGACCCACTCCCAATGTTAACGTGCCTAGGATAGAACAAGGGTTAATGTACAGTATGAGCATCCATCTTTGTAAAAGTTCAGATGTTTTGTTTTTGTGGGAGCAACTCAGACACGCTGCTGAGACTTTAGGATGACGTCATGAAATGGGCGGCACCCATAAGGAGAGAAAGGCGGAGCCTCAGAGATGGAGTCGTCTTACTTCCGGTTTGCCAAAGAACTCAGGAAAATCACTAATGTTTACTAAAAAAGTGTGTCAGAGGTAATCATATACATTAATACAGTTCACTATATGGCTTAAGAAAAGCGTGGTATTGGGCCTTTAAAGGGAATGAAAATCAGATTTTAAATTAGAAAAATACACATTGTACATTTGAAAAAAAAAGTTACATTTTGAAACAGTTTTAAACTCGAAAGAAGACATTTTGAAAGGTGAAGGAATCATTAAAGCCTATTGGCTATCAGCGCTTTCAGCCTTCTAAGAAGGTAGTGAAGTGCTATGCAAGTTTACCGTTTATAGTAGAAAGAACTTTAAACTGTACTTCAAGTTTTTAACTCAGTAAACCAGAGAACAAATGAGAGGAGCCACAGACAAACGGCATCCCGAGCTGGGGGGGTTTATTTGGAGGGATGGTTAGAGCGATGCAGAGCTGTTCCGTCTCCCGGTCAAAGTTCTCCACACGCTGCCGAGCGCGACTCGACCCATGAGCCACGTGATGGTGAAGTTACGTCGGTACCATTCCCTGGAAAACAAGGAAACACGTGAGTCAATGTCCCCCCCCCCCACACTCAGGTTTCTGGAGGGTTATATGGAAACAGATTTCTAGCAGCTTTGCTCATCGTCAACATTTAACTGAACGTTTTGTGTTTTTGACATCTGTTCACAGAAGTTTCAGTCTGACGTCTGTCAGCACAAGAATGAAAGCAAAATGGCTTTAATGTCTGTTAACATGCATTCAAGGGTTTGTCTACCTCTGTGTCTTTGTGTTTTAATGATTGAAAAACATCTTGCTGTCCCATAATACCCTTTAGTCATTTAGTCAGTTAGAAAGTCATGGAAAAGAGTTCTTATTCCCACAATTCATTTCAAAACCTTAAACTTCCATAGAATACAGATTCAAGGTCCACAGTTTGTTTCTACATGAATTGGAGTTCCAGCTCATAAAACCCGAAAAAACAGAGCAGCAACAGAGACGACGAGGACTTCAGCGGATCATCACAAAGATTCAAGAACCTGCAGTGGACTGAGGAGCAGCTTCAAAATCCACATCCAGGAGACGGGCTCCAACTGTCGGGTTGCTCGGGTCAAACCACTTCTGGTTCTGGACCAACGGAGGAAACGTCTGAACCGGACCAAGGAGAAGAAGGACTGCTGGCCAGAGGTCCGACGTCCTGGTTCTGATGAAAGGAAAGTACTCCTTTCATTTGGGAATCAAGAGTTTGGAGGAAGACTGGTGAGGACCAGAACCGAGCTGCTGGAGGTCCAGAGTGAAATCTGCAGTCAGTCAGTCAGTCAGGGTCTGGACTGCAAGGTCCTTCTTAAAAACTGATAGGTAAACGTTGATTTCTCCAGAGTTTCTCCGTTTTTAAATCCCTGTTTTTGTGGGTTTTATTAGCTGGAACCCCAATTTATGTCAAGATAAACAAAGGCTAGAAATCACTCAAACAGTGAAACTAGATTCTATGAAAGTTGAAGTTTCTGGCTGGAAGTGAACAGACGTTTCCATGACTGAAGGGTCTGTATGTCATGATACGCGTCAGTGCAACACGAAACAATGCTTAAGAAGAACCAAACAAAGACAGAGAAACGGCCTTTGGAACTGTCAACTGTTTCTCTCAGGGTCACCAACAGGGATCAGTTACAAACTAAAGTCTGAATCCCAGCTTCAGAGAGATGCAGTGATTGACGGACACCCCCCCCCCCCCCGTCTGCTTGATGACAGGACATCTGTTTGGCCTTCAGTAAATATGTTTTATGTCAGGATGAAGCTGACATTCCTTCAGAATGAAAACCTGGACCAACATTACGTCTGGAGCATTGATTTACGTTTCCAAACGCATCTCAATACAAGGTCCACGACTCCATACGTACAAAATGATCCAACTGACCCATTCTGTCACCAAACTGGATCCAATCTAGATATGTATTATTCATCTGGTATGTACATATACATATTCACAGAGGAATATGCATTTTGCATATTTGCATTTTTGACTTTTTTGTGGTAAAGTTTGTCATTTTCCTTCATTCAGGTTTTGTTTGAAGTGCTGTAAAAAAGAAAGGCTCGTCACATGTTTAGTGAACACATCCCTGACTGGAACTGACCCGCCTTGCAGGTCTCTGATTGGACGTCATAGTGATGACGTCACACGTACAGTTGTTATGGGAACAACAATGGTATGGGAACCCTTCAGGATTACTTGGATTTCTGCATGACTTTGTCATCAAATATGTTCTGATGTTCACTGAAGTCCCATTACCAGAGAAACACACACTGCTTCAACTAATACAACACAAAAAATGCAGGTTTTGTGTGTTTCCTTTACGAAACATGTAAACATTTAAAGTGCGTGGAACACAGATGTGAACCCGTGGACTTCATAACTGGTTGACCTTCTTTGGCAGCAATAACTTCAGACGGTTCTGATCTTTCTTGCTGCGTGAATAAAGTTTCATTTATTCTGTTTCCTGAACGCCTGTTTTTCATCCCGTAAAAAGTGAACAAAAGTGCTGCTTCAAAAAACAAAATTACAAACTTATTTGCAAATTAAGGAGCATTTCTCTACTGAGGCGTGTGTCAGGAACCATTTAAAAAGCAGACAAAGATCCTGGCGCTCCACTCGGAGCAGCAGTGCGCCCCCTACAGGTGGAAGGAGGGCGCTTTAAAGCAGAGGAGGAAGGTCTGTGGGGTCTGTGGGGGAGGATGAATCTCCTGTCCTGATTTGTTTTACGTTGGCCGTTTTCATTATTTCATCATTTTACTGATGGAATGTCTGTAGCTAAGATGACTAGTTGCAGTCTGCAGAGCGTGACACGTGAAAGGCTGACCACTCTTCCCCCCTGCCGCAGCAGGAGAACCACTCACTTGTTATAACTCGCATGGTGTTTTCTGTTTTTGTCCAGGAAGCTTTTGTAAAACACGGCCATCTCTTCGCTGCTCAGACTCCGCCTTCTTCCTGAAGGAAACCAGAAGAGATCTGGATCAGCAGCAGAACGCCGGCAGATCTTTCGGAACCGCGTCCATCCAGGACTTTTCCCAAAACCCAGAAGGTCCAGCAGGAAGGAAAGCCTGCATGTCCTCACCGTCCACGTCCCGCAGAGTCAGGCCTTTCCCCGCCAGCTGGGAAACCAGGAAAGCTTCTTTTTCCTGGGAAAGAAGGACAACATCGTTCAGAGCTTCTGCTTTCTGAAGCCAAAAGCCACAAAGAAACTCCAACCCCTCAGTGTTTCTACAGGACGTCTCTGAGAAAAAGTTTTAGAAAACAACAAAACACACGTCTGACCAGAAAGCTGAAGGAATGAACTCGACTCATTTAAAAACTCCCATACATGACACGCAACGGAAAGCAGCAATGCAACATTTGATTTCTAATTTCTGGCTTTTAGCTACGGATTCAAACTCAACACGTTTCCTTTTGCTGTGTTTGTTTGGTTTTCAGAAACTCTGACCCGCTGAAAGCTATGATCCCCTTTTTGGAGGCATTTTTACACACAAATAATTTGCAGAAGATCGAGCCATGCAAGTCATTGTCTTTAAAACTGACACGATGATTTTAAAATGTTACTGAGCACAACGCTGACTGTTGTCTGAGCTCTGGGTTTGTTAAATGCATTTAACCCTTGTTCTATCCTATGACCCCCCCCCCCCCCTTCCATTGAGGTGTTCTCCTACCATGACAAAGGTGGATAAAGGTGGAGAGGATTTCATGTAATCCATGGACACCAGTGAAGATCACAAATCATTGAAGAACAAAGGTTCAGAGCTCTGTCTAGTGGGTCTAGATGACCCCACTCCCATTGTTAACGTGCCTAGGATAGAACAAGGGTTACATACTAGTGATGCTTTTGGATGTTCTGCAGAAATCCTGTGCAGGAAGCGCGTTGCTGCCCCCTGGTGGTGAATCTCGAGTACCCGACAAACACGGGACAAAAAAACGGAT
This sequence comes from Oryzias curvinotus, assembly GCA_023969325.1. NCBI lineage: Eukaryota > Metazoa > Chordata > Actinopteri > Beloniformes > Adrianichthyidae > Oryzias > Oryzias curvinotus. Next base: position 1,354,979 of record CM043727.1, read on the forward strand.
TTAAAAAACCAGCAGTGTCGCTCAAGTCCTGTTCTTCTTTATTTATTATATGGAAGGTTTTTACAATGTTGTTATTTACTGTTAAAACGAGTTAAAGTGTGAGAAAGTGGATTTTAAAGTGAGCGGACCAGAGAAACGTCAAATGGGTGTTTTGTTTCTTTAACACAAGCATCAGTTTTGGGGTTGAAGTGCTGCCTGAAGCTGGTTTTTAGGAGCGACTGCTGTCGGTCCAGCCATGTTGGACCCTGTTGTGTGGGGGGGGGGGGCTTTCTGGGAGGGGGGGGGGGCACTACGGGTACGGGACCTTGGGGGTTTGACGGGTCGGGGTCTCCGCTGGTGGCAATCAGTGGTTGCCCCGGCTGGTTGGCTGCCTTGGTCCCGTCGAGGCCTGACCAGAGCTCTCCCAGGGCCGGCGCCTGGGGGTGGGGGTCTGGGCTTGCTCCGGGGGGGGGGTGGCGCTGTCTGGCTCCTCTCTCTCTGTGTGGGGTGGGTGGTGCTGGGCCTGGGGGGTCGGCGCATCTGGGGATGGGGCCCCGGGGCTGGGGGACCTGGGCCCCGTGCTGGGGGGGGGGGGGGGGGGGGTGCTGGGGGCCGGCTGTTTGACCACCGGGGGACAGTTTACCAGCTGTCCCCAACTTACCCCCAATAAGTTAGGGGGTGGGCGGTTTAGCCTGCGTTGCGCTTTGGGGGGGGGGCTACTTGGCAGTGGTCCCCCTCCCATGGTTGCCGTATGGAATGCCCCCCCCTCTCTTGGTTTTATTTGCACCTTAGACATGTAGGGCCCTTGGTAGGGGGGGTGCTTGGACATCTGCTGCCAGCAAGCAGCAGATGTCCTCCTAGCACCCTACCCGCCAATTTTAACCGCACCTCAGACATTTAGGGACCCTTGGTGGGGAGGGTGAGGGGACATTACTGTGAGTAATCAGGGAATGTCCTCTCTGTGCCCTACCCACCAATTTTAACTGCACCCCCTTAGTACACACACCTTTTTACTCCTCATAATATACATTCAAACACAAACACACACACACGCACACACATTTTACAAGGAAGGTGGGTCCTAGGTCCATCTGTCCCCTACCCCATCCCTGGTGGGGGGTACTGGGCCCTTGGCAACGGCGGCCGTGTCCCCTGGGTGCCGGTTTTCTTTGCCCGGCGGGGCTCTCTCTGCGCAGGGGGGGGGGGTTCACATCACACCTAAGCAGGGGGTGTTCGTGTCCCTGTGGGGTGGGTTTGGGTCCTTGAAATTAATAAACTTTGTCCTGGATTCCAAAAGGGGTTTATTCAGACATTCCTCCTGTTTGTCTGAAGATTCATAACCTCTGTTGTTAAAGTTAAATCTGTCCAACACAAGAGGCCTTCAGCTCTCATCTGTCTGCCCAGATGTTGGACAAGTTAAAAATAAAAAATGCCGGTTTCAACCTTGCTGAAGTTGAGGTTCTGCTGGGTCCAGAACTTGTGGTTCCAGTCCTCCGTCTCCTGCCTCAGGTTCCTCAGCCTCCTCTCCAGCTCCGACTCCTCCTCAGGGACGCGGTAGATGATCGGCCGCAGGTTGGACAGCGGGTTCGGGGGGCCGATCCAGTCATGTGTGGAGCTGGGCTCCGGTCTCAAAGGTGTCCGCTAAAAAATGAAAACACGAACATCGGGTCAATAACTGAATGTATTTACTGAGTAAGAACAGATAGACTGCAAACCAAAGTCCCACATCCCAACGCTTGCAGCATTTGTCCAAAGATGGACTTTTACAAATGACAAAAAAAAAAAAAATGTACAAAGGAGAATAAAAGACCAGAAAGAGCTAAAGATGTTAGTTCAACCCTGGAGAAGCCAACAACCATCGTCTTCAGGGCTTTTAGAGGTAATGAAGCACATTTGATTTTGCTTCTTCATTTTGGAAAGCAGCAATTACCGGCAAGATGAAAACCTAAAAATAAAGAGAAACTGGAGAATACATAGAAACCATAGAGCTGAATTTGACCCAGTGGACCCCCCCCCCTGATAAAAACACAGACAAGTCAAAAAGATAACAACTAACAATGAATCGATTGGTCATCATTTCCAATGGACCTCTACCATTAAAACATTGTTCAAATCAATTATATTGATATTGGAAAATCCCATCTAGACTGAAGTACAGCAGGTTATAAGGTAAAACTGACCAATCACAGCGGACGACATACATGTGATGTCATGAACACGGATCAGTCCATCATTCCAGTCCAATGTGTGGACAGACTGTGAATAAAGTCATGTGACCATCCAGTGTCTAGAATGTTCTAGAATGTTCCCTTTGGATTCTCTGGATGTGGAAAAACAACAGTGGTGAACTTTAGGAGAACATCAACCAACAACTGTTTGCTTTTTTCAGGAAACTATGTGAGCATTAGAGACAAACGTTCACCAAAAACCTTTAGGGTGCAGACTTTTTCAAAGAGGGCCAACCATTCACTGCATTAAAAGCAAATAAACGATGAACGTTGTTATGGCAACTGGATTCTTCCTGTTTCTTCACGTAAAACTGAATTATATCTAAACACATTAGAACATGAATTTCTGATTGGAAGGTTAGACTTAAAATCCAGAATCTGCAGCTTTGATGGCCCTTTGGAGCCAGTGCAGTCGGAGGGTTTTTGATGGGACGGCCCCCCAGGCCTAATGCAGAGGAAACCAGAGAACTCCAGAAAACCCATTTTAACCGGGCCAAAGCATGTGAACGCCTCCAAAAACAAAAACCAACAGAATCCGTAAGAGTCTAACGCTCCAGGTTCCTACGGTTTGGGACTGAGGTGGGTCAGCAGGAGGCCCTGCAGGAGGGTGGCAGGAGGGCAGCAGGAGGCCCTGCAGGAGGGCAGAAGGAGGGTGGCAGGAGGCCCTGCAGGAGGGTGGCAGGAGGCCCTGCAGGAGGGTGGCAGGAGGCCCTGCAGGAGGGTGGCAGGAGGCCCTGCAGGAGGGTGGCAGGAGGGCAGAAGGAGGGTGGCAGGAGGCCCTGCAGGAGGGTGGCAGGAGGGCAGCAGAAGGGCAGCAGGAGGCCCTGCAGTATAACTGGAGGCGTCTGCTTATCAGTGCAGAGCAGACGGCAGCATGAGGAGAGCAGGGAGGAGAGCTCCGTCCAGGACTCAGACGCCTGAAAAAAGGTGTGTTATGATGACATCACTATAATTCAGCTGCAGAACAGTCTTTGGACTTTCTCCATCGTTACGGTTAGATTTAATACTGTGAAACAGGGATATTAGCCCAAACAAAGCCACTGACAGCTGTTACAATGTGTTCTGCTGTGTCTTTTGATCCTCGCAGCCTTTCTGTGAGGATCTAGAGCCGTTAAATGACACGTCTGAACCAGATGACGTGAAAATCTCTCATGGTTGCTGATGAAAAGCTTCTCCGTTGGGCCTAAGCAGCACTAAACATGGAAGGAGTTGGTTTAGGCCATATTAGGTCAGCCAGTCAGTAACCTGCAGGTCAATTAGGCTGTGCAGACCTAGTGCGCATGCGTCGTTATCGTGGTTTTCAGCAGGATCTGAACCTCCGCGTTTCTGATTCCTCCGCTAATGTGAGCACGGAGGGATAAAAACACCAACGCGGAACGGACTGCGGCGGCGCGCGCACCTTGGCGGCTTTATCCTGCTGGCTCGCCGAATTAGAGCCGTGGCGCCGGATGTTTACATCCAGCAGTTGCACGCGGAAGTTCCGCGCGCTCCTCCACGACGAGCGTCCAGCTGCCCAGCAGGTCATTCCCGCAACAGCAAGGCACTGTCACGCAGAAAAGCTAAACACGCGACGGTGGCGGACAACCCATGTCTCCTAACTGTATGTCCTTCCGCGAGGATGTAGGACAGGTGGTCACGTGAGCTCCAAAAAGCGGTTGGAGACGCTCGGAAACCACACCTTGGCAAGCCGCTAGTCATGTCTCTGCCCGACGGGTTCGGAGCAGAGGAGGTTTCAAACTAAACTCTTAATCCAAAACTTTTCTAGAAAGATACTGTCAAAACTCTTCATCGCAAAAGCTTCATGTACCAAAGCTAGAGACTGCAGTTTGAGTACGTTATCAAAAACACTGCTATGTTATGTTTTATCAGAAGCGACGACGAAATAAAACATAAACAAAACAGGTAGAGTTCGTCTCCGCAAAGAGTTGGTGGTTAAATGGAGCGCACTCGCTATTGGCCAACAAAAACCTTCCCTGCGTAGAACTGATAAAAGCTTCATTTTTAAACGAAATTACGACCAACAAGATTAACCAAAGTGTTAGGAATATGTACAGATATAGTTGTAGCTGTTGGTTACACACAGAGATTGATATATTGATTAAAATACGAAGCAGCTGCGTAGATTCAGCGAAACAATCGAACTCCGTGATAGTCGCGAGGCTCAGACGGGAAAGTAAGTCCGGGAAGGTGCAGCCAGGCGGGCTAATGTTGGTCTTCAACAGGAGGTTTGGGGCTTTTCCTTCACAGCGGGGCACATGGCTGTTCGCTGGTTATGCAGGTAAGGCTGGGGCGGTTGGACGGCAGGTGGATGCCGGCGTAAAGCCGCAGTTTATGCGGTCAAGGTGGGGCAGAGTCAGGTGATCACCGAGTCAGCTCTCAACGGTAACGGGCTGGAAAAAGACGCTCCGGTCGGGGGATTTCATCTTTCTAAGTGAAACATTTACATTTATTATTATTATTGTTATTATTATTTATTTATTTAATTATTTAAAAGAAGAGGGGGGTGGGGGAGAGAACAATGTTTGCAGACGTAGTGGCTTAGAGGTGGGAGGGGCGACAGCCGCCGGACCGCAGGCGGGCGGGCGGGAAGAGTCTGTCTGCTGGTCGCCGGAGCATCGCGACACCTCCGCGGGCTCGTGTCTGCGCACGCGACTGCTCCCCAGCTTCGCCTGCTTTCTGCTGATGGAAACTGACATCTCTCAGAATGTGCGCGAACGTGTTCGGAGTCCTGAAGAGGTGAGGCGGCGTCGGGGCGGGGCGGGGCAGGGTGGGGGGGGCTGGTTCGGCTTCACGCACGCTCGCCCGCAGAGCCAGCGGTCACGCAGGGTTCCCCGCGGGGGGGCTAGCGTTGGCGGGGCTGCTGTTGAACCGGTTCGGGTTCCGATCGGCCGCGTGCGCCGTTCCCGCCTCGGAGGCCCTCTCTGGCTGCTGTAACCAAACGGGGGCGCGCGCTGATTGGCTGTGCGCGCGGGACTGGACTCCGATTATCCTAATAAATGCTGAGATTTGGCAGCTTCGCCTCTGGAAACGTCCAGCCCTCTTACATAAACCCGCTTTAGCGGAGGCGCAGCATAATCTGGGTTTGTTGATGGGCGTTATTGTTGCCGCGGGAGGAAAAGGTTGCGGCCGGTTCTGTGCAGCAGTGATGCTCATGCACGTGCGTGCGTGCGTGTGGTGGAGAACCTGACATCTATTGAGCTGTTTTCTCCTCGTCAGAGGAAATGCAGAGTATGAGGCCAGAGTCAGAGGACTGCGTGTGATGAAACTCCTCAGGATGGACGCGTTTCCATTCAGCTCAAATGTCCTCCGTGTTCCGTGAAGGTCAGAGGTCACCGACCTGAGGCTCCTGCATCCTCCACTCTGGCTCTAGCTGTGAAGGAAGATGCTAATGAGTTGAATAAATAACAGTTTTGGTCCATTTGTTCTTAGAAAATGCCCTTCGTGTCAGTTTCTGTTTAGTCTTTAACAGATGAGAGGTGGTCAACAGTTTAGTCGAGTGTCAAAGTGGTTCATCATTTTCTGATCTCCTGCTGCACAGCAGTTGCAGATCAAATTCTTAGAGGACAGAACTGCGTTTACATGTATAGATTTAAAAAAAGCATTCTTCACCGATGCCGTCACATTTATATTCAATGATGAAAGGAGGAAAAGAGACGATGGAGCCCTAGAATCACAGCGATAGAAAAGATCGCGTTTAACCTGAATCAGCTGCAGCAGGAGGATCTCATTGGGGTGTATTTTATTTTGAAAGGTGCTGCTGTCAAGCAGAATTAGAAAAAACTGTCCACATGTTTGTAGAGCAACATTATTATTGTAAATATTTCAAAGCTGCAGTTTCTACATGAATGGCTTGATGGTCATTAATGAAATGGCGTTCTCTGAACGGCGGCTCTTGTTGGCTTTCTGTCTGTGAGAAACTGGACCAAATGGCTCTTTCAGGGTCAAAGGTCACAGACCCCAGGAGCTATCTTCAGCTAATATTCCACTGAAGCCACTAAGTGTTGTGAGATGAATTTTTAGGAGCTTTCATATTCGGTCTGCTGCATTGCTGACCGTACCGTTCTGCTGCAGCAGATGAAGCACTTTTCTGTCTTCATCATCGTCTTCGTCTGGTCAAACGGTAACGTTTGTAGCTGCAACTTTGACCTAAACAGAGACGTTAACAGACGAGGAGACGGTTTTCTTCTGTCGGTGAGCTTCCACAGACGTGGACCTAAAAAAAGACCAAGCACCTTCTGTAAAGCTGACGTCTTGACTGCTGTCCTCCCGTTTTGGAGCAGCTCTCTGCTCTGACTCGACTGACGGACCCGTCTCAGCCTCAAACAGACCGTTACACCAATAAAATCACCATCCCTGCTTTCTGCTTGCTACTCGCTAGCGGTCACATGTTTGAGAACACCCACTAGTTCAAGGTGGTACGGTCCAGGTGGAGCAACAGGAAGCTGTGAAGGTTTAAAGTAAAGCTGTAAAGTGTGAACATTTTAGAAGGACAAACAGATCCTTGGGTTGGAACAAGCTACTGATGAAGACTTTAAGCGGTTCATCCCCAACAGGTGGACCCAAGCGTCGTTTCTGCGGGTTTTTCTGACGTCTGTCGAGTCCGTTCAGCCTCGTCTGTCTGCACAAAGCAGCTCTGGAGCCTCCGTGGCACCAAACACTCATGAGCAGCAGCCATGTTCAGCAGAAAGAAGTTTAAAAAAAGGGCATCCTCCATGAAACGGAGCGTCCAAAGCCTGACAGATGGGGGTCCTGCTAACAGAGAGGAAGTCTCCACTGCAAGCCCCGCCCCCAGGCTGGCACACACGCCCACTTTCTCCGTAGAGCTAGCGTTTTCTTGTGGGCGAAGCACAGACACGCTGCCGAGGCCAGCTCACACAATGAGAGAGAGGCGGAGCCTCAGAGATGGTCGTCTTACTTCAGAGTAGAAATGAGCTGTGAGAAAACATAAAAAAATGGTTCTTTAGTGTGCCAAAGGTCATATATGATCTCATATAGCTGCAGTTTACTCCGACAGGATCAAGAATAACACGGTTTAGACGTTTTAGCACATCTGCTTCATCACAGTTGCACGCCGTCCAAAAGAAGAAAGAATGCCTCCTCTGTGTGGGACCATGTCAGACATGGAGGCGTGAGTGTGGTGATGTGGGGCTGTTTTGCTGTGGTTGTGAAGTAGCTGCAGAGCAAAGACCAAAGTAGTAAACCGTAAACATGGAGGGGCCAGAACCGCCTCCAGACCCAAACCGGACAGACGAGTGAAGGCGAAGCAAACTAAGGAGGGATTTTTCTTTTCCTTTCTATCTGTTCGTCTTTAAATTTAGAGTTTAGAGCACATCTTAGTCTGTTTGAAACTCCTATGTATTTGTACTCTCCTCTGATTTCAGAGCAAAAAGCCATGACAGGAAATAGGAAACTGGACGTATTGGAGCGTTGTAGAACTTTGCTTTGGGGCAGTTGCTGCTGCCGCCTGGCGCCGGCTCCAACGGCTTATTGTTCTGATTTCCTTTGTGTTTTTTCCAGCTTGTTTGGGAAGCCCTTTGATGGAGGGAAAAGGATGGACCATGGCGGCCCACCGGAGCCACAGCAACAGCAGCAGCCGTACTATTCCCAGCACCCTGCCATGATGAGGCTGTACGAGGTCCAGAAGGAGGTGCAGTCGTCTCTGGGGCCTCAGGTCTGCACCTTCAGTGGCCTCCAGAACGACCGCGAGTACAAGCGTTTGGAGCGGGAGCTGACCCGCCTGCTGTTGGAGGTGGACCAGGTTGACACGGAGGGCAAACCGGATCTGCAAGGGACGAGAAAGAGGGCTGCGCAGGAGGTGGAGGGTCTCCTGCGCTACCTGGAAGAGAACGCCACCCATCCGTCCCGTCTGGCCATCGAGGAGCTAAGCAACGCGGCGCGGCGGCTGGTGGAGGAGCGCGTGGTGGCCCCTCAGCGAGCCGGCGGCGTCTCCGAGATCACAGACGAGCTGGTCGATGCTCTCCAAGAGCTGGTGCTGAGACTCACCCAAGTCAAAACGGAGGGGCGAGTGCCGCTTCGCAAAGCTCGCTACAGGGCGCTGACGCGCTTGTGCGCCGTGCAGGATGTGCTGGAAGGCCGCACGCAGCATCAGACGCTGCCCCTGCCGCTGTCGGGGGAAACCCACGAGACGGTGCACTGCATCAACCAGGTGATGGTGAAGGTGAGCGTGGCTCGCAGTCAGCTGGTGGCTCTGCTGATGGGCCTGAGTGGGCGGGACAGCTGCGCCCACCTGTCACGCATCCTGACGGAGCTGCAGGTGGAGCTGGACGCTCTGGACGTCTCCGGAAACGCCGCCATCAGAAATTACAGGAAGCAGGTTGTGGAGGAAATAAACGGACTTCTGAAACATCTGGACCTGGAGGGAGAGGGAGAAGATACGCGCAGGTGAGCGTTCCACCTTTAGGGGAGTTAGAGTCCACACCCTGATGAGGAGCCACCGCTCAGGTTTACTGCTCAAGAGCTTAGGCAGGACGGTCCTTCATCATGCAGGACGGTCCTTCGTCAGGCAGGACGGTCCTTCGTCATGCAGGACGGTCCTTCGTCATGCAGGACGGTCCTTCATCAGGCAGGACGGTCCTTCGTCATGCAGGACGGTTCCTTCGTCAGCAGGACGGTCCTTCGTCATGTGCAGGACGGTCCTTCGTCAGGCAGGACGGTCCTCGTCATGCAGGACGGTCCTTCCTCAGGCAGGACGGTCCTTCGTCAGGCAGGACGGTCCTTCGTCATGCAGGACGGTCCTTCGTCAGGCAGGACGGTCCTTCGTCATGCAGGACGGTCCTTCGTCATGCAGGACGGTCCTTCGTCATGCAGGACGGTCCTTCGTCATGCAGGACGGTCCTTCCTCAGGCAGGACGGTCCTTCGTCATGCAGGACGGTCCTTCGTCATGCAGGACGGTCCTTCGTCATGCAGGACGGTCCTTCGTCAGGCAGGACGGTCCTTCGTCAGGCAGGACGGTCCTTCCTCATCCAGGACGGTCCTTCGTCAGGCAGGACGGTCCTTCGTCATGCAGGACGGTCCTTCGTCAGGCAGGACGGTCCTTCGTCATGCAGGACGGTCCTTCGTCATGCAGGACGGTCCTTCGTCATGCAGGACGGTCCTTCGTCATGCAGGACGGTCCTTCCTCATGCAGGACGGTCCTTCCTCAGGCAGGACGGTCCTTCGTCATGCAGGACGGTCCTTCGTCATGCAGGATGGTCCTTCGTCATGCAGGACGGTCCTTCGTCATGCAGGACGGTCCTTCGTCAGGCAGGACGGTCCTTCGTCATGCAGGACGGTCACAGATGTGGGATGGATCTCATCAACTGCTGCTGCAGGTTTTAAAGAAAAGAAGCTTTCTGGGGTTTTTAACATGCTCTCCTGGCATTTTTTTGTCCTGATTGAGGACAAATTTAAAGAAGCGTAAATTGTCATTTCTAGCATTTCTATATTAGGTGCTACAGTCAGCAGACCGCAGTCTCCTGGCTCCGCCCCTTTCTGATCAGACCAACAGATCCATGAACGTCTTTGTTTTCCTGGTCTGAGCTGGAATCCGGATCAGAACTGGACGGAGGGATGGATCTGATGCTGCTCGCCACTAATGTTAGGCTGGGGGTGTGTGCTAACAGGAAAAACAAAGGGATGATGGGAAATGAGGATAGGCTTACTCATGGGTATTTCTGATGAGCTCCTGCTGCTCTGTAGAAACTGTTCTAGAAAACAGCATTTTTTTTTCTTCCAATTTTGTATAAAATGACATCATCATAATGAAAAGACTGCTGGGAACGCTTAGCAAATAGATCAGAAGATGATGGGAGTGGGACTTTAACCACCTCAACCAGAACATGGTCTCACCAGCCACCAATTCTGAGCTGCGTGACACAAACCAGAACCACAGTATGAGCGTCCAGTAGCTCCACAACATGTGGATGACACACGTGTTCGTCCTCCTCCAGCTTGATGACTTCTGTCAGTTCATGCAACTATCGATAAATGATCAGGAATGCCAGAGGACTTTATCCCACCTAGGCGTTGAGAGGCTGCAATGGCGGCATGTTATGTCGATGATGTTGTCCTCTGACTTAAAACAAAGACGTGGTCCTTCCCAGCAGCCTCAGGGCTTTGAGAGTTAAGGTCAAACTAAAGCCGTGTTTGCACTGAGCGGTCCGGTCTGGTCCAGTTTACAATGGTTCAGGCCGTTCAGGTGAGCCTCGGGCCGTCACGCCGCAACCACAGAGGAGGTCATCCAGCTGCTGGTTGTTTGTATCTACAAAGCAGTTCATGTTGTGTGAGAGAAGATGGCGGGCGGCGAGGAGGTTGGCGCTGGTTGACCCTCAGCCAGACAGCGGTTTCAGTAGCTCCACCCTAACCGGTCCGTTCCATTTTTCTATGGACCTACAACCAACCCAAAAATGTTACGGGTCGGTCTGATGGGTCCATGTAATAATGGAAGCGCTGAAGACACTGGAGCGGCCCGCTCAGTGGACAGCAGGCTGTCTGTCGTCAGAGTTGCTGCAGACGCTCATCGTTTTTTCGGGTTTTGTGTCCCTGCAGGTACGATTTGGCGCAGAACAACTCCATCCGTGAGATAGAGGCGGTGCGCGCTCACGTCTCCCACTTGCGAGAGGGCGTCCTGCGACACTGTGCGGTGGGAGACCTGGGGTTCAGACCCAAAGCGGAACTGCAGAGCCTTCTCACACACCTGGACCAGGTGGACACGGCCAAGAACCCCTGCATCCGGGAGGCGCGGCGGCGCGCCGTGGTGGAGGTCCAGGCTATCATCACTTTCCTGGACCTGCGCGAGGCTTTAGCCTGCCGCCACACCGGCCCTGACGAGCATCCGTCCCACCGCGCCGTGTGGCTGGTCCTGGGGAGCCTTTCGGACCTCCAGGCCCAGGTGCTGGGCTTCGACGGCAAGAGGGCCGACAAGAGCTACATGGTCCTAGAGGAGCTGCTGACCAAGCAGCTGCTGGCGCTGGACGCCGTGGACGCACAGGGCGACGAGATGACCAAAGCGGCGCGGAAACAGGCGGTGAAGTTCGCCCAGAACATTCTCAACTACCTGGACATGAAGACGGACGAGTGGGAGTATTGATCCGGTGTGGTGGGGGGGCGTGGCTGCAGGGGGACCGCAGCTGTTTGTAAATACAAACTGTTGATTTCACGTAGTGTCTAAAATCCCCAGAATGCACTGCTGCAGCGCTTTCCTTTCATCCTCGTGTGACCGTGGCAGCACAGGACTTGTTTGTGAAGCACTGGGCGGCGGTTTTGTGCGCCTGTGTTGTGTGTGGTTGTTGAAAACCTGATGACGGACAGACAGAAGCTGCTGTGAGGCTGACCGTTCCACCACAGCTGTCCTGTGGCGTGTGCTGCAGGCGGCGGCGAACGCTCAGCCCAGAGGACAGCGGTCCGCTGGCCTCAGGAGAAGGGTTGGAGTCTGGGTACCCGGCTGTTCTCTGTAGGAGCAGAGGGAGGTCTGTTGGTGGGAATTACCGGATTCGTCCTGCTTTGTTCGATCACAGCGGTCTATAAATGGACGGGGGGGCGGGGGGGTCTCTGCAGGAGGCAGCAGAGAGGGCAGCGCTGATCTCCTCTGAACTGACGTATCCAGGCTGAAGCTCCCGGAGCCGACAGGCCGGTCCTGTGGAGGGAGGTGCTGATGGATCCCAGCTGACAGGAAGTGCCAGAGCGGGGAGAACGTGGGAGGGAGGGAGGGAATCTCTATCGGTGCCTTCATTTTGGTTCCTTTGTGCAGCGGAGACGCCGCTTTGCTCATCATCTGCACAGGAAGTTAGCCGCTGTCTGGAGCAGGAGCTGCTCCTCCTCCCTGTGGCGAGGGTCTGGGGGGTCATTAGCAGCTGAAGTGACGCTCACCGGGATCAGCATGACTCACGGCGCCGAGGCCAGCAGGAAACGTCGGACCGTCGGTCAGAAACGGAGAGCGGCTCAGAGGGTCTGCAGCAGAACAGACCCAGCTTCCTCATCCTGACCTCTGTGGGCGTGACCTTCCAGAGGTCTCCTGCTGCTGGAGCAGAGCGGCTCAGAGGGGGAGGAGTCTCCAGATCCGTCCCTGAACGGTCTTAGAGCGCCGCAGCTCTTCTGCTGCGTCTCTGCAGCTCGCCGTTCTGAGCGTCTGCACTCGGCGCTTTGCTGCCGTGACGTTTCCCAGCCGCCCTCGGATGACCCTTCCCGTCAGGTCAGACTCTCTCAGGAGGATTCCTCGAATGACAGCTCCCAAACATCAGCTCCCACACATCAGCTCCCAAACATCAGCTCCCAAACATCAGCTCCCAAACATCAGCTCCCAAACATCAGCTCCCACACATCAGCTCCTAGCAGTTGGGTGGAATTTCGGGGCTTTTCTGATCATTTCAGAGGCTTTAGAATGAAAACATTTCAAAATGCCACTGTGGTTCAGGTAAAAGCATCACTTAAGGAAATCAAGTGAGTTTTTGACAGATTCAGCCCAATATTCCAACAACAGTCGTCTCAATGGGCTTCATAATTCTAAAGGATCATGAACTGGATCAGAAACCATCAGAACTGCTAAACTACAGTCCTCCAGAAACCCGGTTCTGGGACAAACAGCAGGAACCTCAGGGTGTCACCATGGATGGACTCTGACTCCTGAAGGTTGGGATGCTTTTCCGGCCTCCTGCCGCGCTTCCCGCCGTCCAGGCCGCCACGCTTTCCTGCTGCTGCCGTGCTGCTCATGTCTGTCCGGGAAGGAATTCCTGACTCGACCGCTTTGTGGAAGAACTTCAGAAAGTCCGAGCCGGTCCAGGTCCAGGTCAGCAGCCTCGACGCTGGACTCTGGCTCTACTGCTTTCTGTAATGGACTTTTTACCCACAAATCCAAGCTCCACATGGGAAAACATGTCCAGGCAGACGGATCACATGTTTGGATCCGTGCGGTGCTGTTTCCTCACAGACTGGTTCATGGTGGCGTCAGGAAGTGGTGTCGTGTTTTCCTGACGCCGCTTTGCGTTTAAACTCGTTTTTCCCTCTCCTCCATGTTTTTTTTTGTGGTCATCTCATCGTTTGGGACTTTGAATGACTGAAGGACTTGATTCCTGCTGTTGTCTTTGCAGTCCTCTGGTTTCATGGAGCTGACTCAGCAGCTGCTGCTGCTGCTTCTTTTTAGGCTTTTCTGCTGAAACGAGTGTAACGTGAAGGAGGGGCCTCGGTGGAAACGGAGGTCCAGTGAAGTCAGCAGGTGATTGACAGGTGAGCTGAAGGTTACCTGTAAAACCACTGACACCTACAGACTGACTAAGCTACGTTTACTGTCACTTTATGTATTTATGAGGCTCATTTAATCATCTTGTGGTGTCAGAGCAAACGCGACTCGTCTGTTTTAGAGTTTCCCTCCTCGCTCAGGCTGCAGAGTTTCTCCACGGCTCGCTGTTGTCGGGCAGATCTGACCTCGGGACAGTACAGTCCACAGACCTTGTGCTGTCTGGTGGGGTCCAGATGACCCCACCAGACAGGCCAAGGGTTAGAGGCAGTAGAAGGAGCAGGTGGGGCTCCACAGGACATGAATGTGGTCCTTTTGGCCGATTGGGATTCTGGCGTTTGGGGGTCAGGAGACGAGCCGACGCCTCCAGATGGTTCGGTGACCTTTTCCCAGACGTCTCGCGTCGTGCGACACCATGCGTTGTTACACGAGCAACACAAACATGACCGGTGGGAAAAAGAACACGTGTGTGAGGTTTGTGTGATTTTTGTGGGTTGTGGGCAGCAGGTGGGGGTTTGATTCCAGCCCCACATGAAACGCATGGAAAGGTTTTGAGTTTGTCAAATCTTGTGCAGAACGGCTGCAAACCTCCTTCCTTCAAGCCGTCTGTTGCCGTGTTGCTCCCAGCATTCATTGCGTTTTTTTTCTTGGGCCTGCACCCCGTCCGTCTCCTCGCCGTGGGCAGGTGGAGGCGCCCCCCACCATGTTTGCAGCTCCAGTGGAGGACTCCTGCTCGTTGTTTTGTGTTGCCTTGCTTCTGCTGACAGGAATGTGTTTCTCTGAGCTGGATTTCTTTTCTCAAGTCGCCTTCAGCTACACTGATTGTGATGTTTACCTGAGCGCTTGTACAAAAGCCCCCGATGCTCCGTGTCGTGTGAAAGCCTCATGGATGTCTCTGGACTCGCTGTTCCCACTGCAAATAAAGACGGCGTCTCGTTTTATGTGCTGTCCTCGTGTTGTTTTTTCTTCTTCTCAAAGCTGTAATGGTGAACTTTAGAGCCAGGCCGTTCCAGGTGAGCCTGAGACGAGGGCTAAAAGGTTTGTTCCTGATGGAGATGTGCATTAAACTTTTATGGCTCTTGCTGTGGGACACACGTCTGCTCCAGGAACCATTTGGTTTGTGCTGCATCTGGTCTGACTGAGACTTTAGGGGTTTTTTTTTTTCCAGCTTCTCCTCTGAGAATATTTTAAATAAATAAAATACAGTTTGTTCCACTCGTGAGCCAAAAACGTGTAACAGCTTCTTCATCGTCGCTGCAGGACTCTCCTCCTCTCCCTCTGGCTGCACTTCTCCCTTTCTGCCGCTAGGTGTCACTAATGAAACCATGAGGTGGTCCAGCATGGTCTCCACCACAGGAGCAGACGTGGATGGATGGACTTTATTATTTATCTTTCAACACAGCAGCACCATTTAAAATGAATAAATAAATGTAAAACATCTCAGACTATACCGTCCACAGACAGTTTCAAACATCTAATTAGTATTCCTGGGTTCTCCTGCCTGATGGCAACAGAGAAAAGAAGTGATGGAGAGGATGAGTGGCATCTTCCTCAGCACCGATCGCCTGCTCAGGTCACTGAGAGGACCCAAACTTTTTTTTTTTTGGGGGGGGGGGGGGGGAGCAGTATAACCCTTGTTCTATCCTAGACACTTTAACATTGGGAGTGGGGTCATCTAGACCCACTAGACAGAGCTCTGGATTACAGGAAATCCTCTCCACCTTCATCCACCTTTGTCATGGTAGGCAGAACACCTCAATGGAAGGGGGGGGGGGGTCATCTGGACCCCATATTATAGCACAAGGGTTAAAGGTGAGAAAGTTGAACCAGGTAGAAATACTAAATGTGAGGATGGATTCTTTGAGGGAAATTCTTTAAAAATGTTTAATTTTCTCAAATGACAGACGTTTTTAACCCCTTGTGCTTTCCTATGACCCCCCCCCCCTTCCATTGGCCACAACAGCTGTTCCAATCCAAAAGTTCCTCATTTCAGAAGTCAACTTCTGCCTCCGCTTCTCTTTGGAAGCCGGAGATCCCAGAGAAAACCCACGCATACACGGGGAGAACATGCAAACTCCACACAGAAAGGCCCCCAGTGATGTTGTTTTCCATGTCCCCCAGCCGGGACTTGAACTGGGGGCCTTCTTGCTGTGAGGCAAGAGTGCTAACCACTGCACCACCACCACGTGCAGCCCTTTGTTGAAAGCAATAAAACAAATAGCAATAAAACAAAACAAAAAGTGTGTTTGTTGCTCTTCGATGTGGTCTGTCAGTTGAATGTCAGACTGACGGAGTGGCGCCAAAAGCATCCCTCATGTGGGTTTATGCAATGAGTTCTATGGCTAGAGGAGACACCACGTGGTTCCTCATGGGAGGAGAGCACCGCCATCTTGGTGAGGTCAAGCATGTGAACACATTTATGCAAAATTCCAGTTCATTGTTTGGGTTTCAGCTGCCAAAATCAGAGAAATGAGTCCATGAAGGAGGAAGGCAGAGCATTTCACAGGCATGTTCTATCATTGTTTTCTTTTAATGCTGCAGGGGCTTCAATAATCGTACACATGTTGACATGCATGATGCTGCAGGGCTATTATCAACATGTAGACATGATGTATGTATGATTTGTTGTTGACATAAATGTAAACTTTATTGTGTTAAACCTGTATACAGTAAACTAGGACTCGGCTATTATAGTAATATAGATTTATACATTTCTGACTCAGTGACTGAACTTTTCTTGCAGGTTCTAATGGATTCAGACTTCAGGATAAAGTGGGTCTTAGCTATCATAGAGCTAACCAGATGGATCACTGTGGTTCCAACTGGCAGTACAGTCTGACTGTGTTCAAAACGTTTTGAGGAAACAGATTTTGATAAGAGGCCAGACTGTTGGCTTGAAACTGGCGCCATAACATCTGTGTCACACAAACTGATCACTGACAGGAATGAATCAGTAAATCTATTGTTTTTCTTTGTTTTTTGTATTTTTAAAGGGGAAAATCTGTTGTTGACTTATTATTGATTTATTATCATTTATTATTATTGACCTTTTATTGATTTATTTTGATCATTTAATATTATTATTGACTTACTATTGATGTATTATTATTTATTATTGATTCATCATTATTATTATTGACTTATTGTTGGGCTTTTCTAAATCATTTAAATTACATGTCAAAGGTCTAAAACTTCGAAATGTTCAAAAATTATTTTTAAAAATTGTTATATTTTATTTATTTCTAAGAAGTCCTGCAACAGTGCATTTTCATTAAAGTTTGAGCTTATAAGGCTGACTGTTTCTCTTATTTAGCAGAAACAAATGATGTATATATATATATATATAAAAATTATATATATATATATATATATACATATATATATATGTATATATATATATATATGTATATATATATATATATAGTAATGTGAATATATATATAAATGATATAAAAGCTACTTAGATGCCACTATAGGCTATAGAAATCATTGTCATGTTGGTGCTGATGACCTCACCAAGATGGCGTCGGGCTCCGCCCCCGTCGGCCAGGCTTCTCAAGTGGGCGTGTCTCCTCTAGCGATAGGACTCACGTGGGTTTATGACCCTCCACATTTTAGAGCAGAAATGTTTGCAGACAGACCAGCAGGGGGCGCCACTCCCTCACCAGCAGATGTGATGCTGCCCTCAGCCTCCTGCTTCCTGTGCAGCTAACAGCACAGCCTGCTGCTTAAACGCCGACGGAGTCTTGGTCCTCACAGATGAGGGAGGCTCAGGTGTGTTTATGGAGAGGAGTCTAGAAGCAGACTGGATCATGTTTGGATGCTGGACCTCTGTGCAGGACTCTGCAGACGCTGACCGCCGTCTACATCATAATAATGTCCGGGATTTTTCCTGAATCATCATCATTTTCTGCAAAGGACCGGAAAATATGAAAGAATCTATCAGAGCATCTTCACAGCTTTATCATAAAGCCTTTATGAATAATTTCAAAAAGGCGTTTGACTGCAGCTGCTGGAAGGAATACAGGTTTTGACTGAAATGTTCATAAAACACAGAAAAAAACACTAAAATTAAGATAAAAATAACATGTAGGATAAAGATCCATTTAGTTCCTGAATGATTAAAGTAAACTTTTTTACGAAGGGTTGGACTAACTTTTATGAAGTATTAAATATGAAGTATTATTTGACAGCAGAGCGATTTTCCACCATAACAGAAAATGTCAGCAGTAGGTTGTTTTTTCTGTGGATCTGGATGCAGCTGACGTCAGCAGACCGCGTGTTCGCTGCAGTTTCAGGACTTTCTCAGCTGCTTCTGAACAGAAATAAACATTTGAACAGGGACACATCAGAGGACAGACCATGGGACCTGCTGGCAGACGTACGGAAAGCCTGAAGGGCCAGTAAACCCACGAGATGCTGCTGCATGAGGGAGGTTTTCAGCCAGGATTTGCATCTTTCTCTGCGTTTTTCTGGGTTTGCTCCCACAGACGTGTAAATGTCTGCTGTGTTTCTGGTTTGCTGGTTGGATTAGATGTTGGAAAATCTGCACGCCGTCTCCTAAAGTCACGTGGTTCTTTACTTTCTATATTCCTGAATCGCATCTTCTCTTTTTTAAGGAATCAAAACTGGATTTACATCCTTTTCAGTCTAAATGCTAGAGCTGCTCTTTTCTGCAGAGACTCGATGTATTTCTGACCCAAAACAATAAAAATGCAACAAACCTTTCTGCCTCCAGACCGTCTGTTTTCTGCCTATTTGTTCATCTTAGATGGAAAAGTCCTTCTGAGGGATAATTTATCATTAATTATAGAGTTTAGGAGGATTGAGTCCACGTTAAACTGGTCTCTATTCTTCTACACTGAAACCAGCAGGTCCTGCATGTTTGAAATGACCTTCTTAGGGAAAGGCGCTTTTCTACGCCATCAGAGGTTATGATGGTGCTTTCATACGCCATCATAACCTCTGATGGCGTATGAAAGCACAATTATAACTTCATTCATAAATGTGATGCGTCCCCCCAGGACGGAGAAGATCAGAGTCACTGAGGACCTTTGGCGGCAAAACTAGATGACAGATTGTAACCTACATTATTATTCTGTCAATAAAGTTTTTTTTTTTTTGCCTGGTGCTACTTAGAAATGTAAACTGTATCTACATGAACTGCAATGCATTCAAATATTTACTAATAAAAACATGCAATAGTATCTTCCTGATGAACAGACCAGAGGGCTGGACGCGTAAAAAGGTTCACGTTTCACTGGAACAAAACCTCATGAATCTGGAGCCCAACGTTCCCTCATGCATGAAAAATCCACTGTTATGCAAAAGCCAAAGCCGAACGGCAAAATCTATTACTGAAGGGAGCGTCTGTGATGCAAACGGATCCCAGCAGATGGGAGCCAATGGCGAGGAGGAGGAGGAGGAGGTTGCATCATGCAGCAGGATCCCTGGAGCTGTCAGCTGTGCAGCGGAGCAGAAACAAAGGTTGACCTGCTGGGATTATGCAACGGCCCAGAGAGAGGAAGGCCTCATGGGGGGGGGGGGGGGGCTCATGATGTCACTGAGCTCGACCCGTGTGGCAGACATGAACTTTAGCAGGTTAGCGGTGGTCTGGACATGCTCCACGAAGACGTTAGATGGGGTGTTTGTGGGGGGGTTAAGAGGGGAGTCGACCCCCCCACAAACACCGACTCACATGGAGCTTTCTGTGGTGCAAACACCTTCATCCATGTCTGTTCACACATGCAGAAAGGAGGAGAACAGAGGAAGCATGAATCAGTGCAGCAGAACAGAGCGGCCCGCCATTCATGGATCCACACGGAACCAGCAGGCAGATTCATGAGGACACATCAGCCAAACTCAGTCTGAAACACCGCAGCATCTGTTAGTCAGCGCAGCAGAAAGAGAAGAGGAAGCAGACAAACACCCAAACACTGACGAGACAAAAGAGACGTTAGCGATCAGGAGGACGATGGACGAATGCAAAAACCCTTCAACGGCGTCAGGAACTGGACCCAGACAGCAGGAGACCGGGCTCTGTGTCAGAAAACATTTACTAAATGAACGTAAACACGACAAAAACCCAGAGAGAAACGACACTGGTGACCGAGCAGATGACCAAAAAACATTTCTACTCTGAGGACAAGTTCCTGAAATCAAGAATAAGCTGTGACTGAAACACCAAAAGGAACCGAAACCCAGAACACAACAAAAAAAACAAACTAGAGCTCTCGCTTTGAACAAGCATCTGTTTTAGAGCAGATGAACCTGTTTCTGCACCAACAACAGAACACGAAAACAATCTGTCCAGACAATAGACTGACCCGAGCACAGAGCCCTGTGGTACACCCTGACTGACTGCAGCCGTGCTCAGTGACGCTCCTCAAAGACCGGTTCTGTTCAGACGGCTGCTTCACAGCAGAAAGAACTCTGGTTCAGATCTGACTTTGGAGGAGAGGTGAGGTTAGGAACAGGCCTGTGATTGGCTACAACATCTGGATCAAAGGGGAAGTAAAGTTTTATTACTGCAACCCTGAACTGCAAAGAGTGTTAATGAGGACTGAGGAATCAAACCGCCAACCTGTCCCACCTCTGCTTTACCGCTGGTCCACAGCAGCCCAATGATCACATTTTAAGCCGGAAACATTGATCAGAAGGAAACTACTGGAACAACAGAATCCCAGACAGCAGATGAAGAGTGTGGACGTCAGAGAGATGAAGAGGACAAAAGTGACCTGAAGGTCGTGTCGCTTGGTTTCCGTGTTCTTTGTGTGTTTATTGTACGTCTTATCCGTGGTTCATTCCTGATATATGAAAATTTCACGTAAAGACCACGACTTTTCTCCCCTTTGGACCGATGTTCATATGTGTAACATGATGGTAGAGCAGCTGTTCACTGAGGAACCAGCAGCTTCAGGATCTGAGACGTCCTCTGAGCGTTCCTCTGGCTGACGGACCTGTGACCCACAGTCTGTCCATTGGCCTGGAAAGAGCGTTCTTTATTGCTCTCGTCGCGTTTTGCTTCCACAGGAAATGTCCTGAGCTGTGATGTCATTTGACAGACACTTCTGCTTCAGGACGAGACACGAAGGCAACACATTCATACGGTTATGACCGGGGAGCCAGCCGGACTGTGTGTCCCTGTGTTCAGTAAACCCAACAGCGTCAAAGACGACCACGGCCTGATGAACGTCACGCTGCAGCGTGAAGCTCCAGGACGTTCACATCTCCCTCAGCCTGATTTCAGCTCCGAAAACAAAGACCAGTGACTTTATTTGACGGTTTCACATCCGATCCCCTGTGGGTCATCGTCCTCTGAGCATCAGAATCCTCTGAATCACATCACCTTCAGTGAGTCATTGATCCAAACATCAGTGAGCTGAAAGCAGCAGAACCAGGCCGGACGGGTCGGTTCTGAAGGTTCTGCTCCTCTGTATGGGGCTGGGGACAATTTGGTTTGTTGCCACAGCAACAATGGAGTCTTTCCTCCCCCACAGTAGCTGCCCCCCGGTTTGGCTGCAGATATTTTTGGATGTCTCGGCTCCTGCGCATTACCTCTGCATGAGGAGACGTGCAGATGTGGAAACATGGAGAGGCAGCGTGAGTCGGCGCCAAATCCCACCGGAGCGGATGTAGAAATGTTCTAGTCCACCAAAACACGTAAACATTCCCTTTGCATCTCACTGCTCTGTAGAAGAGAGGAGGTTTGAGTCCTGTGAGGCTCATTGGCTGGTTTTTTCCAGAGAAACCTTCCAAAAGGCTGGATGTTGCTGTTCTAGATGAACTGCAGACTTGGTGGATGAACGATTCCCTCCATGTCTGTCCTGACGAGTCTGTAAAGGGGGAGGAGGAATCTCTTTGGAGGTGAAGCAGCGGCATTCAGTGCAAATAAAGAAAACATGAAATATAATAAAACAAGCCAACAAGTGAATCCTTCAGGAAATGAAAGACGGATGAGAGGGAAGTATTGAAACTGTCTGCAGAGCTCAGGTCTGACATGCTGATCAGTGGGAGGTTCAGGAGCGTTTGGAGGATTTCACCTCCTCCTTCTATCACCGTTCAGGCTTCAAACGTTTGAACGGCTACTCTTCAGAACCTGCTAAAGTGTCTCTAATCGTTGTAATCTTGATTTGACCCTCAGCAGAAGAGGAATGTTCTGTGGAGTTCCTCAATGACAAGAGTTCTGATGGAAAAGAAACTGTTATTTTGAGGCTGAGAATCCAGTCTGGAAGAACCTCTGGAGTGTGCCGTCAGTCCCACCAGGTGGAGACAAACCTTCTCCTCTGCAGGAGCTCTGGGTTCATCCAGCCTGCCGGATGTGCACGGAAAGTCTGACCTACAGGCCGAATGGACCGGCGGTCCATGCCTTCTGCTCTGTGAGATGCAGCACTGATGGAAGCAGAACACTGCAGAACCTGAACCTGAACCAGAACCAGAACCAGTGCAGGCTGACGTGTGAAAAACTCCCCGTCTGACTGCAGCCCTGCAGGAAGCTGCACGTTCCACCTG
Source organism: Oryzias curvinotus (assembly GCA_023969325.1). Taxonomy (NCBI): domain Eukaryota; kingdom Metazoa; phylum Chordata; class Actinopteri; order Beloniformes; family Adrianichthyidae; genus Oryzias; species Oryzias curvinotus. Next base: position 1,376,928 of record CM043727.1, read on the forward strand.
GTCCAGAACCTGCAGGAGCAGTTCTGAGCATCGTCTGGTGCTGAGAGGCTGCTGTTCACCAGAACCCGGCAGGTGCACGGTGTTCGACCACACCTTCACATGCTCCCACCTTTGAGCCTCCGTGTGGGAGGTGGTCTGCTTTGGAGGAACTGGTCTCTGAGTTAAAGTGTGGAGGATTTTCCACACACGGCAGGAAGACGTCAAACCTGCTTTTTGTCTCTAAAGGTGCTTCTTCTTTTGACATCACCTGATGGAACCTGAACCCAGACCAGTTCTTTAAAAATAGACACTGGAAGTGCGGCCCTCGTCTGTTTAGTCATGACTCCGTGGTTCTCCTTTCATTCCCGCAGGTTCTCCTTTGTTCTGTCGGAGGAGAAACCTTCTCAGCTGCAGAGGACTGGATTCACTGATGAGCATCTGGAATGTTCTGGATAACATGGATGATAACATTTAGGGTTTTCCTTTTTGTGTTGCTTTGACACAACCTCAGTTGTTAACGGTTACACTTTTGTTGGTAGAGACCGTAGTCTGATGAGCACTGTGGGAATCCAGGAAGACTCTTATTATGAGAGTGAGGTTCTGATCTGTTGTGTAGGATTACATGTTATTATCCCTCAGTAAACACTAAGGAGACGCTGCGGCAGGCAGATGAACGGTGACATCTTTCGGGTTTTCAAGGGGGCGCCCTTCTTCTTCGATGTTTCACTGACATCTCCAGAGGGTTCAGCAGTGAATCCAAGCTCCCCAGATTCACCCCCATCAGCCAGCAGACATTTGGAGGCCCAGGTCCGGTCCTTCCTCTTGATCCACAGCCACTGACTCCCCTTCTGAGCTGCCCGGGAGAGGTCTCGCAGTCCCATCTCCCCAAGTGGCCTGGGTGTTGAGGTGGCTGCAAACCCCCTGCAGCCTACTTCCACTGGGCGTACCTTCACACTCCAGCCTTGCTCTTTGGCGTCTGCTGCGAGTTCGGCATTCATAGGCCTCCTCTACTGCACCCTCCCAGGGTACTGTGAGGGTACTATGATGGATGCGAGCTTGAGCGTGGATGACCACAGTACAAGGTCTGGTCCCAGGTTGGTGGATGCAATCTCCTGTGAAAAGCAGAGTTTTCTGTCCAGGTCTGCCAGCATTTTCCAGTCCAGTGCTCTACCCTGCTGTACTGGTGATGTTGAAGGTGGCTTGGCCCTCACGTGGGTTTTGCATCCCACAAACATGTGCCTTCAATGTCTCCAGGTAGGTGTCTAGTAGAGACCAAGACCCCTCCTCCTCTCCTGCACGCATCCCACGATGCCATTGGGGTCCCCTTCCTCCCAGTAGCCAGAATGGGTGCTGCTTTGGCGACAAGTTAGTCACAAGTAACTTGCAGTGTCATCTTCAACCTAACCTTGGCACACTTGTACTCCTCTACCAAACTGGATAAGGGTAGGTCTAAAACCCTGCCATAGACCCCAACAGTCCGGAGGCACCTGGAAAGGCCAAGCCACTTTCTGGCACAGGCATTTGGGAGTCGTCCGTACTGGATGCACCAGAGCTTCAGTTTACCTCTGTCGATGTTCTCTAGGCAGCTGGCTATGTCCTTTCTGCTCCACGTGTTTTTTATCCCTGAGGGAAGCATCAAGGGACTGCATTAAAATCACTTGTATAAGTAGAGATTTCTGTCTTTTGGGTTTTGGTCCAGAAGCTCAAATGCCTTCAGAAAGCAGAACAGCCAGCAGAATAGACCAGAACCGAGCCAACATGAAGGTCATCAAGTCCTTGTCTCAGATTATTTAACGCTTGACCCCTTCAGTCACCAAGCGTTTAAGAACAAGACATCATCTGCATAGAGGGTCATTTTTTCATCACTTTCTGAGTCTTCTTTGTCTGATTCTCTACATTTGCTTTAGTAAAACAAACAGACCAGCGCAGTAAAGAATGTGAGATGTTTACATTTCTTTTAGGTAACCAGCTTTGTGATGTGCACAAATGTTAAATTCCTGTTCATGTATTTTTATTAAAACTGTTTTTTTAACCCGTTTAGCAGAAAGATTGGGTTCTAAACTGGAAGGCCCGGTTCCGTCCTGCATGCAGTGTCCGCTCCATAAAAGGTGTGAACTGCAGCGACAGAACCCAGGGCGTCCAGATGGCAGCACCGACCGTCTTTGAGTTGCAGCAAAGCTTTGGTTGGTCTGGGTCTGAGGCAGCAAACCGGACTTCAGAACCCGAGCTTACCCACCAGCCAAGGTTTTCCCTCCACTGGATGAGCAAAGAACCACATTCCATCCCTTTGGTGGGCTCAGACTGTCACCATGTCTGCTCCTACATGCACTCTGCCTGCAGGACAGGCGTCAGTGCACACTCTGCTGCGATAAGATAGCGAGTGCAGAAGCGCTTTTCCTGCAGCCCTAATGAGAAGAGGCGGAGGAACAATGCAGGGATGGAGTTGAGCGAGTCTGGAAGCTGCCTCCATGAGCAGCCCAGCAGCGTGGCGGTACAGGCCCCTGCAGCCCTTTAGTCTGCAGAGCTGGGATCTGTGGAAGGAGCTGCAGGCATCGGTTGGGTGTTTTGAGGCTCCACACTGACGTTGTTTGTACTGTAAATGTTTTGGAATGCTGTGCATGAGATTACCAGCTGACTCATGTTATGCCTCTGAATGACCAGTTTGTTTGGTGGCGGCGACGCACGTTGAGCAACATAAATCCCGTTTATGTAATTAGAGGAGGGAGAGGCTGCTCACAGGAGGGGAAGTTCTGTGCGTGTTTGGAAGGTTTAAGGGTTTAAAGCGGGTTCGTTGTCGTCATGGCGGTGAGAGGGACTCAGCCTGGAGTTACCGAACTCTGTTAGAGAGCTGTCTTGTAAATAAAGGTTTGTTTTGAAGATAACAGTTCTCTGAAAACAAAACATCTGATCCTCTGCTCCACAAAGCGTCTCAGTGGAGCGGATCTCCTCCAGGAGGCCCGTTAGGGCTTCATCAGAGCGGGGCGGAGAACCTGTGACCTCACACAGGCTGAAGAGACCCTTCAGGCTCCTCCCACATCTCAGGGCACAGCAGCTTCTGTGCATTTCCTCATGTCTAGAGGCCAATGGGATGTAAATCTGGCTGCATGGAAACCTTTCCCAGACTCCCTTCCACTCAGTGAGCCGGCTGGTGGACCACGGCCAGCCACCTCCTCCACCAATCAAGACGAGCAGACAGGTCCAACCATCTGCCGAAGGGGAGCAATGATTATCCCCCACTGCTCCCCCCTCGTCACTTTGCCTCAGCTGGCCCGTGTCCAGACTGTGCCGCAGGAATGCCGGTGCGGGTTAGCACACCAGTGGAGCTGAGTTTTAATGAGCCGGTTTCCCAGGAGACCAAACGGGTCGGAGCGCCGCCAAAAGAGGCCTTTCAGCCCTGCTCCCCTCCAAGTGAGAGCTGCTGCTAAGAAGCATCTCCTCCATCAGGACACAGGGGGGTGGTCAGGTCCGTCCTGGGGGGTCAGACAGGTCACACAGGAAAACAAACGCAGCCAGAGGAGAGGCATCAGCCGGACTCCAGCAGAGGCAGAGACACTTTCATCACCTCTGCAGGAGCAGATCTGCTGAAAAAAACAGAGTGGAGAAAATACCGGTTATGCTGGAAAATGAAACCAGTTTTATTTAGTGATTTAATGTATTTCTCCAAAAGGAGCAATGGATAAACCTGCAGACAGGAAACCATCAGGATGAATTTCAAGGGGAGAAAAACTCAAACTAACACTAAAACTAAAAACGACTGGTGTTGAGTCACCAGAGTCAGAAAAGGACGTGGGATGAAGGGAGACGGGTGACGTCCTCCTGACACTTCATTTGTTCTGAACGGCTCTGAAACCCACATTCACAGGACAACTGTCGGGTCATCGCCCCCCCCTCAGTGTGAACATGGAGGTCTGTTGGTCTGTGGTGTATTTTCAGCTGAATCCATGAGACCGGCTGTCCGCTGATGTAAAGTCAGGTTCACATCCGGATTTTCTTGACATTAAAATGATTTATTCATATCTGGAAACGGACATGAGGTCTCCATAGCTCCATAGCTCTTCTGTGTGTTTGCTGGACTCACCTGGACAGGACCCGCGACGGGAGGAGGACGAGCTGTCTTCATCAGGAGCGTCCAGAGGGTGTCCATCACAGACCTTCATGGAGATTTACCAGCCTGCCCTGCATAGCGGCCTCTCAGCTGTGTGACAGGAGCTGGCTTTCATCAACACGTATGTGTTTGCAGGTTATGTAACCAGGATTCCTTTGGAAATAGAAACACATGAATGTTCGTCCAGAGCTGTGCCAGCGTCCCATTCATGAACCGATCACCTGTAATGTAAGAAATGACGGCAACAATGTTCCCGTCAATGTTTCCTGCAGTGTGGAGAACGGAAACTTTCCTCCCTGCAGGCCGTCACGGCCACAAAGTGGGTCAGCGCAGCACGATGAGGACTTTTCCTCTGAAGGGCCCCCACTGCCGCAGCTATGAGGCTCTGTTCCCATGACGAGATATAGGAATGTTCCACCTCCGTTCTGCTCCGACCAGCAGCTGGAAGGAGAACAGGCGTGGCCGTGATGTCTTCAAACACCAGGACATGTAGATGCCATCCAGGAGCCCAACTCATGACGGATTACCTGCTTCAGGTGTGTCCAGCCAATCAGAACATGTCCGAGCAGGGCATGTTGGGAAACATGCAGGAATGTGGCCGTCGAGTCGAGGATTGAGCCGCTCTGTCACTAGTTACTCTGTAAAAAATCCTGTAGTACTTATTTATAATCCAGTGATCAAAATAAAATTGATGTCTTTTTTTATACACCAAATGCACCTAAAGTCAAGCTTTGATTTGGCAGCTTGGTTTTCCTACATTACAATCTGCTTTTTCTTGCCCTTTTCTGCTAATGAAGCGTCTGCTTGTTACTTTTAAACAGCAGGCAGTCGTTTCTCTGTCACACTGACTGCTTTCACTTGTCTAGAGTTTTTGCAGCTTCCTTGTATGAACATTCAGGCCCGGACAGAGCAGCCGATGCTCCTCCAAACACCGTTTTCAGAGGACTTCTGCCCTCTTAGTGTGAAAACAGAGAGGCTGATCAGAGGAGCTGCAGAAAAGGCCCTGAAGCCTCTACAGCACAGACTCTCTATGAATCGCTTTATTCTAAGCCTTAAGTCTGTTGAGCTCCTCCCCATCACATGTAAAGAAAGCTTAAAAGGGATCAATTTAGCCTCAGGTCTGCAGGTTTTGCTGAGAGCTTCAAGCGGCCTCTGCTGCAGTGTTGATGAGTTTCCCCTCACCGACATGAGAGCAGAAAGCCGTGCTTTCATCCGCAGTTATCGATCTTCATGAATCCATCCGAGCTGCCGCTCCGACATCCGCTGGCACTCGTGTGAGAGCTTCCCTCCAACCGCCGAACGGCCGCGTGGCTTTGCTCCTCTCAGCCTCTAATCTGATCAGGACCAATTTTCTCAGCCACCTCTGGCTCCGCGTTGGACGTCCCGCAGGATGAAGGATCTCTCAGAGGCTTCCAGAGGGCACGGAGGGTGAAGCCAGCAAAGGAACACACAAGTGACAACAGTGCAGAGCCAGAGAACCCAAAGACCAGCTCCAAACTCACTTCCATTTGAGGGTTCTCCTGTCTGGAAAACCTCCTTTTATATCAAACATTAACCATCGTTAAAAACCCATAAAAAGAATCAGGTCTCTGGGCTTATTTAGCAAAACTGCAGGTGTGTCTTTAAAATGGAGCCAACTGCCATCTTGGTGCCCCTCTGCCTCAGCGGGCCGCACTGCTGGCACGTGAGCGCTCCTCTCAGGCCGCCGTGCCTGCAGCGCATCAGCGCTCAGATCAGGAGTTCAGAGGACAAGCGGATTAAGCTGCAGGATTTCCAGCAGCTCAGAGCTGCTATTCCCGTCCAGGATGACGCTGCTGCTCTGCAGGCTGCCCGAGAGGCCGAGGGACCCAGCGTGTGCCGCTTCCACTCTAGCAGGTTCACCTCCTCACACCTTCAGTTTGCACCTGAAAACACGGACATTAGAGGTCCTTCTGCCTGAACCTTTGACCTCAGCCAACAAACCCGGCTGACGGATCATCACTCACATCTAAATGCATAAATATAACGTTAAAAAAAGCCTGAAAGTAGAAGTGATGAAAAGGCTGTGGAATCTGCCAAACCATCACACCTCCACCTCTGTGCTTAAAGGTGTTTCTGCTGCATGGAACCTAAAACCAGAAGCGTGCAGCGGTCGTTCTCCAGACCGTCCGTGGTTTGTTTGGATCACTGAACCTCAGCCACACGTCATCGTCAGGGAAGCTGTTTTCCTCAGATTTTCTCTGTTTTGTGATGACCACAAACATTCACAAGAATCAAATCCGTTTCTTGGAGCATTGTGGGTAATTGACTGAGATTCTGTTTGGGACGGTTCTCCTCATGAAGACGTTCTGCTGGCGTAAACAGCTAAACGGATTTGACCTCTGTCATCAGTCCAGAACTGTCCGGAGCAGAACCGGGACATGGGAGGCTGATGATCCGTTCTTGACGGTGAAGAACCTGCAGGAAGCAGCAGTGCGGTGGTGCCGCGTGTCCTCGCTGCCATGGTAAAACGATGCTCTGAGAGGCCAAAGGGACTGAAAGGTTATTCAAACTGCGATTTCCTGACGGAACCCGCTCCAACTAAAGACAAACATGTCTTTTTCTTGGGGCGGGGCGGACCTTCATGTTTTTGGACGTTTGTGTTCCCTCATCCTCACGTTCAGGACTCTCCTGCCCAACAGGACGCTTTGATTTGCGTTTGAGCGGCTTGTTTACGAACGTCCTGCAGAACCCAAGCTTCAGGCGGTTCTGCTGAAGCCGTTTTGGTCTCCAGCTGAACGTCCACACAGGCGGCTTCAGCCCGCCGGGATGAATCAGAGCCCGCCGCCCACCTCCCTGACAGCCACTCTTACTCATTTCCTCCTCCTCCTCCTCCTCCGTCTGCCGATGGAGCAGCCAGAAACTCCACAGAGCCTTTCTGTGATTCAGCCGGATCCTCTGCTGCCTTCACTGCTGGGGGGCCGGCAGCGGCGCGCAGCACAAGCAGAAACGGTGCTTCCTGTTCTGCTGCCAGCTTTTTATAATCCAGCGCCTGGATTACGTGAGAACCTGCTTCTGACATGCAGCAGAAAGCACGGGCTCTTCCACAGACATCTGTTCATAGACATCTTTCCCATAACGCTCTGCTAATTCTGACTAATGAGAAGACTGAAGACTCAGATTAAACTTCCCGTCCACGAATCTGCCGTCAAAGAGGGAAGTGAGGCCCAGCAGAGCCATGTGACTGAGCCATGGGTTATGCAACACGTCTGAGAGGAAGCAGCTCTGCAGCAGCAGCCTGTGTTCCACTCTGCTCCTTTACAATAAAAAGATCCTGAAAATGTGAACAAAAAATGCAGAAAACACGTTGAAAGGCGTCATCCACACAGATAAATCCCTTTCTGGCACGGAGCACCTGATGTTTGCAGCGTCATCATGTCAGCTGCCTGCAGGAGGACTTCAGTCCGCCGGCTGAGCCCGCCCGGACCGGGCTTTTGTCCCGTGCTCCAGCTCGCTCCTCAAGCACTCTGCCAGTCGGGAATAGTTCTTCTGTTAGTCGGTTCAACCTGCAGGAACATGGACCCACGCTTGCCTCTGGACACCAGAACACAGGGGGCTGGTCTCCTAAAAGACGCTGCATCAGTTCAAGAAACTCAAAGGATGTTTTGCTGAAGAACATTTATTGTCTGGTCTGAAAAAAAAACACACACCTCCCTTTGGGATTTTGTTCTTTGGTATCTTAAAATGTTAAGAAACATTGGAGAAAGGAATGTGGGCTGGGAACAGATTCTCCCATCATACCGCACTCAGAAACCGAAAGTCAACCTCTTCCTGCCAAAGAAAAACTGCTGCCGGCATTTAAATCAAAGAAATCTAAATATTCCACCAACTCAGAACGCTTCTGTAAAGTGAGTTTATATAAGAAGGAAAGCATGAAATCTCTCCAGGGATTAATCCTAATCTAATCTGCCCAAATGAACGTCTGTCTGGACGCCAGGCGCTCCTGCTGGATTTGTTACTGAAAGGTTCTGCTGCAGGGCGTCATGTTCTGGGTTTCGTGGCGAAGGTGAGGTATCCCGTGTGACCGGGTAGTTCTCTTGGCGGCGTGGTCGTCTTTATGCTGATGGCGGTCTGGCAGGGAGCAGGAGGAGGAGCCTCCATGGCGTCCGGCTCAGGATGAGCGGAGCAGTCTGGACCGAAGTCAGGCAGCGGCAGGGAAACGGTCCTGACGTCGTGGACCCTCAGCAGAACCTCCAGGGTGTTGATCTCCTCAAAGCCGTGGTCCGTGAGCGCCTCGGCCGTCCTCTGAACCTGCTCAATGCAGGGGGAGAAGGAGCACAGCCGGCCTCCTGCAGGAGACCACAGAGAACGATCAGGACCCCGCAGCCCCCAGAATGACCCCCGTTCTTCAGCAAACAGCTGAATCCACAGACGCGTTCAGAGGAGCAGACTCACACAGAAAACCAGGAAATATCATGGAACCATCATTTCAAACTGACCGTTCAAATACAGCAGCCATAAACACAGGAATCAGGACTAAAAAGGAGGAGAGACTGAGGAGAATCACTTAACAGAGAAAAGAAAGTTCAGATTTCTAGAAAGCCAAACCTTTAAAGTGTTTGGTTGTGTGTCTAAAGACTGCAGACGGACTGCAGACAGACTGCAGACAGACCGCAGACAGAGCTGCAGACAGAGCGCAGACAGACCGCAGACAGAGCTGCAGACAGACCGCAGACAGAGCTGCAGACAGAGCTGCAGACAGACCGCAGACAGACCGCAGACAGAGCTGCAGACAGACCGCAGACAGACCGCAGACAGACCGCAGACAGAGTTGCAGACAGACCGCAGACAGACCGCAGACAGAGCTGCAGACAGACCGCAGACAGACCGCAGACAGAGCTGCAGACAGACTGCAGACAGACTGCAGACAGACCGCAGACAGAGCTGCAGACAGAGTTGCAGACAGACCGCAGACAGAGCCGCAGACAGAGCCGCAGACAGAGCTGCAGACAGACCGCAGACAGAGCTGCAGACAGACCGCAGACAGAGCTGCAGACAGAGTTGCAGATAGACCGCAGACAGAGCTGCAGACAGACCGCAGACAGAGCTGCAGACAGACTGCAGACAGAGCTGCAGACAGAGCTGCAGACAGAGCTGCAGACAGACCGCAGACAGAGCTACAGACAGACTGCAGACAGACTGCAGACAGAGCTGCAGACAGAGCTGCAGACAGACCGCAGACAGAGCTACAGACAGACTGCAGACAGACCGCAGACAGAGCTGCAGACCGACTGCAAGGCAGAACTATAGACAGACTGCAGGACTGTCTACTGTATTTCTTGCAGTCTGCAGACTGAGCTGCAGACAGCAGCTGGAACCCAAACACACAAACGTGGACTGCAGACATTTTGTCAGTCATGTCAGTATTTTAACAGTCTGCAGGCAAAGCCGGCCTGTTATTTCACCTTGTTTACAGCCGTGGAGAGCCTATTTGGTTTAATGTTGCTCATCTGTAAACGTTTATGGTGTCTGCACTTTTACAGAGTTTCCTGGGACTGTATCACCTTTACTTCACGATGGCCATTGCGTCAACACTAAGCCACATTACTGACCTCCCACCACTGTGCTCGACAGTGGGACTTTTCTTAAATGACTTTAAAATGTCAGTTTTCTTAAATGTCTGCCCACGTGTCAAACGTCTCAGTTGGAGGATGACGGCAGAAGTTCAACAGCAGCTGGCGTGTTTGTGCATGGTCTTCCTTATTGCTGTGCAAACAGCCATGCATCGTCAGACTGGACTTTGTCCACTTTGTTGGTTCTGATGGACTACAACCAGGTGAGTGAACCCACCTTCCCCTAATCACTGAGGAGTGCAGCCTTCAGATGAGCCAAATCTACTTTTAAAAGCTTTTGATCGTCACTTTAATCAGTTTTATGATGGAAAATGCATCCAAAGGTTGAAGGTTTATGAGGAAAACCTGATAGGAAATGACACTCATGCATGTTGAACCCAGAAGAACTCTGCAGTGAAACACAACTCAGGTCTACAGGGGGGCGGAGCCTCCATTGTTTCTGGTAAACATCACTTTGGTCTCCAGCCCGTTTCAGATAGCAGCCGTTCCTCTGGAAAACAGCACAATCACTCGCACCACAGCAGCTTTTATGGTCTCTGAGCAACCGGGACAATCTCACAGGCGGCGGTCAGGACGGTCATCACGCAGGGAGACTCCTCCCCCTATCCATACCATAAAAAACACCAGGCACAGCTCTTCAACTGAGGGTTCACAGTCCACAGATTGCTGCTTACATAACACCACTTGTGTGTGTGTGTGGGGGGGCTGTTAAGATTTGGGTCCTCCTGAAGGAGGAGATGAACAGAGATCCAGGCTGCAGGCCAGAACCTTTGGAAAACTGCTGCTCCACATAACTGCAGACACTGCTGAAGGAACTTCAGTTAGGAAATCCTGGAGCAGGTTTCCTAAAACTATGATGCTCTGAAGTAACCGATTACGGAACCGAAAAGACAAAGAGCCTAAAAAACATTTCAGATTAGAGGTTAAACATAATCTGATTAACAGGAATAATTCAGTGCAGCTCCACAGTTCTGAACTGCTGGCTCCTCTGCCAGTTCAGACTCATTGATTTATGCTCCAGTGCAACTCCAGCAGCAGTTCCCGTCATGAAGACCATGGCTCCGCCTCCTCCGTGGGGCGGTTCCTTCAGCCCCTGAAGCTTGAGCGGAGCATTCTGGGTTTCTCCAAACATCCAGTGTGAGCGCTGGGAGGGACGTTGAGTCTTTCCGTATGGACTCTGCTCGCAGCAATACCCAGTATGGTCATGGGACCGCTCCCACGGCGGCGATCTGGCAGAACTTTATTTATCCGTGTGTTTGCATGTCGGCGCCAACAGCTCGGGAAAAAACTGCAGCAGCGGCACCATAAAAGGGGAGATGGGGGAGACGCGGGGAGGCATCCTCCCTCCTTCTACACCCTTCTGCACATGAAAAACTCAAAATCCTGAAACGAATCCTTTCTGTAGAACAAAGGCAGAGCGGTTCATCTACCGCCAGTAAAGATGGTCGTAGACTTACCGTTCCTCAACTCATCATGGACGCTCTACACTTTAAATATTTACATTTCACTATTTAGGAAGATCTCATTTTAGACTGTGGTGTTTTCAAAGCAAACGTCTTTAACGACTGAGATCCTGTGGAGAAACTGCAGAGCGACTCTGGGTGAGGGACGTGTCTTTTGGTTGGGTTTGCCGTCACTTCCAGGAGACAAGACAGAAGCGGACCGACCCGCCTGGAAAACCGTCACTGCTGCATTTTCTGACACCAGATAATCTCCAGCGTTACCTCCTTCTGCTCCTCCTCTCCACTTTGATTCTGTCTTTAGAGCATTCGCTCTGAAATGAGCCGCACCAGAGTTCACTACCAACTAATCCTAGACCAGAGTTTAACACCAAGTGATCCTAGACTAGAGTTCACTACCAACTGAACCCAGACTAGAGTTCACTACCAACTGAACCCAGACTAGAGTTCACTACCAAACGATCCTAGAACAGAGTTCACTACCATCTGAACCCAGACCAGAGTTCCTAGACAGACCAGAGTTCACTAGTTTGGTCGGCTGACTGCAGGAGGGAAATAGTGGTTTGGTTTAAATCCTACAGTCTAAAATTCTTCCAGATGTTGTTCTCATACGTTGTTGTGACTTTCAGACATCACTTTAATGTCAGTATTCCAATTTCTTAAGACCAGTTGTTAGCTAAGCGTCAGAATAACTTTCTTACAGGTGAGGATCATGAAAACATGTCTGCCGTGCAGAGAAGGTTCACTGCTTCAGAGTCTTTCTTTGAGTGTCTTGTGAGTTCTGCATCCTGAAGCTTCATGGTCCACCAACACCTCCATGGTAATTTAAGGTTAGCTCAGGGCGCTGACCTCTAATGAATTAGTAATCAGGTAAACCTCTGCACCGACCAGGAAGATGCCTGGACATGCTGGTTGTCATGGAGACGTGCTGTTGTGCTGTCTCTGTACCGGAGGACTGACAGGACCTGGGTGGAGTGGCCCTGTGGGAGGTGCAGGACGTGAAGGTCAGGCTTCTTTTAAATGTCTTGATCCTGCTGTGTTGGTCAAGACGGACGAGCGGCGGGAGGCAGAGGCGAGCCTCAGAATGAGAAGAAGGACATTCACAGCAGCTTGTTGAGGAGAAACATAAGAGGCTAAAGATGGAGACCAGAAGAGAAGATGGAGGATGACAGACTGACGTCTGCTCGTTCAGAGTCCTCTACGCTGGAAAAACCAACGTTACATGAACCACAAAATGTCAGATCCTTTCAGCTCATCTATAAAATGACAACAGATCTCCTCATTTCCAGAGGAATCCTCCATCAGAGCACAGGGAAACCATTTGGACCTGCTAACATTCATGTTTGTTCGTCCACAGAGAGCTGGTTCAGCACTCACTTTGATGCAAAGACAAATCAATGTCTGGTGCTCTGAGAGAGACCAACGGCTCTGCTCACTAATGATCCAGAAGGTTCCAGCACCTACAGGATCCAGAGGCCGTTTGGATCCACGTGGATTCGCTCATGACGACACTAAATACCCGATGGAACCTGAAGTTTGCTCTTCCTCACATCCTCTGTGCTCCTGTGAGACAGAGATCTTCTAACTGAATGTTTACGTGTCCGTCCTGGGGGTGCAGGAGGGCTGCAGGCAGGGGGGCAGGCTTGCCAATGTGTCTCCCTATTATACATTTGGTATAACAAACAATGATGTCAGACACTCCTTGAAAATCAAAATGGCTTTATTAGTTATGAGGAAAAGAACTTCAGGTTGCAAAATGAAACGTGAAAGCAGATCTCGACGCTACGTAGCTATGAAGTTGTCCAAGCACTGTTAGCGTAGTGTGACGTCATCATTAGTCACAGGACCATGATCAGTTGTTGTAGGCTGAATACGTTTGGTACCTACACCAGCTCCAGAGGAGGGACATGTTGAAGGTTTCTGGCATCTGCACAGCAGGCCAGTCATGGAGGGAAAGAAGTCAGTGTTCTGCAGGAAAATGTGTGCTGCGCAGGTCATCACCCAGTCACCAGACCACCCTGACTGATTCCACATCCCAAAAAAAGCACAGCAGCTTAGTGACACTATTTTAGGCTGCATCAAAGCAGCAGTGAACATGCATTTCTGTGAGCTGTACTGAAAAACCTCCAGCTGGCATTTACTGTTGTTGAGGTTGCAGTGGGCTAGAGTCCTGTGGGTATTACACTTTCTGTGTGCACATGTTCCTTACCATGCTTCTTCAGAGCAGCCTTGGCGTGTCCCACCGCCTCCCACGGGCTGGGGATGTCCAGGAAGACGGCGTCCGCCGCTCCCGCCACTCCGAAGCCTTCCTTGCACACGTCTTGGTTCCTGACGGTGACCAGATGACTAACGCGGTGCTCCCTGAACTCCTCGGCCGCCTTCTCCGCCCGCTGCTGGTGAAACTCCACCGTGTGCAGGTGACCTGTGGGGGCTATGGTGCGCAGGATGGCGTGGGACAGAGAGCCACTGCCGGTACCTAAAGGTCCATGGAGAAGACGGGACCGGGCCAAAGAAAAACACAGGGAACCAAGTATGAAGTCAAAGCATTGACTCCACTGTACTCCCCTGTACTCCCCTGTACTTTCCAGCACTCCCTGTACTCCCTGTACTCTCCAGTACTCCCCAGTATTCTCCAATACTCCCCTGTACTTCCCTGTACTCCCCGTACTCTCTGCACTCTCTGTACTCCCTGTACTCCCCTGTACTCCCTGTACTCCCCAGTATTCTCCAATACTCCCCCGTACTTCCCTGTACTCCCCGTACTCTCTGTACTCCATGTATTCCTTGTACTCTCTGTACTCCCCTGTACACCTCTATACTCTCTGTACTCCCCCTCATACAGGACAGTAACTCTGGTTTAGGAAATGCACAAACATTAAAACACCAAATAGACGTAAATGACGTAAAAGTCCCCCACAGTAGAGTCCGTCTAACATGAAGTTGAAACAGAACATCTGAAGGACAGATTCATCGAGTCCTCTGGAGCTGGAAGCAGATTTTCCTCTGCAGCCTGAGTTTGTCACAGAAAAGCGGGACATCTGGGCGCTTGTGCAGGAGGAATAACTGTAAATGCTCTCCTCTGTTCTGACTGAGTGTCTGCAGCTCACAGCTGTTCACACTCCCACGCCTCGGCTCTCCATCACGCCACATGTGCAGGAGGAAAGCCGTTTTCCTGCGGCGGTCGCGAACAAGCCGGGCTGCGGACGCTTTGAGAGCGAGGGAAGGGACAGGAAGGAGGAGCCGCATCGCTCATGTGACTTGCAGGAAAAAAAGGTTCAGGACGAGCAGCAGACCCCACGCTCCACTCAGCCTCTTGTTCTTCTGACGTTATGTCACCGCCGCCTTTGTTGGCGAGCCCACAAAGAGGCCAGTGTTGTGCAGCTGCAGAGAACTTCACAACTGGAGGGGATGGGGAAGAACGGCTTATAAAACAGCAGCAAATGGAAAAGTCAGGATGGTTTGTGACGGTTGCTGCAGGGTTGGGAATAAACGGACGTCAGCAAAGAAAGAAAAGGTTAAGGACGTTGCATAAGCAGATCTCTGAGAGCAGAGCCAGGTACTCCGCTGATTACAAGCTGCTCTGACCTCTCAGTGAACAAGTCTTTATAGAGTAAATGATTTATTTTATCAGCGCCGTGTCCATACTTTAGCGTTTACTGTACAGGAGGATTTTAACGCAGTGATGAAGAGGAATTCTCCGATGAAGACAGCAAACAGCTAACATACCAAACGGACGACAGACCAACAAAGTTAACAGGATTATTCAGTCCACCTCTGAGCGGCAACAATGTGTTTGTTTGTGAGATGAAGGCCTCTGTTAGCGTGTTCAGGTCAGGCGGTTGAGTTTGTAGACTGCGTTCCCTCACTACAGCCGAGCCTGTATGCTGTCATCAGTGAAGGTCTGTGCAGATGTAATCAGCAGGCTTCATGAGTGAAATACTGTCACCACTTCCCACTCAAACTGCCGTCTGTCTGACAGGAACAGCCATCCTGACGAAAATGCAGTTTTTGGTGTTTTTAACGCGTTCTTGTGGCAATTTCTGATGGTGGACGACATATAGAAAGAAAATGATGCGTAAAACGGCATTTCTGAGTATTTCTTTATTCAAATCACTGTGAATCAGCCAATCAGATGGCAGCAGCTCAATGCATGTATGTAGTCATGGTCCAGACGATCCAGTGCAGCTCAAACCAGCATCAGAATTAGGAAGAAAGGTGATTGAAGTGACTTTGAACGTGGTTGTTGGTTCCAAACGGGCTGGTCTGAGGATTTCAGAAACTGCTGATCTACTGGGATTTTCACCCACAACCATCTCTAGGGTTTACAGAGAATGGTCAGAAGAAGAGGAAATATCCAGAGAGCAGCAGTTCTGTGGGTGAAAATGTCTTGTTGATGTCAGAGGTCAGAGGTCAGACTGGTTCCAGCTGATAGAAAGACAGCAGGAACTCAAAGAACCACTGGTTCCAACCGAGGTCTGCAGGAGAGCATCTCTGAACCACAACACGTCCAACCTGGAGGCAGATGGACTACAGCAGCAGAAGACCACAGCGGGTACCACTGCTGTCAGCTAAGAACAGGAAACTGAGGCTACAATTCACACAGAATCACCAGAACTGGACCCTAGAAGATGGAAGAACGTTGTCTGGTCTGATGAGTCTCCATTTCTGCTGAACCATTCGGATGGTAGGGTCAGAATTTGGCCTCAACAACATGAAAGCATGGATCCATCCTGCCTTGTATCAACGGTTCAGGATGGTGGTGGTGGTGTCATGGTGTGGGGGATATTATCTTGGCACACTTTGGACCCCTTAGTACCAGTTGAGCATGGTTCCAACCCCACAGTCTACCTGAGTATTGATGCTGACCATGTCCATCCCTTTCTGACCACAGTGTTCCATCTTCTGATGCTACTTCCAGCAGCAAAAGGCTCCATGTCAGAAAGCTGGAATCATCTCAGACTGGTTTCTAGAACATGACAATGAGTTCTCTGGACTCAAACGGCCTCCACAGTCACCAGAACCCAGTAGAGAACCTTTGGGATGAGGTGGAACGGGAGACCAGCATCATGGATGTTCAGCAGACAAACCTGCAGCAACTGATGCTGTCATGACAACATGGACCAAAGTCTGAGGAATGTTTCCAGAAGCTTGTACTAGCAAGATGGACCTAATTAAGTGGCCGGTGAGCGTATTGTTGCAGCTCAACAGGAAACATGCTGGACCGAGTCCTGAAGATCAGAACCACCACAGCAACACGGTGATGACTGGATCAACAGGACCAACCAAAGCAGTCAGGTCTGTAATCCACGGTTAGAACAAGAGAAACCAACAGTCAAACTCATCACATCAACAGGCATCTTTAAACTCAGCATCCAGCGAGTCACTGTTGACAGCAACCGTCTCCATAAAGCAAAGCAACTTTCCATAGTAAATGAATTGACTCCATTTGCACGTCAGCTGACATTCAGAATAGCACCAGCTGGTCTGCCATGCAGCTAGACCTTCTGGGTCTGAGTTTTTGTCAACTTTGAAAATGGTCTATTCAATATCCAGCCCATAAGGCAAAAGAAGGGGGCATTTTTTTCGTTTTAAATAGTGTTGGCATGAAAAAGCAGGACAATCACCTGGAACACCTGCGTGAGTCTGTAGCTGACTGGACATCAGGAGTCACAGGAGTGACATAATTATCACAGAGGCTAAATCCAATCAATAGCTCAACAGAAACATGCAGTTTACAGGAAGATGTTGGGTTTGAAAAGCGTTCTAACATAAAGTGAATCGTGTGCTCCCACTGCGGTCAAAGCAGCGCTGCTGCTCATCAACCGCTGGTGTCACCCGAAGCCACAGCGTCAAGCAGTCCGACCCGACGAAAGTGCAATGAAGCACCACAACCACCACAGAGCTCACCACGGCCTCACTTACGGAGCTGAAGACGAAAGGAAAGCCAAAGAAATCTGCTCGTCACACAATGTTTGAATGTTCAGAAACACACGGCTGTCCTAGAGAGAGACAACGTCCAAAACACCACAACACAGGCCTGAGGAGGCAGTTCTACCAGCACTGGATCTAAACCTCACCAGGAACACCAGCAGAGACGGTCCTCCACAGCATAGCTCCAGCTTAGTGAGCATGTGTTCCAATTCCTATAGAAACATCTGAAGGGATGCTTTCATGAGGGTGTGAGCTCAGATCTGAACAGGCGAGCATGACTGCGCCCTCAAAGGACGTTTTATCAGGCCCCCCCACCTCAGCTGTTGTTGGTGAAGCTTCTGGTTTGTCCAGGTGATGTCCTGCAGTTGAGTCATGGCATCTGGCCTGAAAATCTTCAAAAACGCTCCAGCACTCACACAGATGCACCTCCATGGAGCAGCAGAGCAGCTCCTCCGTGTCGACGTGCATAACAGGACCGAGCGGCCGCCTCCACCTCCTCATGGAGCAGTTGTGAGTCCTAAAGCATCCAACGGTCCCTCGCTATAACCACGTCTCGCCCTTTTGCTGATGTTTTAAGTGAAATGTGACACTTTTGGTGCGTTTTCTACGTCCTGATTGGCTGTACACCGTGTCTTTGGCACTGAATCTTTTCTTTCTGTAATCCTGGTCTTATTTGTCTTTAAAAGGTTTGACCTTTGAGGGTTGAACCAACGGGGGAAAATCGTGAACATTTCTGTCAGAGGAAAGTGGGGAGTTTTACAGCCTTACACAAACTCACTTTGGACAAAGTAAAGCGGATTAGTTTGCAGATTTGTGGGTCACGTTTAGAAAAGAACTCCACAGAATTTGTTCACAGAAAGCTGAGATTTCTGACGTGTTCACCATTTAAATCTCAACGTGATCAGCCTGCCAAGAACCCAAACAGAACCACACACACACGAGGAACGGCGTTCCAGACCTACCCGACTCGCAAACGACGGAACCGGGCTTCAGATCCAGCATCATGGTGATGGTGGCGATGTCGGTGGTGTAGAGAATCTGGGTGCGGTGTGGAAGGGAGACGGTCCACAGCTCTGGGGTGGGGTGAAGAACATAGACCCAGCCACCCTTACTGCAGGTGACCTTTGACCCATAACGCTGGCCAATCAGGTCAGAGGAGTGGCGGATGACTCCATAGCGCGTTTGAGTTTGGGCGCCGTGCTGCACTTTGACGGGCATCACGGAGTTGTGGCCCAGGTAAATGATGGCAACATCCGAGTCTTGAATAACTTCAGAATATTCCACAAAACTCATGGCGAGCGCGGCCGCTCTGAAAAGACAAAGACCGCCAATGAACAAACGCGGGTGGGCTTTGAAAAACATCCTGACATCAGACGATCGGGATCAACGGCGCAGACGAGGATCGACTCGGCTTCACACCACACAGATCTTTGGTTAGTTCAAATGATTTTACGGCATATTTACTCGTACATTTAAAAACTTTATCCTTCCACTTCTCCTTTCTTTTGCTCAAAACTAGGCCCGCACAACAAATCGCAAATGTATCGTTATCGCGATATCAAGCTGTGCAATATCGCAAAAGACAGCGACAACTGCAATAAATGGTCACCTTAAATGTGCCGAAGCAATCTTATGGCAGCTGCAAGTATTCAATGAATCAAATCAATCTCTTTATGCATTTGACCAATCAGAAGGAGCCTTCATGTTGTTGACCAATCAGATGGAGCCTTCATGTTGTTGACCAATCAGATGGAGCCCTGTTATGCTGGATGTTTGCCTCCTATGTAGACGAGGGTTAACCGTTATTTACATCAAATGGTTTTTGGTTGTTTTGTTTTTTATTTAAGCATCGTAAGTTACATCGTCATCACAATATTGATCACTACTATCGCGAATCAAAAAGTTTATTTGAACGTTGCAGTACTTCTGATGATTTAGCATTCACATGTGTAGGGGTGCATATGGATGGCGGGAGGCCAAGCATTCTGGTGGTCGGTCACAAACGACCTCTCTGGTTGCCGGTGGTAACCAATCTTCAGAGGCATAAAGTCACAGTACAGAGCAGACTTACACAATGAATGAACTCAATTAACAGAAAAAGACCAATTAAAACATTCATTTCATTTGGAAAAAGTGTTACGGTGTTGATAATAATGTTGATATTCTAAAAATGTATGAGTTATATTTTTTGGCTGCACAGTGGTGTAGTGGTATCCCCTCACAGTGAGAGAGAGGGCCTTGGTTCAAACCCCCAGCTGGGACTTTAGTGTGTGGAGTTAGCATGTTCTCCTGGTACATGTGGACCACTTCTGGCTTCCTAAAACAGGCTTCATGGGCTGATTGGTATTTTAGGAGTGAATAGGAGTTTGCCTCTGTGTAGCCTTGAGAACCGTCCATGTTGGACTCTGTGGGAGGGATAGGCCCCAGCAACCCAGACAGGGATTCAGCAGGTTTGGGAAATGGATGCATGGATGAATTTTATTTTTTAAAGCAATTTGTTGCTTCTTTTTCTATGTCAAAAAGAGCTGTCCTGGTTTGTTCAAATTTGATTTTAGTGATTCATTTGTTGTTTCTTTGAGGGAAATTAGGATTTTATTTTTCTAGCACTTTGCTTTCCGGGACTTCAGCTGTTCACAGTCAGCCCACGCAGAAGTAAAAAAGGCAGCAAGCAAAGAGGAGCTTGTTCCCCAAACAGAAACCATTTCAATAGAGCCGCAGCAAAAGATTCAAGGCTGCTGCCACCAAATGTGGGAGTTGGACGACTTTGTTTCGACCCCTGAAACACCGACTCTGTGGAGCGGGAGAAGCGTTTGTCTCTCAAATCCCCTCACACACTGTTTTTCCTAACATATGTGCTCCATTTTTAAAAGATGTGTAAATAAAACACTGTTTGTTCAATAGATGCTGTCATTTTTGTTAAATAAAGTAAAGAGAGGGCAATAAAAATCTATTTTGCCGTCAGCTCTTGGAGATCCAGGACAAACGGCTACCTTCAGTGCAGATTCCATCAGGCGCTGCTAAAATGACAGAAACTGTTCCAAGTGGTTTTGCTCATTTGCCAAAGTGCCAGTTGTTTGGACTGGACGGTTTTTGACCTCTTTGGGTTGCCGTACTGGGTTCTGATGAAGACCAACGGTTGCCGTTACTGTCAGAAACCGTTTAAGTGAGCGGAACCGGAGACTTGTTGGAAAGAGCATCGACAACTATGTCAGACAAGGTGGAGAATATGTGAGTAAATCCGAGAATTCATCATGTATGATCTGTGGATGACAGCACAGATGTTTATAACTTTATATTATAACCATGTTTTGTTGTAAATCCTGCTCGGGATTCTGGCAGCAGCGGGTTTTTCCTCTGTTTTTGGGGGGGTTAGTGAGGGTCTACAGCGCGCGGGGGGTCACGGTGAGGAAAGCCGGCTCCTGGGCTGCGCGCGCGGTCTCCGTTAGCCGCGTGCTAACGCTAGCCGAGCCGCACGCGCGCCGTTCAGCCGGCCGTTTCCTCCCGGAGAGACTCGAGGGGGAGCCGTTGGAGGCCGGCCGCTCACCTGCTGCGGGGTCCGAGCTCCCAACGGCCGGCGTCCTTCCACGACAAAACACGGCGGCACACGCGGGCTCGCGGACGGCGGCACACGCGAGCTTGTTTTCACCGGAAGGGGAGGAGCTCGGGACCGGAAGGTGAAGAAGAGGCTGGACTCCTGCGGGTTCAGTCAGCAGCGTTGTCCTGACAGTTTCAGATTTTCCGTTTTGAAGATGAAACATTTTCGGTTGAATTGATCAGACAGATGGATCATAGGTCCGTCCTTTATTGAGAGGGACTTTTGCCCCCGTAGGGGGCCAATGTGGGGAGCGGCGGGTCTCATTCTTCATCTTTATTATTATTATCTATATTTATTATTATTATTCAAAATATATAGTAAATAACAAAATACATTAAACTGTACATCAATTGTTCAAAGTTAACGCCAGGGGGGATACATAAATAAGAATAAAATTATATTAAATTATAAAACTGAGCAAAATTAGAAGTTTTAACTGCTCTTTCTTTCACACAGCGGCATTATTATTAACTGTTGGTATGACTGTGCGCGTCTGACGCGTCATCTGCGCTGCGGGTTCGTAAACTTGAAGAGCGTTTGGCGTGAAACGGCGGCCGCAGCCGCTCGTCCAATAGAATGAATGGAGTCCCGGCCGCGTCCAATGGGAGCGCGCGCGCTCCGCTATAAAGGCGCTCCTCCGGCTCGCTGCGCGGCTGGAGCTGCCGGGACGTCGCTGCGGAGTCTGAGCTGCGCGGTCGGAAACATAGGGATTTTTGTATCATCCCCGGAAAACGGTAGTAATAGAACACAGCAGGTGAGAGGTTCGATTGGAGCCAATCAACACGGAACTGATTGATTATCGGAATGATTAGTGACAGCTGAGGATGTTAGGATTTTCTCAATATTCGTATTTAAATGTTGTTGTTTTTTTTTTAATTTTACCCTCTAAAATATCGCCTTTAGAATCGACGTGAATTGTCTTTGAACGTTAAATGTGTCCGCTCCTCTTCACCTCCTCCTCCTCCTCCTCCTCCCCTCCCCCCGCCCGTTCAGGGAGCAGCGATGCCTTTCGGTAACACGCACAACCAGATGAAAATGAATTACTCCCCGGAGCAGGAGTATCCGGACCTCAGTAAACACAACAACCACATGGCCAAGGTGCTGACTCCCGCCATGTACGAGCGCCTGAGGAGCAAGCAGACCCCCAGCGGCTTCACCCTGGATGACGTCATCCAGACCGGGGTGGACAACCCAGGTAAACAAAGGGGCGTCCGCCTCCTCCTCGGCGGGGATAATCCGACGCACGCGCGGGGAGATTAGCGCGCGCGCGCGCGGCCTTTGCCGTGTTACCGTAAACGGTCTTTGCTGCAGAAGCGGCCGAGAAACCCTCTGCTGCCTCCACGGTCACGTGTTCCGCTGTCACGGCGCGTGCAGGTGTAGCCCGCCGTCTGACCGCGCAGGTGTGCTTGTGTCTAGCTGCGAGGCCATGGCCCAGCTCACCCTGAGGGAGTGGTCGGCTGAGGACGAGTTCCCAGACCTCAGGCAGCACAGCAACCTCATGGCCAAGCACTTAACCCGGGACACGTACAGCCGGCTGCGGGAGAGGGTGACCCCTAGAGGTTTCACCCTAGACCGGGTCATTCAGCCAGGGGTTGATAATCCTGGTACAGTAGCGAGCAGATGGCGGCGCTGGCTGACCGGGGAACTCTCATGACCTCAGCCTCTGTGTCCAGGCCATCCCTTCATCATGACGGTGGGCTGCGTCGCCGGAGACGAGGAGACGTACGACGTCTTCAAGGAGCTCCTGGACCCCGTGATCGAGGACCGACACGGAGGGTACAAACCCTCAGACAAGCACAAGACGGACCTGAACCCCGACAACCTGAAGGTAGGCGCCTCTGCCCCCCAGTGGGCGGATTTCACAGCTGAGCCCGAGCTTAACCCGGCTGTCCTCTCTAAGGGCGGAGACGACCTCGACCCCAATTACGTGCTGAGCTCCAGAGTCCGCACGGGCCGCAGCATCCGGGGCTTCTGCCTGCCCCCCCACTGCAGCCGAGGAGAGAGGCGCATGGTGGAGAAGCTCTCCAACGAAGGTAACCGGGCAGAAACACGGCAGTCCCGGCTGATCCGTGTGCCGAGGCGCGAGCGTCCCGGTCTGATCAGAGAACGAGGTCACACTGACCCGGCAGCATCACAGCACGGGTCTTTCAGGCCGCGGCGGCGTCTGGAGTTTAAGTTTTCATTAGTCTGTACTGTGGGGGTGGGGGGTTAAGGCTTTGTACTGTCTGCATTGTGACGTCTCCTCTTGGACCTCGACCCCCCAGCTCTGGACTCCCTGACTGGAGACTTGAAGGGGAAGTATTACGCCCTGAAGAACATGACGGACGCGGAGCAGCAGCAGCTCATCGACGACCACTTCCTGTTCGACAAGCCGGTGTCCCCCCTGCTGCTGGCGTCCGGGATGGCGCGGGACTGGCCTGACGCCAGGGGCATTTGGTAGGTTTCGGTCAGGCGCCGCGGTTTCCTGCCGACGTCCTGCCGAATCAAACCTTCTCTTTTCTGCAGGCACAACGACAACAAGACCTTCCTGGTGTGGGTGAACGAGGAGGACCACCTGCGCGTCATCTCCATGCAGAAAGGAGGCAACATGAAGGAAGTGTTCAACCGCTTCTGCACCGGACTCACCAAGGTGGGGGACAAACCAGGTGAGGCGCTCTGCAAAGGACGGCGTTTGCAGTGATCCCTTAAACTGTTGACAGATCGAGAGCCTGTTCAAGGAGAAGGGCCACGAGTTCATGTGGAACGAGCACCTGGGTTACGTCCTCACCTGCCCGTCCAACCTGGGCACCGGCCTCCGCGCCGGCGTGCACATGAAGCTCCCCAACATGAGCAAGCACGCCAAGTTTGAGGAGGTCCTCAAGCGGCTGAGGCTCCAGAAGCGTGGAACAGGTGGGCGGGCGTTTCCTCACATCTGCAGGCATGTTGACCTCTAGGGTCAGTCGGCCTAACCTCCACTCTCCTGTGCTGGCAGGCGGCGTGGACACCGCCGCCGTCGGTGGCGTGTTCGACATCTCCAACGCCGACCGGCTGGGTTTCTCAGAGGTGGAGCTGGTGCAGATGGTGGTTGATGGGGTCAAGCTGCTGACGGAGATGGAGAAGAGGCTGGAGAAGGGCCAGGCCATAGACGACCTGATCCCCGCCCAGAAGTGAAGCGCTCCCCACCCCCTCCTCACCCTCTCACCCCCTCGCCCCCCCTGTGGAACGACTCTCCTGGAATGCACTTTCACTTTGGAGCTGTATTTAAGACGACCCCCATTCTGTAATGTTAAGATCTGAGATGAAATAAATGTTCTGGTTGAAGCTGCAGTTTGTTTTCTGCCATGTTCAACCTCCTCCTGGAGCTGACCTCTGACCTCTGACGGGTGTGGTGATCTGTAGAAGCCAAATCTTCCAAGTTCCACTTAACCGTCACAAGCAGGACTCTCTGAAAGTCCGGTCTTTATGCGGCTGCCGGCTTTAAAAGCAGTCGTTCTAACTTCCTCAAGGGGCTAAAGTCTAATCATGGGGCAGCTGTGCAATTTGTGCTGCATTCAAGGACCCAACAGGAGGCAGGAAATGTCTGTGCAGTGAGTTTCTGCATACGTGAAATGCCTCATGGAGTCACAGCTGCTCCAGATTAAAGCTGAGAACATGAGTCACGCATCACAAGCTCAGAATGTCCGTTCAGCCCCAAACATCTAAAAACGCATGACTTTTAAACTGTGCTGCAGTGGTTAGCACTCACCTCTGACTTTGGTTCAAATCCCAGCTGGGTCCTTTCAGAGTTTGCACCTCATGAATGTGGAGTTTTCTCAACCGTCCCCGAGATGTGTGCACGCTCCTTTAGTAGGGCGGTCAACCTGATCAGAAGATTGCAAGTTTGATTCCTGACACCCGCCCATGTGTTGAAATGTCCTTGGGCAAGACGCTGAACCCCACCTTGCCTCTGATGGGAAGTTGGCGCCAGTGTTTGGCAGCAGAGCCGCCACCAGCATGTGAGCGGGACGGTGACTGAATTGACCAGGATTTATCATTTAAGGCTCACATATCTCAGGCGTGTAGAACTGCACTTTTTCACCTGCGGAACATTGCTAAGATCAGAAATCTACTTTCTAAGAGTGATGCTGAAAAACTCATCCATGCATTTGTTACGTCTAGGCTGGATTACTGTAACTCCTTGTTAGCAGCGTGTCCTAAGAGTTCCTGAAGAAGTCTCCAGCTTGTTCAGAACGCAGCAGCTAGATTGTTAGCAGGAACTAGCAGCAGAGATCACATCACTCCTGTGTTAGTTTACCTTCACTGGATCCCAGTTGATTCTAGAATCCAGTTCCAGATTTTCCTGTTAACCTATAAGGCGTTACATGGAATGGCCCCGTCCTACATTAATGACACTCATAGTCCCTTACCATCCAATCAGAACACTTCACTCACTAAATGCAGGACTGCTTGTGGTTCCTAGAATTAGTCAAAGTACAGTTGGAGGTAGAGCGTTTAGCCACCAAGCCCCTGTCTTATGGAATAAACTCCCAGCTCATGGAAGAGAGGCAGATTCAGTTTCTACATTCAAAGTTAGACTGAAAACATTCCTCTTTGGACAGGATTATTGTCAGACTAGTTAGGATTCAGACATTATTTAACTTAATCTTAATTGTTTAAATTAAACTTAATAACAACTATTTGTTTTAAAAGGCTGCTAGAAGTTGAAGCTGGGGTAACTATGGTGCTCTGGGGCTCTGTCCTCTTTTCTTTTCTCATCAGCTTCTACACTTCCTCTCTTCTCTATTCTTCATCATTCATCATTTAGTTCTCCATGCCTCTGGTTGGTGCAGTGATTCATGTACTGTCCCTCTTTCCCCTCCTGGGGAGTGGGAGTGCTTCCAGACTCCAGTTGGTCCATCCGCGCTCCTGTTCCTGACTGTGTACCTCGTCTCTGCTCCTGCTCCTACACCTGGCTGTGGTTCCTGTCTCCGGCTCGACTCGCGCCCCCGACTGTCTCCCCAACCCCGGCTGGATGAAGCTCGTCTGCTGGACTTTAAATATATAGATGTAGAGTTAGATAAGTTAATTCTTCTCTGAGTTCTGGTAAATCGCCTGTCCGTCCTGGGGGAGGATCCCTCCTTCATGTGGACACCCCTGAGGTTTCTTCATTTTTTCCGGAATCTTTTTTTTTAATTTTTTTTGGAGTTTTTCCTCACAGAGAAGGGGGGGGGGGTTCTAAGGGCAGAGATGCCCACTTTAGTTTAGTTTAGTTCAAATTAGCATTTTTCTATTGAATTCTATGTATTCATGATCCTTTTGATTTGATGTTTTACTTTTTCAATTACCGATACGAATCGAGATGACTTGTTGTGAATTTGAGCTATACAAATAAAATGGAATTGAATGAAAACACTGGAGAGACTACGTCTCTCGGCTGGCCTGGGAACGTCTCGGGGTCCCCCCAGAGGAGCTGGAGGAAGTGGCTGGGGCGAGGGAAGTCTGGGCATCTCTACTCAGTCTGCTGCCCCGCAACCCGGTTCCGGATAAGCGGAGGAAGATGGATGGATGGATGGATGAAAACGCTTTGGGCCTTTGAGGAAGGTAGAGATGAGCTGCACAGGTAAACACCATTTATCATGTGTGTCCACGATGGCCTGAACCCATCCAGGGTGAACCCCACCTTCACCTGACCGTGGCTGGGTGGGGTCCAGTGACCCCCTGACCCCTGTTCCCACTGCAGATCAGCAGCTGAACGTCTGAATCCGAGCGGACGACCACCTGCAGACGTGGACCGGGCGGTTCTGACCCGGTCCTGGGACGAACGATCAGACGACGGCTGCAACTTGAAAGACACTTTAATCGAGACAAGAGTGACCCCTAAATGTGGGCGTTTACATGGACTCCATCTCTACTTTCTGACAAAATACAAAAGAAAAAATAAACGCTGTGATTTCTTGAAACATTATGTACAGAAAAAAAAGCAACGCTACATCAAACTTCCTCTTTTTGTCCAGAAGCCAGAAAATAAATAAGAGCAGAAATGTGTTTGTCCATATTCACAGCAAATCCTCGTCAGCTTGTTAATGTTGACCCGGCGTGGTCGAAACAGACGCATTAGTAGGCAAGTCAGTAATTACTGCCAGAAGCTTTATCTATACATTATAATATTCAGTACGTGGTATTCTCTTTAAAAAAGGAGACATTTGGAAACTGCTACTTGGATGATTGTACAGCTTAAATACCTCTTGATATATATATATATATATTTATATTTCTATATGGAACCTTTCAAGCCGCTCACTCATAGCTTTAACTCGTTGGCAACTTTGGAAGCAATGTTCTTGAAGGCGATGGACGACCCCGATATCCTCTTGAAGCGGACTCCGTTGAGGGACAGGCGGGGCAGCTTGCACACCTCCATCTCCCACTGCACCATGTTCTCCGCCCTCCCGTCTCCATGGAAACACAGCAGCAGGAAGCTCTCCTGCTGCTTGTAGTTGCAGTCGTTGGCGTCGAGCACCTTGAAGATCTCCTCCATGATGTCGCAGGGTTCCATGGAGGTGGTGGTCCTCATACTCCAGGTGAACCGGAGGGAGCGGGGCTTCCCGTCTTTACCTTCCCCTTTCTGATCCCCAGGTACATGGCGACTGTCGGGGAAAAGCAGAGACTTCCTGTTAGCGGACGCCGTCAGCGTTCTCACGGTGTGGCGGCGGCGTCAAAGTCTTTAGGAAAACGCTCTGATCCGCATGCATGTCTGTCTGCTTCTGAAGCAAACCATGGAAGGAGAACCTCCCTGATGGGGAGCGTCTGTCTGCAGGGGTTGGTCAGAAGCCTCTGGAGCAGAACCTTTGGACGGGTTCTGTGGGCCGGAGCCCCTCTGGACACGGGCTTCGGGCCAGAACAACAGCGCGCCATGCCAACACCACGCCATGCAAACACAGAAGCCGGCAGGAGCAGCATGCAGGCAGACACCGCCTCTATCCACGGGGGGGGGGGTTATAGAAGACAGGTAGTCTCACCTTGAGCCCTCAAGTCTCCCGTTTCTCTCAAACTCTGTGGAGACTCTGGGGGGCACGGGCAGATCGGACGCGGTGGCGAGGGGGGGAGGTCGTGTGGGGGGAGAAGAAAACAAGGTTGTGGATTGTGCTCCATCAGAACCAGACAAGGTGGACTCTACAGAACGCAAAAAGAACTGAGAACCACTACCCCCCACCCCCCCAAAGAAGAAGACAGCAGTGAGGAAGATGAGAAGGTGAGGCAGCACAGACGGCGGCACACGCAGAACCTGCTGCTTCCTCACGGCTGAAGCAGGTTTCAAACGCCGAGGCGGCGCCGTGAACACGGGTCACACGGACAAGCAGACAACGGAGGACTGGGAGAGCTGAAGCTCCGCCCACAAACGTGACGGACAGCTGTCAGGGTGACGTTCCACCACGCTCCTGCAGCAGAGCCGGTCTGGACCTGAACCTCGTGATGTCACATCACCGAGGTGTTTGTCCGGACGGAAGCTGCTGCCTTTGGAATGGAAACGTTTTGACGATCAAAGACTAAAACCAAAGCAACAGAACCAGAACAGAACCACTGTGACGGACAGAGAAACAGAACTTTAGCTTGGTATCAAATCACAGTCAAGTCTGCTCTGGATTCCAGTTCAAATCAGCAGAGCAGCTTCTGTGACACTTTAGCTCGAGGAAAACCTCCCAGCAAGACTAGGAATAAAAGAAAACGCCGCCGGGGGTCACTAGGACGACGCCCACGGAGCCCAAACCTGCAGCTAAACTCAGAACACGAGTCATGGAAAGTCCAGGACCACAAACGCAGCGGCACTTCAGAGCAGAAGCAGACAGGAAGTCTGCGTTCAGACGTCCGTGTGGCGCGAAGCCAAAGCAGCGCCACCTTTCTGCCGCAGCGCAGCACGCCGCAGGGACGCGGCGCAGGGACGCGGCGCAGGGACGCGGCGCAGGGACACGGCGCAGGGACGCGGCAACCCTTTCTCTGAAGTCTAAACGTTCCTCCTCCATCATGCACTGCAGGACAGAAAAACAGGACGGGTGGAGGAAGAGGAGGAGGACACTCCTGACTCAACAACCAGAGGAAGAGTGGGCAGACAGACAGACAGACAGACAGACGGGCCTGAGTCAGCCGGAGAGAGAAAAAAAACAAAGATCACAAGACCAAGAGAGGCGGGCAGGGACCTGGACCCCCCAGGCCAGACAGCGGGGCCTGAACCAGCTTTACTCTACATCTTCATCTTCCTACAACTATCTTCTGCTCACCAATCTGAAAGACAGAACATCGCGAGTCTGAAGACGATGGAGTGAATCCCATGCAGAGCAGAGAGACAGAAAGGAGAGGATCCTCTGATGGATGGAATGAGGACAGGCCGAAGAGGAGAAGCGTGGAGGGATGGCAGGAAGCAAAAGAGGAGGGAGAGGAACCGAAAGGCAGAAGACTTACTAAGGGTCTTTCCTCCCTGGGTAGAGGGGTTGACAGAGCCCGTTTTGGCCGTCTGCCGTTTGGCCGGGTCAATAGTGACCCTGGGCAGAGAGGAAGAGCAGCGAGAGGCACAGGTTAAGGACAACGGAGGGCGAGGAGGACAAAAGTAGACGAGCTGTGAGGAGAGGACAGGGGATGGGAGGTGAATGAGGAGGAGGAGGAGGTGAACAAAACCTGTGGAATCGAGACGTGAGGGGGTGGAGCAGAGATGTGCAGAAGCCCTGAGCCCACCAGACGTTCATGAGACCGTCTGTAAGAAACCCCAGCTTGCCTCTGATGGACGGTTGGCGCCTCATCTGAGGAAGGGCCGCGCTCCGTCTGAGGCGGCAATCACCGTCAGCCACCAGAGGGCGCCGGGGGCTTCAGCCAACCGCAAACTCAGGGCTGGTTCAGTCTGACCAACTACCCAACTGTGGAGCCGCCCCACCTCCTCAACAGAAGCCCCAGAATGACCCGCCGACCCCTCCTCTTCATGCTCGACTCGGTTTGGGCCAACATGAAGTGTGACATCTTTTCTGGTAGAACCGGGAAAAGCCCTGAAACCCGGGCTGATGACCTCTACAAATGCCGACTGCTCCAACTACTGAGGTGGGAACCTCTGATGTAATCACACTACAGTGGGGGTGTCAGGCCCCCAGGCAGCATTAATACACCAGTCATTCTGAGGACTTCATCACGTTCTGAACCATGACTGCAGACCTGTGGGTCCTGAGACCTGCTCCCCTTCCCATGATCCAGCGAATGACACGCCCCTAGATGACCTCTACTGCTGCTGGAGGGAAACCCTCACGGCGTGGAAGACAGAACCAGAACCAACAGCAGACAGATCAGAGTCTTTCTTCCATCTGCGGCACGAGAAACCGGAGCGACATTCAGGCCAAAGGTCATTCTTCTGTACGAGAACGAAGGCAGCAGAAAAGAGCGGGAAACGCCCGGCTACAACACAAACTCGTCAGGAGAAAGTCGCCGCCAGAAAGCCAGGAGGAGGCGTCTGCACGCACGCCGCTTGACTCGTTTGTCGCCGCTTTTGGTGCACACACGCATGCACACACGGTCTCATGTGGTTAATGCTCGGACAGCATCAGTCAGCGTGTTGGCGTGTTAATCGTGGTTCAGAGGAGCATGAAGCTGCAGTCCGTGTTGGGAACCTCTGATGTAATCACACTACAGTGAGGGTGTCAGGCCCCCCCAGCAGCATTAATACACCAGTCATTCTGAGGACTCCCTCACGTCCTGAAACATGACTGCAGACCTGTGGGTCCTGAGACCTGCTCCCCTCCCCATGATCCAGGGACGTGGAGTCCCGGGAGACAGGGAGCCACAGTCTCACCTGCAAAATAAAACTTCAAAAACACCTACATAAAACGAATATACGGTAGTTTTTTTATTGAAACATAAAAATCAAATATTTTTAGACATGTCTAATCTATGATGATGCTTTTCTACGTTTCTTTGGTAGAAACGTTTACACTAGAAAGCAGCAGGTGAGGCACCAGCCGCTGTGCGTCAGACTGACCGCACTGTTTGGCTCTTTCCATCGTCATGAAAGAAGCTTTATTTTTAATGACTTCTTTTCTTATTTCTGGCCGACTGTCTGATTCCATTGGTGCCAGTCTGTGACTTTTTATCCACTAAAAACACGCAATAGAAATACAGTGGGTGGGGGCTGCAGTACTCCTGCCTGAAGGCAGAGGGCGCTGGTGATCCCAGAGACTGCGACACCGCGGCTACAGAGTGATAGAATTAGTGGTAGAACGCAGTCAGGTTCTTCTTTATTATTGTTCAGCATCGTATGGAGGATTTTGTGTCTAAAGTCAGGAATTTGTGGAGACACGTCTATGGCAGTGGTTTCCATGGAAACAGAGAGACTGAGAAAAAACAAAAGGAATACTTGTACCAACAGGTTATCCAGGTGTTTCATCCTGTACCTGCTGCCAATCAAACGGTAAAGACGTTTCTCTGCAGGGTTCACTTGTCTATAAATCGTCACCTCGGCCGGCGTGAACCTCGCCACACGTCCAGTTATCAGCCCTCCGCTCTGAAGAACTATGCGTGCTCCTCAGGGAGGGGGGCGCTGCAGCCTCTGACTCACTTTAACCTGACCAATGTGCGCCCCGAAGGTGGGCGGTTTCCTTCCTTGGTTTGTGTTTCTGCAGCGGCTCTGATGCTGGAAGCAGCAGCTTCATTCCCAGAATGTTTGACCGACTTATCGGCAACTAAACGTCACCGAAAAACGGGTCATGAATGAGGGATGAGCTGCAGTGAGATGCAGCTGCAGCATTTGTGTTGAGCAGCTCAGAGGGAGCAGGTTGAACGTGTGTGTGTGTGTGTGTGTGTGTGTGTGTGTGTGCTCATGCACCCAGAGCCGGGTTCCTGCTAAGCAGCGTGTTAGTCGGGTGCCAGCAGCCACACGTCAGACTGTCAGTGAGTGTTAGCGGTCAGTTCTGGAACAGAAGGAGGCAGTCAGGACTCCTACCTTTTGGTAAACCTGAATGACATGTTTCTACAACAGAATCAGACAAAGAAACAGTGAAAAATGGAGAAGAGGGGGGGGGGGGTGTTATGAGGGAGGGATTCATGAATCAACATAACGAGGTGATCGGACCGTCAGGTATGAACGCTATGATTGATGTTTTGGTTCTTTTTATGGACTGTTGAAGGAGTTCGGCCCACATTTCAGGTCAGGGGGTGTGTGGACGTCGCTGGCCTGGCTGCCCACCCCCACCCCCCTAAAAGGGCGTCCTGCTTGACAAACTTCAGACAGGACGACTAGAATTTGGCATTTTCAGAATTCTTCATGACCATTTGTGGTCAAATCTGCACTCAGTGTCTTTATTTTTACATTTCCCACCACAAACTAAAGTCAAAGTTTGGGCCTTGGTGTTCCCAGCCTGAGGCTGAGAAGTCCCGCTTCTCCCTCAGGCTGGCCTGACCTCCCCTGACCCCGCCTCCTCCGGCTCGTGACGCCGGTCGACGCCCGTGCCGCTCCTCAGGAGCAGCAACCAGGCAGCGACAGGATCCACAGCCTTCAGAGCAGATCCATTCAGCAGGACAGTGCAGAGAGCCCCCACCATGTTAACCCGGCCCAAAGAAGGCCCCTCCCACCCAAACCACCAGATCAAAAAGATCCCTCTGGAACCCAGATCAAGCCACACCCACATTTCCCCCGTCAGAGGCGGGGCCTCGCTTACCTGCGTGTGAGTTTAGACGTGAGTTTGGAGAAGAGGTTGCTGGTTCCACGGCTGCGGGTTTGGGACAGGGGCGTGGCGTCGTGCGACAGCGTGGGCGAGGCCGGCGGCCCGTTGTACGTGGCAGTGCGGCGGTCTCTCAGCTGGCCGCCGTGGAAGGTGCTGCGGCTGGCCGTGCCTCGGGGGAAGCGGAGGCGGTCGGGCGTGGTGCTGTTGGCGATGCTGTGGGTGGACGCCACAGGGTTCCTCTGCCCGCCAGGAGACACGGCGACACTGAGGACGTGAGCGCAGAGGACGGACGTCTGAGTCCAACGTGTGACAACAGAACCCACTGACACAAACGCAGAGAGACCAGAGGGAAGAGGCTGGCGTGGGGTCTGAGGAGAAGCGCGATGATGTCAGCAGAACAGTAGAACGCACAGAACGGGAATGCTGGCAGATGAAGCCGGAGGATCAACACTCGCTGCCAGGAACCGCTAAACCAGCAGTCTGAAACCAAAGCGTGGAGGGTCTCAAACCTTTTCCTGAGATTCAGGATCGTTTGGAGACAAATCTGAGTGCTGGAAGTAAACGGATCTTTAGGGTCCAACAGAAATGTTGCTCGGATTTTCCTCCCTAAACATCAAGCTGGAGATGAAAGTCCTGCGTCATTTCCCACGGCACAGCGGCTGAAAAACACTGGTCTGAACCGCTCTAGAGTCTCTGAATGCTGACGGCAAATGTGAAAGCATGAAACCAGAAAAAAAGCTACAAAAGTGAGGGCAGAGCCTGTGCTTTGGTCAGCCTCTGATTGGTTTAAACCTTTGGTCAGCCTCTGATTGGTTTAAACCTTTGGTCAGCCTCTGATTGGTTTAAACCTTTGGTCAGCCTCTGATTGGTTTAAACCTTTGGTCAGCCTCTGATTGGTTTAAACCTTTGGTCAGCCTCTGATTGGTTCCTGACGCTGCTCTGCTGTAGCATGGCAGACCGTCCGTTCTGGACTGATTCTACTAGAACCTGGAGGTCAAACGAGGCCGGTCGGGTTTTGTCCCTGAGAGCGAGCACGGGTTTCAGACCGTCACCAAGTCTCTGCTGGAGGAAGCGTGGGAGGCGGGGCTACTGAGGCAGCAAACACTGCAGCCGCAAAGGCAGAAGAGGAGCTAGTGACACAGGCCATGTGGGTCATGGTGGTCACGCCACAGCAGAGGAGAGAGAAAAGAGGAGCGACAGAGGAACAAACTCTGACCTGTTCTCCTTCCCGTTGGGGATGACGGAGAGGCGGTCGGCGTTGTTCCTGTCGCTGCACACATACGTGTTCCTGCGGGTCATGCCTGCTGACGCCGAGTTACTCTGTGGAGAGAAGAAACGTTTGACGGTCTTCCTGAAGCTGAAAAACATCTTTATGCAAAGCATCCACATCCCACAAAACACCTCTCCACGTGCATGTCTGGATACCGCGTGTGTGTGTGTGTGTGTGTTCCCACAAACTAACACGCAGATATGAGTGATGCATTTGCTGCACACAGAAGCTTTTTTCTTCCTTAAGTGTGTTCAGAACACTGAGGACAGACTGCATGGACGTCTCCATGACATCCAGCTGTTGCTCCTGCTACCTCCATGACGGGCCGACCGCTGCCCGTTTCTGGCAGGGCGGGAAACACTGTCACATTTGTCCTATGGACTCTTATACCACGCCAAACTACTTAAGTGTGTCATGATGCTCATTCCTCACTATAAACAAAGTGGTATTAAGCTCCAGTCTTCCTCTAAAAACCTGCTCTCTGAGCACCAGCCCCTCCCAATCTGTTCTTACATTATGATTTCACAAAGTGAGGAACCGCCCCTTCCAGGAAGAGCTTATGCTGCCAGCTCCGCCCCCAGGCTAACAGACACGCCCACTTTCTCTGTGGTGATCGGCTAAACAATTTTATTTATATGAAAGTTCTGAGTTTTTCTTTCATGAGAGAAACTCAGACGTGCTGCTGAGGCCAGCTCTAGGATGATGTCATGAAATGGGCGGAGCCTCAGATATGGAGTCGTCTTACTTCTGGATAGGAAAATAACTAATATTTCATAAAAAATGGTTTAGTGTGCCAAAGGTCATATGCAGGGCTCCAGACTGCGACCAAATGGTCGCATTTTGCGACCAAAATTTGAGAGTGTGTGACTGACTTTTACATCTAGTCGCACATGCGCGACCAGTAAATTTGCCTCCCCCACCCTACGTATTTTTTTATACATTAAACGTGGAAGGGGCACGTCAATGATCAATGAAATAATCAATGAGACGCGAGCGCACACGCACGCAGGCAGACACACACACTAGCGCACATACTCGTGAAACGCGAGCACACACTAGCGTGATGCCCGTCTGTGAGGCGGCCACTGCGTGTGAGAAGAATAGGGAAAGCTGCTGTAAGTGGCTAAAATGCGTGGAGGGGGAGGGGCCTAGAGACAATCGAGCGCGCCTTAACATCTGTGGGAAGGAAACTGAGACAAATATCATCACAACCTGACATGTGCGTCTGAGCTATGAGTAAGTGAACTATTGATTCATTCTTCCAACCTGCGGCTAGTGTACCAGTGATAGAACTACAGCAGGGGTCTCACACTCGCGGCTATTTGCGGTCTCCAAGATGATATTTTGCGGCCCCCGCCTTAATATGAAAGTTTAATGTTACTGCAGCCCGTCAGTTTTAATTAATGACAATTTTTCATCGTTGTGCACGGAGCTGACCAACCAATCACAGTGGGGTATATGACTCTTGGGGGCGGGACAATGACAGGGCTTGAAAGCAGGAAACCTGACAGCCCCCTCCCTCCCCGGACCACATTAAGGAGTTCCTTACTTTACTTTTTAGAACGTATTTAATCGCTGAGAGATGAAGGCGAATCTGCAGCGAGACTGAAGGACAACAGGAAGTTGGAGTTGTCCCTACCATTCAATTTAGTTTTAATATTCCTCTCCCCCTTAGTGTGATCTCTGTTATTATATACTTTATGATTATTTTAATGTTTTGTAATGTATGTAGCCTTTTTTTAATGAATTGGTATTTTAAATTATTTTAATTAATCACTCAACTACAAAAACCATCAGGACACATGTCCCATAATGCATTGTTTTGTAGTCTGTAGGGCAGCTTTCAGTCAGCTCAGTTTCCAGCTGTGTTCGGGTAGGTTTGCCCCTTGCTCCCACCCCTTTCCCGCAATATTTTTGTGATGATTGACAGTTGATGTTGGAGCAAAAACAAAAATATATGTCTCACACCAGGTGATCTGCGCATGGTTGACACGCTTATATTGCATCTTGGCTGCACCTATTTGGTGTCACAAAGATAAATTTCCATCCATTTTCTTTACTATTTGTACTGTCATGACAGTGATGGTTCTGTCAGTTTAGCTGTTGTTGCATCTTCAAAAGTGCAGAATAAAATGTGACACTGAATTTGAAACAGCACATTGTAATTTCTGCATCTATTCCTAAAGTATTTATTAGTAATACAGTGGAAATTAGTAGATTTGGTTAGCATGTTGATTTATGGTATGCGCCCCTAAATTTCTGGTTGTGCCCCTAAAATTTTCAGTTAGGGGCCACTGTGCTCCTGGTGAAAAAAGGTAGTCTGGAGCCCTGATATGTGATCATATCTATGGATATAGTTTACTCTGAACAGCAGGATATAGATAATAAATTACCCACAATGCAGTGGTGTGGTGTGAAGTCATGACCTGCGTGCGGCCACAGTGTGGAGGCATTTGACAGGCCCCGCCCTCACACTGATGAGAAGGGGGGGCCGTCTCAGACAGCCTTAGCTGGGAGTACTCACAGCGGGGCCGGTGGTGCCCCCTTTCCTGCGGTCAGGGATGTCTGCCTTGTTGGGGTTGTTGGCGTTGCCCAGCAAAGGGCTGGAGGGGGGAGCGCCGCGGCCGCCTGGGGTGCTGGGTTTCTGGACGCCGGCCTCCTCCTTGGCGTTGCTTTCCCCTGTGGTGGTCTGACTCCTCTTTGGGTGGGTCGTCCCCTGAGGGACGTTCTGCCCGACTGCAGGCAGGAAGGAGCAGACTGAATCAGACGGAGGACTTTCTTCTGATGGATGGATGGATGAACAACGAGGCAACAACGACACAGTCCTCTCCTTCAGGTGATGGCGGCGGGCGGCTCACCTTGCTCGCTGTATCGTCTCTGTTTGTGGTTGGAGGAAACACTTCTCTGGACTTTGAGGTGGGAGGGCGACTGGCCGTTGAGCTCGCTGCTGGGTCTGGGTTTGGCCAAAGACGCATTACTGCTGGAGGCCGACTCGCTGGGCTCCAGCTGGAGGGTCAAAGGCAGCAGCAGAAAAACCCGGTCAGACCTACAGCACTCTACACACCCAGACTGAAATGTCTTCAGAATGGCAGTAAATGCAGAACATTTAAAGTACGGTGGCGTCTGGCCTGTAACAAGCATTTCTGAGCTGGTTCCACCGCCGGCGGCCTGCTCCTACCTCAGAGGCCTTCCTGCCCAGCAGCAGGTAGGTGGCCGTGAACTGGTCGTACTTCATCTTGCTCAGAGATTCCTGGATGTCCTCCAGCTTGTAGCCCATCCCCACCATCACATCTGCAACGAGACCCGAGCAGGAAAGTTTCAGAATAAGAGCCCGTCAAGCACAGCGAACACAAACCGGGACTTTTCCAACAAACACGAATGAATCAAACATCTGAAACTGAGCATGTCTGGATCCTTCATGCAGCTCTCCACCAAAATGGGATCATGAGAAAAAAAACAAGCGGATCTCATTTCCTCGGCTGTAAAAAGCTTTCCTGGTGTTTAGATAAAACAAAGCGAGAACCTCCTTTTCCTTCTCCTTCAAGGTTCATCCGTTTCTGCGTCTCTGGAGGAGAAAGACTTTTTTACACAAACGCCTTAAATGTTTCAGTAGAAGCATGTGGATGTGCGTGCAGGCGTGTGGATGTGCGTGCAGGCGTGTGGATGTGCGTGCAGGCGTGTGGATGTGCGTGCAGGCGTGTGGATGTGCGTGCAGGCGTGTGGATGTGCGTGCAGGCGTGTGGACGTGCGTGCAGGCGTGTGCAGGCGTGTGGAGGCGTGCTTTCTTTACCAATCAAATTAATCAAAGGTTGAGGATACCTGAACGATGCTCTGCAGCCGTTTTTACCGTTTCAATATTTGTCTAACAGCGTGTCCATTAAACTGATCTGATCTGTGATTGGTTAGTTCTGCAGAAACACAGGAGCCACAGCTGGATGAAGCAGTCTGACGTTTCTGAATGTTAATGCCTGACAAACACGATGCCACCTAGAGCTTCACGTGTGGAACTACACTTCAGTGGAGAGTTTCTCGTTCAATCCAGACTCCAGGAACGACAGCAACCCGCCAACATGACACACTGCTGTGGTGGACACGTGTGCGTGACAGGGACCTGTCCGCCTTCGCCCAACAGTGGGCGGGACGGGCTCCGGCGACCCGTGACCCCAAAAGGGATAGAAGATGGATGGACAGCATCATTGTTTGCATCACACGCTCCCCCCCCTTCCTCCCTGAAAACGTCCTCTCCCGGTTGACCTGGCGCTCGCTCCCACACGTGTGCGTGTTCAGAACGCCACAGCTGCGGTTACGCAACGCCCCCTCCCTGACGGGAAGGCCTCCTCTGTTGTTCTCCTGCTGCTGTGCTCGTGTTCATTTATTCCTCCTCGTGGCTGCGCTCTGCTTCTGGAGCTCCTCAGTCTGACAGAGACGTCCTAAAACCGCCACAGATGTTCGTCCCTCGGGACAACAGCTGCAGAGCTGCACATGCGTGGACGGCAGCAGGCGTGTTCGCTTCAGCCGTGCGGCTTTCCCACCTATTCTCTTCTGGTCTGTGATGTCCAGCTCCGGCTCTGTGTACGGCTTCAGCTCGTCCTCCTCAAACCCGGCGTTGATCCATCGATCCTTCATGATTTGCTGCAAGCCAAAGGAAACCATCAGTCATGACCCCCCCTCCTCAGATTACAGATCACTGCAGTTTTTCAGCTGAACGACTTCACTTTCACTCCATTTCCATGCATGTGGATTCTGGCGAAAGAAATTAATTCAGTTTCAAACTATTTGGTACGACAGTGTTTTAGGGCCACCAAAGTAAAATTACGACATTTGAAACCATAAATTTACGAGGAAAAAAAACTCGTAAATTTTCTAGATTAAAGTGGAGGTGAGCATCAGAGCAGCAGGTGAACGCCGCGCCGCAGCAGAGCAGACCCACTAAACTCAGCTGAACAGGTGAGCTGAATGTTTACTGATAATGTTCCAAATGTTTGGAAGCTCATTTATTCGATTTATGATTTATTAATGTTTCATTCATTGATGGGTGGTTTCCAGGATCTCTGCAGCTGTTGATGAAGACGTCGGTGTCCCTGCAGATGTCCACCTTCATCCTTTCTTCCTCCAGAGACCAGATCTCTACGTCTGTGTGACGCTTCAGTCTGAGGAGGAGGAGCACTTTCTGGTATTTTCAACGTTCTAATGCTAATATAACAGACTATTTTCATTCATTGTTGTTGTTTTATGTTGAAACAGGACGTTTCATCTGGAGGAGGGGGCGTATGGAACACTGTTTACTTCCACATTGGATGACAGGTTCATGACGTGAGGTGACTGGGTGTGTGAATGAAAAGGAGAATGAAGGCTGCAGCGGTCCTCTACACCCAAACGTGTCCCTGAGCTCCTTATTTTACAGATGACACTCCGCTTTACCGACACTGAACCCCAGAAAGACAATAATGATAATAATGATAAACAATGACAATAATCTGATTTTGAGTCGTCAAAAGGTTCAGAATCTCTGTTTTTCAAACCTATCCGGAGATAAAGCTTCTCAAAAGGCTCCACGTATTTTATCTTCAAGCTAGGCTCCAATAAACGGAAAACTTTTTTTTCTCGTAAATTTATGAGATAAAAACTTGTAAATTTCAGAGTTTTTATCTCATGAAATTACGTGAAAAAAGATAGTAAATCAACAAGATTTTTTTTTTTTTCAAATTTACGACTTAAAAGTTGTAATAAAAAAAAAAGAGAGCGTTAGATACAGATGTCACTGGAGAGCTGGGTAAATTTATATTTTTAGACAAACGTATATTGTAAGAAATGATGTTATCCAGTAAGAAAACACCCATATGTTGTCCAAATATCACGTCGCTCTCAGGAGCGCCGAATAGTTTGAAACCAGTTTTTTTTTTTCCGCCGGTAGGAAAAAAAAGTCCTCATTTTCTCTTTTTCCGTCATTTCCGTTGTGCTGCAGTTTATGTCGTTGTGTTGCGGGTAATGCCGTTGTGTGGTGTGAGCCCCGTCGGCCACAGCCCCTCCCTCATGAGGCTGCGGCCATCGATTACTTTAAAATGAAAACGCATCGCGCTCATCACTTAATAATGAAAGAATAAAAATAATGAACTGTGTTGTGTTAACAGTGAAGACTGTGCATGAGCAGGGGAGGATGAGGAGGAGGATGAAGGGCACCCTTGTATGACGTAAATGAGATGGCGAGGGGGGTGGGGGTTAAGAACTAAGAGGAATATTTACGTTGTCGGCGTCCTCCCTCACCTCGAGAGTACCCCGCTTGGCCGGGTTGAGGACCAGGAAGCGTTTGAGGAGGTTCTCGCAGTCGGTGGACATGTAGAAGGGAATGCGGTACTTCCCCCTGAGGACGCGCTCCCGCAGCTCCTGCAGGGCGGCACAGCGGCAGGGTGAGGGTGGGAGCACGCCAAAGGTTTACGTCAAGCTGAGGATCTCATCAAACGTGACAGCAACTACACAACAGCCGAGTGGGAGACTTGTGAAGGGTCCAAACGGGGGGGCTCCAGTCCGAGAGAGGGCCAGCAGCCCCCCCGCTTTTACCCGTCCAGCTAGGCTTCCGGATAACAGTTCAGACAGAGATCCTGTTAGGAAGATCAAACTAGCAGTAAAGAACATTCGGCCTGCACAGGACGCACAGACAGCCTGGCCGGCGCCGTCCCACCTTCAGGTTCTGTCCATCAAAGGGCAGCGAGCCGCTGACCAGCGTGTACAGGATGACCCCCAGACTCCACACGTCCACCTCCGGCCCGTCGTACTTCTTGCCCTGGAACAGCTCCGGCGCCGCGTACGGCGGCGAGCCGCAGAACGTGTCCAGCTTGTTGCCCAGGGTGAACTCGTTGCTGAAGCCAAAATCTGCGATCTTTATGTTCATGTCTGCG
The DNA here is from genome assembly GCA_023969325.1 of Oryzias curvinotus. Taxonomy (NCBI): domain Eukaryota; kingdom Metazoa; phylum Chordata; class Actinopteri; order Beloniformes; family Adrianichthyidae; genus Oryzias; species Oryzias curvinotus. Next base: position 1,417,406 of record CM043727.1, read on the forward strand.
TCCAGGAGGAGGTTCTCGGCCTGCAGACGGACACGGGATACTTCAGGAGCTGGAAATCTTTCCAGGAAAAACAAGCACCAGCCCTGAAAGTGACTTCTGTCCCGTTTCTGCCCGTCACGCTAAAAACACGACCCTGTTCCGAGCAGCTCGGTGACGCCGTCAGCATCTGCTGAAGCCGACGTGACAAAAGCATCCCGGCGCTTCCTCCTGCACAGAGACCCCCCCAGCACCAAGACCCCCCCAGGATGATTTATGAGCGACAGACACCGTTGGGAGCAGACAGATAAGACCTGCTAATCTAACTTTCCTGATCCGTTTCTCTGATTCTGCAGCTGCTTTAGCTGGAAGATAAACACGTGACGTCTGCAGAGTTGAAAGTCTCCAGAGCAGAAAAGGGTGGAGCTGCAGGAGGACTGTTTGGTTTATCCACCTTCACATCCGACGGGCGGACACACCCCATGGTTACCGTCTCTCCGTGAGAGCAGCGCCCCCATCCAACGTGGACGAAGCTCCTCAGATGCTGAGGCTGCCGTCAGCAGAGAGAGGAACCCAGAAACGGAGCAAAGGGGGATCGTTTGCTCTGGGAATCAGGAAGGGACCGAGGAGGAGCGCTACAGATGCTCTGGGATGGGGGCGGGGCTTCCGTCAGTTGGCTCTGACCTTTCTGTTCCCCTCACAGATAGAGGTGTTTTTGAAGGTGGCGTGCGGCGTCTCTGAACTCACCTTGAGGTCACGGTGAACGATGTGCTTCTGGTGGCAGTACTGCACCGCTGACACGATCTGGAAAGAAGCAGACTGCAGCTCAGTTTCTCAGGGTTAGAAGATGTGAGAGGATGTGGTGGAGGATCAGATGTGGTCGACTCGGGCAGGAAGACGCAGCGGAGGTGGAGCCAAACGCACCGACGGGGGCTGTAAAGACGAAGGCTGCTCTGTCTGCAGCAGGTTCCTGTTTCCTCATGAGGACACTGTCAGAAAATGTCCCAGAGGCTCGAGCCTCAGCAAAGGCGCCGCGTTTCTGCGAGCCTCACAGGTTCCTGAGGGCCGACCAGAAACCGAACGGAACGGTCACCTTCAGAGGTCTGCTGATGGGGGTGGGGGCCTCTCCAGAAAACCTGTTGCTGCCACAGATGGGTGCTAATCAGCTTTTCTCAGACAGCAAGCGGCTCCCGAAACGCTCTGGTCCTCCAAAATGCAGCAGCAGGACTCTGCAGTCCACCGTTTGATTCACGCTGCCAACGAGGGGCGGTGGGGGACACGGGGGCCCGTTTGGACATCACGTTTTGATGCCAGACACAGCGGCCCGCCAGAGATGGGAGCAGAGGTGTGAAACCAGAACACTGCGGGGGGGGGGGGGGGGGGGGGGGGGGGGGGGCTTGGTACCTGTCTAAATTTAGCTCTGGCCTCCTTTTCCTTCATTCTTCCATGTGCAACCAGGTAGTCGAACACCTCTCCTGCAAAACACACAAACAGAGGAGAAGAGTTGGAGAGAGTGGAGGAAAGTGAGCAGGAACCTCGTAAAAATAACTTCTGCTGCAGCTGGCGTTCACGGCGCCCCATCTGCATGGTTCCAGGGCAACGCGCCTCCATATTGAAGGCACTCCTGGTGTTGCTTCCTCCATACTGAGCCTCTCCTGGAGGCACAAAGCTGCTGCAACATCCTGTCCTCTGCAGGAACGTCAGCACTCAAACGTGACCGCAGCCACTCGTGTGCTAGAGGAGCTCTGGAGGCCGGCGTGCAGGCGTGCTAAGGCCAATAACAGCACAGAACGCGCAGCAAACACGGCGCAGAGTCCTCCAAACGTGGAGAGAGACAGCAGCTGCACTTCATCGCTGCAGTCAAGCAGCAGCGCGTCGCCCTGCTCTTCTGAGGATCAGGCTGAGATGAGGCTGTCAGTGAAATCCAAATGGAGATGCAGAGGCAGGACATAAACATTCGTCTTCCACCTTCAACACAGCCCACGGCCTTCACATGCTGCTTCATCACAAACACTCAGAGCCTCCTGATGAAGCCTTGGACCATCATCATCATCATTGGCTCCTCTTCCACCTGTTTGGTGTTCAGAGGAGCTGCTGCAGCAGAGCATGCCTTCAGGAAGGACAGACTCTGAAGAACCACAGCTGGACTGCAGCAGTGCTGTTCCAGAAGAAGGAAGCAGAGCTACAGGCCGGCTGGAGCCATTCCTGCCTGAAGGTCATCAAGGTCATCCCCAAATCCAGGCCTGGAGGGCCGGTTGTCCTACACGGTTTCCAACCATTCTGCCATTGCAGCTCCTTACTGGCTAAACACACCTGATCCAGGTAGTCGGCAGCAGATGAGGCGGGGTTTCTGGAAAACCAGCAGGACACCGGCCCCCCAGGCCTGGATTTGGGGGCCCCTGGTCTACATGGTAACAAGGAGCTCCTCAGGAAGCATCAGCTTCAGCTAATGCTACAAACCATAATGCATCTGAATTCACTGACGTGGCTTCAGAGTCAAACCTGAAATCAGGGACGAGGAGGAGAAGACGGACTAAAAGGTGGATTTCCCTAAACCTGCAGACCTTCTTCCTCCAGCCTATAGCAACACGTGGACACAGAGAAGGAACGGGGTCATCCGGCCACCGGGCCATCCCAGCAGAACCGGGTTCCCTTCCCGCCAGACTCCCTCCGACACGTTCAGAGAACAGAAACCGAGCATTGGTCTGAGTTTCTGCTTTAAGGAGTTTGAGGTGAAGCTGGAACTAAATCCTTCAGCATTTCTCTGATGCGTGACTCTGCAGAAACTAGGTCCTAGAAAACGACAGGTTTTTGGATTGAGTGAGTCTAAAAAAGTCCATCTTGAACAGAGCACTGGGAACAGCTGGGACCCGGATCAGGAGAGGACCTGAGTCGGTCTTTAATGTAAAGCAAACACGCGCTTCCTAAAGACAAACGTTTCTCCTTCAGGGAAAAAGTCTCAGCTTGATTTGGAGCTTGTTGGTTTCAGAGCTCAGGCCGCTGGCTCAATGTGAGCAGAGATGCTTTGGACCAGGAGGCTTTGTTCAGAAAAACCGGTTTGGGTTCAGGCTCATGGATCTTTCAGGAGACCGTGAGAAGAAGACACAGACGGCGCCTCACCTCCGCTGGCGTACTCCATGACCAGGTAGAGCGTCCGGTCCGTTTCGATCACCTCAAACAGTTTGACTGGAGGAGAGAAGGAACAGAAGAACCAGATCAGAGGCAGTCATTCATGCAGGCGGAACATCAGCTGGTTTCTGTGTGCAGGCGGGGGCTGGACGTGGGGGTGTCCAGAACACCTTCAGCTGCAGGAGATGCCAGAGACTGAGGAGCAGCTTGGAGCTGCTCTGCTAAATATAGAAGAGGTGGGATGATGGAGGACAAAGACGAGCGGTTCTGTCATGAAAGATGATCAGAGAATCAGCAGCTGCAGCCTGATGTCTGCAGAAAACCAAAGCGTTTGGAGGCTGTGGTGGAGGAGTTCAGCCGCTGCTGCACAGCTCTCTTCCTCTGTTGGAGTTTCAGCACAGAGGCTGGTGCCGTTTTCCGCAGGCTAGCCTTTGCTTTGGCTGAAACCAGCACCTCCCAAACACACCGAAGGAGTTTTTCCACAGAGAAACCTGCTTCAGAAACACACAAGACCTCTAGAAGCTCTGGATCATAACCAACACCTGCAATATCTGTTCTGGGAAGGGCATCGGACGGCTGTATTCTGACTTTACATACATTTATAGAAAAATCACGCTATTTTATCTTCAACTCTGACTTCTACAAACGTCTGGAGAGAATCCCAAGTTGCCTTCATTCTGGTATTTACGGCTTCAGACGTTGTGCTCGTGTGCCATGATAACAACAAAACTATTTCCCATTTCACAATGATTCAAACATTGGCCTGCAGTCTGCTTCTGTGGAAGAGATGGAATACAAGAAAACAGAGGCAGCAGAAAAGGCTGCTTTCATTTAAAAACAACCTCATAGACAGACGTCAGATCAGATGTTGTCCAGAAAACCAACCCAGAAAGGGATTTTCATGTAACGAGGAGTCACATGACCGAGGAGGCGGTTTTCCTTCAGCTCAGGCTCTACTGCAAAGACCTGCGATGTGCTGACATCAGGCTGCATCTCTTTCAGTTCTCCATTCAGGACTTCTCGTGTCTGGAACATGATGACGTGCAGAGAGAAGCTGAGCATGCAGCGTCGCTCAAGTCCTGCATTCTTCAAAAGAACAAAGCTCTTCTTCCTGGGAGGGAAGCTCTGAATGCAGCATGCTGCTGTATTCTACATTCATGACTCCTCTCATCCACAGGATGGTCATGGCATGAGGCTCCTTGATGAGCAGATCTGGGGATTGTTACCATGTTTAGGGGTCCTTAGAGGTTACTGCTGATCCTCTCCACACCTTCACCATCGTGTGGGACGTGTCTTTCATGTCAAAGGTTTAAATGGAACTGGCCCCCCCAGATTTATACCTGTGGAACCGTGAGGCCTTCATCCACTCTGGAGCTTTCAGTTCAGCTTTTACAAAGTTTGAACTTGTCCACATGTTTTCATTTGATTATATAAATCTTATAAACAATCAATTTGATTTATTTTGATTGAACTGGAAGGATGTTTATGTGTTGGGCTTTATTATTAGTAGTACTTTTACTAATTTAACTAGTATTTTTTATCTTAGTAATATCCGTTTTGTTATGGGAAGCACTTTGAGATGCTCTGCAGCTGGAAAAGTGCTCTAGAAATAAAGTGGAATGTCAGACGACCTTTTTGATTGACTGTGTTCTGAGTGGCTTTCAGGGATTATTGATCACTATTTCTGTCAGATGAGTCCTAAAAATCAAATCAACTACTTACCAATATTAGGATGATTCAAGATCTTCATTATTCGGACTTCTCTGAAGAGCTGAAAGAGAGAGAAACCACTCTGAACGTCAAACTAGCAGGACAGTTTGTCCTCCATCAGGACATTAGAGCAATGACAGAAAAACCCCAGAGACTTCAGGAGCAAAGGTCACTGCAGGTCAAGCTCTCAGCAAACGCTTTCTACATTTAAACGGTCACTGTTTCTGAAAATGTTTCTGAAATCGTTAGAACCCCACAGTTCTTTATTTTAGCCGTCTGTCCTAATGAGACTGAATGAGGCTCTGCGTGACGATGAGCTGCAGTAGTTCCTGGATGGTTTGGAGGTTGGTTGGCAGCTGCAGCAGCAAACCTAAGCAGAGGAGCAGGAGGAGGAGCAGGAGGAGCAGGAGGAGGAGTAGGAGGAGCAGGAGGAGGAGCAGGAGGAGCAGGAGGAGGAGCTCCTGAGCTCCCGCTTTTCTCAGCCCATTAATGAAAAGTAAAAAAAAAACGGTGGAAGAAGTAATTACAGCTGAATCAGTTTAGGGTCAGAGGAGCAGAAAGAATTTTCAACCAACATCCCACGGCAGCGGTGCTGAGGTAGAGCGGTCGACCTCTGGAGTGCAAATGTTAATTCCTCACAAAAACAACCCAAAGTGGTAGTCTTCATCTAAAAAGCTGCTCTCTGAGCATCGGCCCCTCCCACTCCACAGAAACGAGTGGTTCCTCACACTGTGACATCACAAAGTGAGGAACCGCCCCTTCCAGGAAGAGTCTGTGCTGTAAGCTCCGCCCCCAGGTTAAAAGACACACCCACTTTCTCAGTGGAGCTAGTGGTGATCGGCTAAATGCTTTCATTTATCTGAACAACATGAACATCCATGTTTGTTAAAGTTCAGATGTTTGTTTTGTTTTTGTTGGACAAACTCAGAAACGCTGCTGAGGCCGACTCTAGGATGATGTCATGAAATGGGCGGCACCCACAAGGAGAGAAAGGCGGAGCCTCAGAGATCGAGTCGTCTTACTTCCAGGTAGGAAAATGAGCCGAAAATAACTGGTATTTCATAAAGAATGGTTCTTTAGTGTGCCAAAGGTCATACATGATCATATTTTTGGATGTTTACTATAAAAGGCTTAAGAACAGCAGGATATAGACCCTTTAAAACACGGTGGAACTACACGGGTAAACGGTGTTCCCGCGTTCATGTTCTAAGATAAGTAAAATATGTGACAAATTCCAGATGTTTTAAAAAAAGTTAAACTTTCTCCACTTTTTCAGACAGACATGAACAGTTTCACACTTTCTCTGTTTAAATCTCAAAGTTCAAACTTCCACAGAAAATAGTCCAGTTTTATGGAATGATGAATGGAAACAAAGATCTACATGTGATCAAAAATGTAGGTAGATTTGGCAAACTGAACGGATTCTGGACAGGAGACACGGCGCGGAACAAGACAAGGTCTACAGCCAATCAGGATCCAGAACACTGTCACGTTTCAAAGCATGAAAACAGCACTGAAAAAAATGCCATTTTTGGTTACCAGATATGCAGACAATTAGACTCCTTAATTTGATCCAAAAACATGTTCATGTTGAGCACCTTTGGTGATGATGTCACCAGCTCAACCCCCTGGGGAAACTCCTCCACCCTGACCCGTGGAAACGGCCTTCAGAGACCTCTTCAACCACGACTTGCAGCTTCTTAGAGACAGCAGAGAAAGCCAAAACCTCTCCACCACACTAGATTTGGTTCAAGTGTACATCAACCACAGAGTGAAGTTCTTTTCCCGGTCCGGTTCCAGGAGCAGCAGGTTTACAGGAATCTCTCCTCAGCTGGAACGTCCTGAGCCAATAAATCATTGTCCGTGTCTAGCTCCCACATTCACCAGCAGTCAGCGTTGTGCTAAAGCGGGAATGTGATTGCAGAGCTCCAAAGTGCATTTGACTGTTTAGTCTGAAAACGGTTCACAGGTACAGAGTTTCCTTTTTTGTACCTCGTCGTAATAATCCCGGTGGTTTCCTCCGACCTGGAGAGCAAACCTCTCGTTTTCTTCACACCTAAAGCAGCGAGTCTCTTCATTGGTCAGACTGCTGCTTGTGCGTCCGAATTCTGTCTCTGAGCAGGAAGCCATCCCAGAGACGCCATCAGTGACGCCCAGGACCCCCCCCTTCTGCCCCACAGCCTGCTCAGCTGGTGTCAGCCCGAGGGGCAAACAGATGGCAACAAACAGCGGGACCAACACTCTGCACGCCGGGCTGACACGACACACTCGGTTACACAAGTCAATAGAGATATGGCTGATGGGTCACATGTGACGTTCCCCACTGAGCTTCATGATCTGAGGGGAACCAGCAGAAACGCAGTCTGAACGTCAGCTCTGGTGTCACAGGAACACAGTTTGCAGGTTTAGATCCATGATGGCTGGCGTGTTCTAGTTCAGCGTTCATTGAGGTTCTTGTAGAACGGTTCTTCAGGCGCAGAGCCTTTCAGGGATCCGGAAAGGGGAACATTTCTACAGGATCTTCTGTGTTTCTGGTCAGTGACACTGAGGAGACAACACGCCTTCTCTGACATGGTGACAAAGACGACGTTTTGTTGAATCTGATTTCTCACACGGTGGCAGAAGAAACTGGTTGATGCATTTGTGTCATAAAACATTTGAATCACGACTTTAACAGTTGAACTGCATCGTCAGCAAGAGCTTCAGGAGGAGAGATGAAAAACAACAGTGGTAAACAGGAGCAGGAAGTCTGCAGACACCGAAGGGGGGGGGGGGGGGGGGGGGCTGGTGTGGCTGCGTCAGTCTATGACTTCCATGTGTCAATCATTTCTACTCACAATACTCTAAGAAAGTGTCATGGAGTAAAAGGCTTCAAGCTGCTCCACTTTTCTCGGTTACACAACAGGAAGCGGCTCTGATCAGCTCGGTTTACTCAGACAGAAACACTCATGGAAACACATCTGCGCTGCAAAAAGGATATTTGATCAATAACTAGAAGTCAAATCTAAAATACTGGAACACAGAGACGAATGCAGGACCAAGGTGCACTGCGGTTCCGTACCACTGCTGCAATGGTGCACGGCGGTCTGAACCACCTGCAGAACTGCTTAAACATGCGTAAGCATGACAACATCTGGAAGAACACATTCAAATTGAAATGCATCTGCGTTCTACTTCAGGAGGAGCCTTTACAACCATCTCTGGACCAAAAATCATTACCTCACCAGAAATTCCTTAGAGGTAAACATCCATTATTCTCTAAAGACCCACTCTGATAAAAATTGCTTTGGGGGATTCAGGCATGTTGTCCTTGAACAACTTGTTGTCGTTAGCATGTTGTCCCGTCATCGTTAGCATGTTGTGTCGTCTCGTTAGCTGTTGTCCCTCGTCGTTAGCATGTTGTTCCGTCATCGTTAGCATGTTGTCCCATCGTCGTTAGCATGTGTTCCGTCATCGTTAGCATGTTGTTCCGTCATCGTTAGCATGCTGTCCCGTCGTCGTAGCATGTTGTCCCGTCGTCGTTAGCATGTTGTTCCGTCATCGTTAGCATGTTGTCCCATCGTCGTTAGCATGTTGTCCCGTATCGTTAGCATGTTGTCCGTCATCGTTAGCATGTTGTCCCATCGTCGTTAGCATGTTGTCCGTCATCGTTAGCATGTTGTCCCATCGTCGTTAGCATGTTGTTCCGTCGTTAGCATGTTGTCCCATCGTCGTTAGCATGTTGTCCCGTTCGTTAGCATGTTGTTCCGTCGTCGTTAGCATGTTGTCCCGTCGTCGTCAGCATGTTGTCCCGTCGTCGTTAGCATGTTGTTCCGTCATCGTTAGCATGTTGTCCCATCGTCGTTAGCATGTTGTCCCGTCATCGTTAGCATGTTGTTCCGTCATCGTTAGCATGTTGTCCCATCGTCGTTAGCATTTTGTTCCGTCATCGTTAGCATGTTGTCCCATCGTCGTTAGCATGTTGTTCCGTCATCGTTAGCATGTTGTCCCATCGTCGTTAGCATGTTGTTCCGTCATCGTTAGCATGTTGTCCCATCGTCGTTAGCATGTTGTTCCGTCATCGTTAGCATGTTGTTCCGTCATCGTTAGCATGTTGTCCGTCGTCGTCAGCATGTTGTCCCGTCGTCGTTAGCATGTTGTTCCGTCATCGTTAGCATGTTGTCCCATCGTCGTTAGCATGTTGTCCCGTCATCTGTTTTGCGTCGTTGTTCCGTCATCGTTAGCATGTTGTCCCATCGTCGTTAGCATGTTGTTCCGTCATCGTTAGCATGTTGTCCCATCGTTAGCATGTTGTTCCGTCATCGTTAGCATGTTGTCCCATCGTCGTTAGCATGTTGTTCCGTCATCGTTAGCATGTTGTTCCGTCATCGTTAGCATGTTGTCCCGTCGTCGTCAGCATGTTGTCCCGTCGTCGTTAGCATGTTGTTCCGTCATCGTTAGCATGTTGTCCCATCGTCGTTAGCATGTTGTCCCGTCATCGTTAGCATGTTGTTCCGTCATCGTTAGCATGTTGTCCCATCGTCGTTAGCATGTTGTTCCGTCATCGTTAGCATGTTGTCCCATCGTCGTTAGCATGTTGTTCCGTCATCGTTAGCATGTTGTTCCGTCATCGTTAGCATGTTGTCCCGTCGTCGTCAGCATGTTGTCCCGTCGTCGTTAGCATGTTGTTCCGTCATCGTTAGCATGTTGTCCCATCGTCGTTAGCATGTTGTCCCGTCATCGTTAGCATGTTGTTCCGTCATCGTTAGCATGTTGTCCCATCGTCGTTAGCATGTTGTTCCGTCATCGTTAGCATGTTGTCCCATCGTCGGTAGCATGTTGTCCGTCACGTTATGCATGTTGTCCCATCGTCGTTAGCATGTTGTTCCGTCATCGTAGCATGTTGTTCCGTCATCGTTAGCATGTTGTCCCGTCGTCGTCAGCATGTTGTCCCGTCGTCGTTAGCATGTTGTTCCGTCATCGTTAGCATGTTGTCCCATCGTCGTTAGCATGTTGTCCCGTCATCGTTAGCATGTTGTTCCGTCATCGTTAGCATGTTGTCCCATCGTCGTTAGCATTTTGTTCCGTCATCGTTAGCATGTTGTCCCATCGTCGTTAGCATGTTGTTCCGTCATCGTTAGCATGTTGTCCCATCGTCGTTAGCATGTTGTTCCGTCATCGTTAGCATGTTGTCCCATCGTCGTTAGCATGTTGTTCCGTCATCGTTAGCATGTTGTTCCGTCATCGTTAGCATGTTGTCCCGTCGTCGTCAGCATGTTGTCCCGTCGTCGTTAGCATGTTGTTCCGTCATCGTTAGCATGTTGTCCCATCGTCGTTAGCATGTTGTCCCGTCATCGTTAGCGTGTTGTTCCGTCATCGTTAGCATGTTGTCCCATCGTCGTTAGCATGTTGTTCCGTCATCGTTAGCATGTTGTCCCATCGTCGTTAGCATGTTGTCCCATCGTCGTTAGCATGTTGTCCCATCGTCGTTAGCATGTTGTTCCGTCATCGTTAGCATGTTGTCCCATCGTCGTTAGCATGTTGTTCCGTCATCGTTAGCATGTTGTCCCATCGTCGTTAGCATGTTGTTCCATAATCGTTAGCATGTTGTCAACAACCTGAGCTGACTTTCACAGAGAAACATTTGGAACACCAAAGCAGCTCCTGTTCTTCATAAACCTTTGACAGCAGTTTCACCTCAGAAGCTGATTAAAGTATTTTTCAAGTAAAAATACCATGATAGTCGTTTCCCGTTAACAACCACTAGAGGGCGCTGTAGGCATCTGTTTTAGTATTTGCTACTGACAGCAACGCAGAAGTAAAGGTGCTGTCCAATATAAACATGGAGGAGAATCTGTTCTCCTCCTGAACTAATATGTTTTTCTCATTTGCATCGACACATTTTTGCTCTTGTTATCTTTTCCTCCTCAGACTGCAAGTCATCAAGATCGCCATAAAAAAGTCTGAAGGATCTCACAGCAACATAGGTAGACTGACCATCATCTCATGTTGCCATGAATTTCATTAAATTGATAAACCTATTTCCATCTGTAGTAATGTCGGTGTATTCTTCTAGGCAGAGGTTTCCGAGGTAACGAGGATGCTGACCTTTAACCTCCGACCTGAAGCGGACTGGATCAGGTCTGACTGGACCTGAACGGTAGCGCCGCATTTCTCCGCCAACAGCTGAAGGACGTCTGCTCCATTTTCTGCGTTTGCAAACTCCAAATCCCCAAAGTTCGTCAGGATTTTCTGAATCAACGGCTCATGCCAGTTTGCCCAAACATCACCTGGATGGAACAGATGTGCCCCCCCCGTACATCGTGAGGTTTGACATCAAAAAACGCCCCAAAAATATGATCCTCCATTAATATTCATTACAGGCCTGTTAGAAAATGAAGATGAAGAGCCCTCAACTAAAATAGAATGGAGGGAGTGTATTTATGGAAAGGTGAGACCAGCAGAAACATTTCTGTGTTTCTGAATCCAGAGAACGTCACAGATTCAAAGCCCCAACTCCTTCAAATAAACATGACAAGAGATCTGAAGGAGCAGCGTTTGCTCTGACAAACCCTAAAGACAGCGAGCTTCAACAACAAAAGGCCCGGCGCTTTTCCCTCTCTGACATAACGCCTGTTTTTCTGTCAGCGCCAGGTCACAGCCAGCGCCAGAGGGCCCAACCCCCCCCAAACCCCCCAACCATGGCCACAAATCAATGGAGCTGTGGAAAAACTGATGGAAAACCACGGGCCGGCTGCTGAGAGGAGGTGAGCCGCCGGACCCGGCTCTTCCTGTCCGTCCCACCCAGCAAAGAGCCCCCAGAGCTGCAGAGACCAGGACCAAGCGGCCCAGACTGACCCAAGGACAGCCGGGCCAAACCCCCGCCAGCCCACTCCCCCATCAGGGGCTGAAGCTGAGACTAGCGTTTAAAAATGCAGAGTCACTTAAGCCACAGTAGCTGCGTTTCCATCACACACATACGCTAAGCCTGCACAATATATCGCAAATGTATCGTTATCGTGATATTAAGCTGTACAAAACGCATATCGCAAAAGACAGCAAACATTGCAATAAATGGTGACCTTAAATGTGCTAAAACAACCGTATGGCAGCTTGAAGTACTTCACGAATCAAATAAATCTCTTAATTCATGTGACCAATTAGATGTACGTCCTCAACTTATTCACCAATCGGATGGAGCCGTCTTATGTTAGATTTTCACCTCCTATGTAGACTAGCGTTTACTCTCATTTAAATTAAGCTGTTGCAGTAAAATGGTAATTATGGTTTTGGTTGATTAGCTATCGATTCATGTATCGCAAGTTATATCGTCATCGCAATATTGATCACTAATATCGCATATCGGGCCGCCCTAATATACGCAATTATGATGGAATTTATAGAAATGTACAAAAAAGAACAATTCCACATGACACGCTCAACCGTTGATGAGCCGTGTGACGCTGTGGGACCTCAGGTGGCGCCCGCTGTGCAGCGTCCAAGGCCGCCAGTTCCTACCAAGAAGCTCATCGCCATCTGGTTGTTGGTCACATGACTCATTTAATTTAAAAAGTGTTTCCATTGCAGGTTAGTGAAACATGTTAATTTAGATATGCCTCAAAAACCAGCAGGCGCTAAAACGTTTTTTTCCCCGATAAATGCAAGTTTTTTCTAAAAAGTCATGTTTCCACGAGTCAAATTTATGATCGCAAATACAAATAGAAACGGAGCTAATGACAGTTTGCAAACTGATGACAAAGAGTCAAAAAGAGGAAGCAGGAAAACAGATTTTCTGTTCCATCGCCGGTTTGGGAAAAAAATGTCAACAAAAGCATCACTTCAGGGGGAAAACATCTAGACCTGATTAAGCTTTGACAGTGCAAAAACACCCACAATGCAGCAGTTTACAGGAAGTTTACATGCGTTCTGTGCAGAGGCAGACACATTCTGTTCCCGTAGTTCCAGTCATTAGGACTTAATCTGCTGCACGTCATGAACGAGTCGATTACTTTTGCCACAGAGTAACCGTTCAGCAGCAGAGAAGAAGAATGATAATTACCTTCTGTAGGCTGTTGGGGTTCAGCTGAGTCTTGTCTATTATCTTAATTGCCACCTGTGGAAGACAAACATGGTTTGACAGATGCAGAGGAAGCCCCACGCTCACCACAGAGACCGAAGACCTAACCCTGGAGACGTAAGGGACACGGGTCAAAGGGCCACAGCCTGCTTTACAGCCTGTTCACCCCCCCATTTCACCACCGATTCAGGCAGAACCAGCAGGATGTGAAGCTCTACATGGGGGGGTGAAGCCAGAGGTTTGAAGTCCTCCTGATTCAACAAAACACGTTTAAACGTAGATTTGAGATTCTCCAAATGATATGAAACAGAAGCCCCTCTCCTTCTGCGACCCCCCCACTTCAACAGAACCAACCCCCCCCCCCCTACCCTACCCTCAGCCTGTTAGCTCTGAGGACGCCCTGTACGCATGCTTGCAGCACGACCTGCAGAGGCGCCTGTGCAATGAGACGAACACATTTACCTGTGCAGGTGTGTCACAGCACAGCTGTGCGGCCCGTACATGCTTTGGGGGGAGTGGACGGACAGCTGTGCGTGTGAGCTGCACATCCTTAAAGCATGACCCTGAATCTAAACACGGCTCCGTGTCAACTCCTGCAGAAACTGCAGCTCTGGGAAACTCACCTCCCTGCCTGTGAGGATGTGCCGGGCCAGTTTGACTTTGGCGAAGTTGCCCTTGCCGATGGTTTTGAGCAGGCGGTAGTTTCCGACATGGGGTGGCTGCGACTCGTCAGAGCTGCGGGTTCGAACGCCGGTCCGGCTGGAGCGCGTGCTGAGGTCGGAGCGGCCGTTGCTGTGCGAGGTGTGCTGCAGAAAGGACATCCCGTTAGAGCGTCTCTGTGCGTCAGCTGTGACCTTTTCCCTCCGGCCGTCCATAAAAACCACCACAAACATTCATTCTGCTCTTCCCTCAGCATCCACAGATGTCTGACCCACTCATTTCCCAGCATCCATTACATTTCTTGGCTTTAAAAAAAATAGATTTATCAGAATTTTTAATTGACGTTGTTAAAAACAGGGAAGCTGCCAATCAATCCACAGCTCTTTAGATGACATCCATGACGTTTTCACCTCTGGGCACGTCATTAAGAAAAACACGGACCGATTCCATCAGACGTAGTTTTTCAACTTTTCCATCAGCGGCGTTCTGCAGGAGCTTGAAACACAACAGGAACTGTGTCACATGACCTCCAAACTACAGTCAACACAGACGTGAACTCTGACAGCAGCTCCATAGTTAGCATGAATCCTCGTTCTGTCACTGTTGCTGATAAAGATTCAGGCCGTCTTCTGCATCGCAGCATCATTCCCTCCCATCCTAACTTCAGGCTGCAAATCAACTGGGGATGAAATGGAGAGGAGGTTGAGGAACGCAGCGGGGGAATCAAACCAGTGACCTCTGACCTGCACCTTTATCTAGAACCCAGAGATGAAGCTCTCGGCTGGGATGTTGTGCTGACAGAACAGCCAAACAAAGATTGATTTTTGGCTAATGTGACAGAAAGGGACGGATACTCGGCGTGGCCCGAGTATCGACGGCCCGGCTGCCGCCTCGTTTGCAGCGGTGGAGCTCTCGACTCCGCCCCGAGCCTAACTGCCCCATCCACCCTGCACACAAACACCAAGGCAGAGAGCGGGGAAGACAATGGACCGCTGGCTGAAGGCATCCAGCAGATCTGTTCACAGACTCTGGATGTTCGTTCATAAAACCAAAATAATCTAACATTCCTGAAGACACCAATAACCACAATAGGGTCACTCCAACTCCACTAAGCAGCACAAACATGCTCTAAGTCACTACAGGAGTATTTTGGGACCGCTACAGTCAAAGCAGTGGAGATAAAAATATCAACTAGGATAAGGTCACTGTTGAGCACTGCTGGCAGGAAAAGCACGTCCGTGGCGGGATGGGATGCAGTGCTGACCCGCGCCGCTCCTCAGACCAACAAGGAGGAAAACATTCCCAACTCTAAAGCATTCAGCTAACGGTTTCATCCAACAACTTCCTGCAAGACGTCCTCCACAAGCACAGAGAAACTCCTTCCTGTTCTCTACTCACAAAGCTGCGATGTCTCCTGGTGGCCTGAGAGCCCGTCATGTTTTCCCCCGGACGGCACGTTGCCCTCTGAGGATGCCCACAGCCCCCACAGCCCAGAGCCCCACAAGCACAGAGAGGAAGAGGAGCACTGATGAAGCTCAGCCTGCTGCAAGCTGGGAACAGCCGTCCTTTCAAAATAAAGCCTGGGATTCTGACCTGAACATCCCTGTTTCATAAAAAAATACACATTAAAAGGTAGACACCTGTCTGTTACCAAAAGTTGTAGATATTCTTCAAACCGCTTATACTCCTGATTAAAGACCCACTCCGGTAAAAATGGGGTTTTTAACACGTTCTTGTAGCTTTTTTCTAACGATGGAGCACATTCATAGAGAAAACTTAGATTGAAATCATTGTGAATCAGGAAGAGAAGAAATAAAGCTTGTAGTCTTTACGTACAAACAACAGTGGGCGGGGCCAAAGTCTCCCGGCTCCGCCTCATTCTGATCATCCACTGTCAGACAAATAGATCCGTGAACGTTTTCCTGGTCTGAGCTGGAATCTGGATCAGAACCGGCTGGGAGGGCACATAAACAAACAGTACTCTGCACCAACGGTCCCGCCCACAACTCAGAGGTGAATTTCTGATGAAGTCCTGCTGCTCTGAAATAATTATGCCCCAGAAAACCACGAGATCTTTCAGAAAACGGGATCATCCTCACTGAAAGAGCACTGGGATCGGCTTTAGAACGGATCCAAAGGTGATCTGAGCGGGACTTTAACAGTCGTCCTTTACATTAGAACACCAAGCCACAAAGGATCAATAGTTTCCCCTCATCTTATCACCCACGGAGCTGTTTGTGCTCCACTCCAGCAGACGCTGCAGCTGACAGTCATGAGACGGAGCGTGTCACATGCAGACATCAGGCATCTGCGGTGCCTCACACAACATGATATGGAAGGACAGAATGTATGGATCCTGTGTGATCCTCAAAACCTGCCTGCTTCACAAAATGCGTCCTTTCCCCCTCAGAACAATCACTTAGCAATATGCAGATGTCAATTAGATATCTTTATTGTCAGAGGAGCCAATATTAATTAACACTAAAGGCAACTGTTTGATGATTCTCCTGTCCAATACTTCAGCAGACGGGCCATTCCTCTGTCCCTGGACATGAGCCCATGTAAGGAAAGTGTTGTTCTGCTGCTGAGCGACTTCCTGAAGCGGAGTAACAACTTTATGCCACTTAAGAAAACTCTCGCAAAATTCAATTACTGTTAAAATACAATTCATACAACAAGACAAACGAATAGCCGCTGAGTAAAGAAGAAGAGGCAGTGTTCAGACACTGAGATAACTAACCAGTCTCTAAAACTGAATTCTAAATCGATTCTCACTAAAACACTAGATTGGCTGTTACCTGCTCTAAAATGCTCCTCTCCCAGTTATTTACTCAGGCTGTTTAAACAGAGGTGTTGTGTTTAAAGACGTCAGTCAATCAGGTGTTCAAGTGACTCTTCAAGGCGTCAGGAGGTCTACTAAAATCATACATTGTAAAAAAAACAAAAACCGTACAAACACCACAAAAAGCCACGGTCAACAAAATGTGCACCGCAAACATTTAACATTAATGTGCAATATTACAAAAGGTCTGGGGATTCTTTGATTGTAGAAATAAGACACGTTTTTAATTACAACAAAATTATGAACTAGTTTTATTAAATATTCTTTTATTTTGATAGCACAAACCGGAAGCCCACAGAGCCATGTTGCAAGCAGTTCGACGACCTCCTTTCAAGCAGGAGAGCAATGTTTGTCACAGGGGGCGGGGCTACGAGAGTTCGCTTTGAAATCTGAATGGAGGAAATGTCGTGATTGACAGCTACAAGGGCCAACTGGCGTCCGGGACGGAAACTACTGTTGCCTGCCAGAACCAGTCCAGCAGGCAAAGTGCTGTAGTTCAGCTCGTGTTTGGGCCTTGGCTGCCCGCTTCAACGCCAAATAAAAAGTCACAACAAGGCAGATGTTTTACAGTACACGAAAGAATCAAGTTTTGTGTTATTTTTATCCCACCCGCCGGTATAAAAGCAGGGCGTGTTTGACGGAGAGGCAGCTTGTTTACCACCATGTAAAAGTACATCGGGTGTAAACAAGCATCGGTCAGTAAATAAAGACATGAAGTCGTCGGGCTGCCGCGTATCTTTGTCTGACAGCCATTCAGCCATTTTCCAGCCAGTTAACCGACTGAACGTGACCAGAGGAGCCCGTCTACTCACACTTTCCGTCACCTTTTCGTTGACCGTGGGTAAGGGAGTTTTGGTTGACATCTTCTTCCCGGCTGTCTTCCTTAAACGGCTGTTTTTCTGTGTCCAAACGCCAGCCCGACCTCCCCGAACCAGCAGACCCTAATTCGCGCTGCAGCTCTCTCCGGAAAACGGTCTCGGCATGGATCGTGACGCCTCTCGCAGGCAGACCGGACGTGTTTGCGCCGAGCACCTGAGCTCTCAGGAAGAGCAAAAAAAAAAAGACAAGCTACGGAGTGGTCCGGTCCGCTTTCAGTGGGTACATGTCACTGCAGGCCGGGGGGGTCCCATCCACATCCCGACAGGAAAGCAGTCAGTCTCCACAGAGTCAGGGAGGCTCACCAAACTAACGCAGCAGGCGCTCGCTCGGTCGCCACAAAAATAGCCGAACCTTCCCTTTTCCCGCTAACCGAGTTCGGGTTAAACGGAACCGATAGAGGGTCACAGGCAGGAGTCTGGCAGAGTGAAGGTAAATCCCCGGAAGGCTGAAACACCCGCAGTCTGTCCCGTTTCTCCCATCTCCTGCGGACTAAAGTGAAGCAGTTCGGACTGTTTTAGGTGGGACCAAAATGGCTACTGAGCGGCTGGGCTGGATTAGGGTGCGTTCAGGGACCCATCGCACCGTCAGACATAACAAACTCGTGAAACTCCGAAGGGTTCAAAAACACTAATTCAACACGATTTCCCACTACAAGTGGAATTTTTCTGTGAAAATACGGATCAAATATAAGCAGCACACAAAGTCAAACATATGTATTTTAACTGTTGGCAGTCGTGTTTATTTTTTCCTATTCGCCCTTCAAATTTATCATCAATTTAATTAGAAAAACGCTGCAGGTAAACTAATTTGATGAGAAAAATGATTTACAAAAATGTGAAAAAGTTTTATAACTTGAATGCAAGCTCTGCGCTCCTGACGGTACTTGAAGGCACCACGTCCATGTTTTACTGAGCGGGTAGAGAAAACTTACTGACCCCGGTCCCACCGGACCGCTGAGTCCGACCAGAACCGCCGCGGGCCGAGAGGAAACTGCCACGTGACTCACTTCAAAAGCACAACTGCGTGGATGACGCCCACGAAGGTAAAGCCCGCGTGAAAACACCAGCTTCCTGTCTCTGTAGGATCTGCCAATCCCAAGGCGTTTCTCTCAATGCGAACCCAAAGAAAGTCTAGGTTGACCCAAAACTGAGCCTTTCAGAACCGATGTTCTGTTTTCCTAGCATTAATGCATACAGCACCGTTTACGTCAAGTCATCCATTAGGAAAGACAACAGTGTGGTGGATAGCAAAACAGTTTTATTGACTGGAAAAATACAACAAGCACCTCCCTTTCCCCCAAAACAAAGGAGAAAACAAAGATGCAAATCAAAATGATCCCCATAACACTTGTGATTAACCCCCGAGCAAGTTCATTTAGTCAACTGAGTACATGTCAGGATTACAGTTACTGTGCAGCAGGAAAAGCGCTACAGAAATCATGCCACGAAGCAGAAGGGAGTCTGGGAAATGTAGTAAAGGAGCAAAAGGCAAACTATTCCATAGGTCATACAGAGCGTTATGAGTCACAGCATCAGCATACACAGCCGTCTTAGATTGCATCGATGTCAATGTCGTCCTCCTCCTTCTCAGGTGTTTCTGGTTTCACCGTCTCCACCTTCAGCTCACGAGCGGAGGATGAATACACCACCTGCAGGCGCAAAACAGCAGATTTAAGGAACGCCACCTTTACTACGATGGACGCCCACCGCCGTCTCCACCTGAGGAGGCCAAGTGTTAACCCCCAACAGGGAAATGAGTACCTTTAGGTTCACAAGACTGAAATGCTGTGCTAAATCGCCAGAAGTTACCCCGGTCTGGACCAGAGACCCCCGGTCTGGACCAGAGACCCCCGGTCTGGACCCGAGATCCCCGGTCTGGACCCGAGATCCCCGGTCTGGACCCGAGATCCCCGGTCTGGACCCGAGACCCCCGGTCTGGACCCGAGACCCCCGGTCTGGACCAGAGATTCCCAGATTGCAATCACACCAAGTTAACCTTGAGCTCTAAAGAGATGTTGCATTTGTGATCTCTGATGAAAATAGTGATTTTGGTGTTTGTAATGCAGTCTTTGCTTCATGATAGAAGACATAATAAAGAAAATTAACATTATTCTAACTGCATTTCTGAATATTTCATGATCCAAATAGATGTGAATATGGAGCCAGGGCTCTAGAGTGGGACTGGATTTTTCAATGGTGCGTCTTAAAAATCTGTGGTCGTACCGGTGCACCCATAAAATAATAATCTCTGCAACTCTGAAAGTCTCATTCCTGTCTGTGTGCAGCTGTAACACCTCAAATAAGAATGATTGTTTGTGTTTACGGGAACATTGGAGTACATCCGAGTCGTTCGGTTTGGGTCCGTGTGCACCACCCAGTAGATGTGACGTCTGTAAACAGCTACTTTTTCATGTAATTTATCATTGTAGAGTTTGTTTTCAATAAAGGACTTCAGGAGAAGCCTGAAGGCTGATGTAGACAGCCAAGAAAAAGGACAGTGATCCTGTAGAACTGCTGAGATCCATGAAGGTCTTTGTTTTCCTGGTCTGAGCTGGAATCTGGGTCAGAACTGGACGGATGGACAGACCTGATATTAATGCTCACCTCAACGACCGACTCCTGAGCTACAACTCAGCTTCTTAAAACTGCATTAATTTCATGCACATTTTCAACTCCACCTATTGGCATCGTCTGCTTTTAAACTGTACCTCCACATTTTCATCATCTTCCTCCTCCTCTTCTTCGCTCCCCTCGCTCTCCTCTTCTGCCTCCTTCAACCATTTCACAAAAGGAGCGGCCTTGGCGTGAATTTCTTTGGCAAGTTCCTTGGAGACATATTTCTTGGAAACCTGGTGCAAGAGATGAGTAAAATGAACTTAAAGATGGGAAGAAATGAAAGAAAAAGCCAATTTAATCTAGAAAAATGGTTGGTTTTGGTAAAAGACCATCACGGTTAATTATTTACAGTTTTATTTGCAATAATAAAAGTCTTCCTTCATGCATTCTGTCTGCCTGTTGATGCTACATGGGATCTTTGAGGACGAAGAGCTCCGACCTTCTCCGCCCAGGACAGGATGACATCCTCTTCCAGCAGGTCAGCGTCGTACAGGTCTTTCAGGATGATGGCAACACGTGGGAGCAGCTGGACCTGATGCAGCTTCACCACACACTCAAAGCCCCCCATCAGGTACTTCTGGGCTTTTTTGTTGTTATGGCAGAACTGAGGAAAGATTTACCAAACCGTGAGAGAGGAGGGGGGCAAAGAGTCTGTACCGACATCTTAAAGCTGGCGTGATCAGCCTGAGGCGGCGTTAGAATGACCGCCGTCACATTCCACCGTCCGTACTGGACGTCTGTCGAGGGCTGAGCAGAGACTCACTCTCAGGAAGTGGCGTTTGTACTTCTTGATCTGGTCGCGGATGTTTTCGTCAAACAACAGCTCGCTGAGGATGAGGGGGCCCATGGCCTTCACATCCAGACGCTCCGCTTCAGCCAAGATCTCCTTGTCGGCCGCGTCGATGGTTCCACTCTCCTTCTTTTGCTAAAGGAAGATATCACAGTTTTTGACATGGCTGCTCTGAATCTCTGAATGAAATTAGAAAAGGCCTCATTTAAGGAAGTGGATCAACACTATTTGAAGTTTTATATCCAACATTTTCAGCTCCTTCAACTTGTCAGAGAGCTGCACATCACACTGAAGTGTCTGCACTGAGAGACACCCTCCCCTCCAGTACTGGGTTATCACTATTACACACGTGAAGAAGGATTTAGATCCTAATGATCTCAAATGGGACTTTATGGCAGTTTTCTCCCACTCACAGTCAGAACAGACTCACTTTCACAAAGCTGTAGAACAGGTTGACCCTCTCCTCCAAGGGCCTCTCCAGGTCGTCGCTCAGTGTCAGGTTCTTGGCGTGGTCGCTGATCTCCTCCATACGGCGCCTCTGTGCCTCCTCTGTGGTCTCCTCTGCCCAGTCTTCGTCGTCGTCATCTCGATCCTCAACGACCGAAGAACAAATCAGAACAGGAAATGGGATTTGTGGGGCGGAAGAAGCTCTCAGGAAAGCTGTAACCTTTACATTAAAAAAACCAAGAGTCTGACGCAACATGACAAGCGGTGACCGCGAGCATCACCAAGGATGCATGAGACGCCGTCAGTGACATAACTAAAACGTGACAAGTGTGCCGTATACGTGATATAAAAGTTATACGTCGGACCATGAAAAGTCTGTTGGACATACATGGAACGGTCGTGGAAAGACACAAACTCATACACACGACTGCTTAAAATTTATGTCATAATTGTGTATAAACTATGCAAACTATGCGTGAACTGTTATTCTCAACCGATCAAAAGTATAAAAAAAACTAAATCAATTTCACGTGAAGACCCGTCAACCGAAACTCTCGACGGACGTCTGTGCACATCGACAAAACCCTAGAAACTCTTATGAATAACGTACATCGCGCACGTATCACAAAAGACTGACACTACATAGATGTAAGATGTATGTAGTGTCTGCGTGACACGGCCTTCTGGGTTCTTGGGAGTTTGCATAACTGTTCCAGGAGCCCGGCTGAAAGGAGGTCAGACTTGTTCCCAGTCGGTTCTGAATAGAGTCGATGTCTAAAATCTCAGGCCTGAATCTACAGTAAAGCGATCCAGCCTTCTTTCCCAACAAGGAACCCAGTCATGTTCTAGCAGCAGCATCTGGAATGTTTGTCTTTTAGGACTGAGATGCTGTAGTGAAGGCGGCTTTCCCTGCTGGCTTCATGTAAAACACCCCAGCTTCAGTCTGAAGCATCATACACACCCCAGCTTCAGTCTGAGGCATCACACACACCCCAGCTTCAGTCTGAAGCATCACACACACCCCAGCTTCAGTCTGAAGCATCACACACACCCCAGCTTCAGTCTGAGGCATCACACACACCCCAGCTTCAGTCTGAGGCATCACACACACCCCATCTTCAGTCTGAAGCATCACACACACCCCAGCTTCAGTCTGAAGCATCACACACACCCCAGCTTCAGTCTGAGGCATCACACACACCCCAGCTTCAGTCTGAGGCATCACACCACACCCCAGCTTCAGTCTGAGGCATCACACCACACCCCCAGCTTCAGTCTGAAGCAGCACACACACCCCAGCTTCATTCTGAAGCATCACACACACCCCAGCTTCAGTCTGAGGCATCACACACCCCCCAGCTTCAGTCTGATGCATCACACACACCCCAGCTTCAGTCTGAGGCATCACACACACCCCAGCTTCAGTCTGAAGCATCCACACACCCCAGTCAGTCTGATGGACACACACTGCACCCCAGCTTCAGTCTGAAGCATCACACACACCCCAGCTTCAGTCTGAAGAATCACACACACCCCAGCTTCAGTCTGAAGCATCACACACACCCCCAGCTTCAGTCTAGGCATCACACCACACCCCAGCTTCAGTCTGAGGGCA
This sequence comes from Oryzias curvinotus, assembly GCA_023969325.1. Lineage (NCBI taxonomy): Eukaryota > Metazoa > Chordata > Actinopteri > Beloniformes > Adrianichthyidae > Oryzias > Oryzias curvinotus. Next base: position 1,440,125 of record CM043727.1, read on the forward strand.
TCACACACACCCCAGCTTCAGTCTGAGGCATCACACACACCCCAGCTTCAGTCTGAAGCAGCACACACACCCCAGCTTCAGTCTGAAGCATCACACACCCCCAGCTTCAGTCTGAAGCATCACACACACCCCAGCTTCAGTCTGAAGCATCACACACACCCCAGCTTCAGTCTGAAGCATCACCACACACCCCCAGCTTCAGTCTGAAGCATCACACACACCCCAGCTTTCAGTCTGAAGCATCACACCACACCCCAGCTTCAGTCTGAGGCATCACACACACCCCAGCTTCAGTCTGAAGCATACACACACACCCCAGCTTCAGTCTGAAGCATCACACACACCCAGCTTCAGGTCTGAGGCATCACACACAACCCCAGCTTCAGTCTGAGGCATCACACACACCCCAGCTTCAGTCTGAGGCATCACACACACCCCAGCTTCAGTCTGAAGCAGCACACACACCCCAGCTTCAGTCTGAAGCATCACACACACCCCTTCAGTCTGAAGCATCACACACACCCCAGCTTCAGTCTGAGGCATCACACACACCCCATCTTCAGTCTGAAGCATCACACACACCCCAGCTTCAGTCTGAAGCATCACACACACCCCAGCTTCAGTCTGAGGCATCACACACACCCCAGCTTCAGTCTGAGGCATCACACACACCCCAGCTTCAGTCTGAGGCATCACACACACCCCAGCTTCAGTCTGAAGCATCACACACACCCCAGCTTCAGTCTGAAGCATCACACACACCCCAGCTTCAGTCTGAGGCATCACACACCCCCAGCTTCAGTCTGAAGCATCACACACACCCCAGCTTCAGTCTGAGCATCACACACACCCCAGCTTCAGTCTGAAGCATCACACACACCCCAGCTTCAGTCTGAGGCATCACACACACCCCATCTTCAGTCTGAAGCATCCACACACACCACCCCAGCTTCAGTCTGAAGCATCACACACCCCAGCTTCAGTCTGAGAGCATCACACAACACCCCAGCTTCAGTCTGAGGCATCACCCACACACCCCAGCTTCAGTCTGAGGCAATCACACACACCCCCAGCTTCAGTCTGAGGCATCACACCACACCCCAGCTTCAGTCTGAAGCATCAACACACACCCAGCTTCAGTCTGAAGCATCACCCACCACCCCAGCTTCAGTCTGAAGCATCACACACACCCCAGCTTCAGTCTGAAGCATCACACACACCCCAGCTTCAGTCTGAAGCATCACACACACCCCAGCTTCAGTCTGAAGCATCACACACCACCCCAGCTTCAGTCTGAAGCATCCCCACACACCCCAGCTTCAGTCTGAAGCATCACACACACCCCAGCTTCAGTCCTGAGGCATCACACACACCCCAGCTTCAGTCTGAAGCATCACACACACCCCAGCTTCAGTCTGAAGCATCACACACACCCCAGCTTCAGTCTGAAGGCATCACACACACCCCAGCTTCAGTCTGAAGCATCACACACACCCCAGCTTCAGTCTGAAGCATCACACACACCCCAGCTTCAGTCTGAAGCATCACACACACCCCAGCTTCAGTCTGAAGCATCACACACACCCCAGCTTCAGTCTGAAGCATCACACACACCCCAGCTTCAGTCTGAGGCATCACACACACCCCAGCTTCAGTCTGAGGCATCACACACACCCCAGCTTCAGTCTGAGGCATCACACACACCCCAGCTTCAATCTGAAGCATCACACACACCCCAGCTTCAGTCTGAAGCATCACACACACCCCAGCTTCAGTCTGAAGCATCACACACACCCCAGCTTCAGTCTGAGGCATCACACACACCCCAGCTTCAGTCTGAAGCATCATACACACCCCAGCTTCAGTCTGAAGCATCACACACACCCCAGCTTCAGTCTGAGGCATCACACACACCCCAGCTTCAGTCTGAGGCATCACACACACCCCAGCTTCAGTCTGAAGCATCATACACACCACAGCTTCAGGAGCATTAAAGCTGTCCTGGGTTCCCGCCTCGCCGCTGCCTGAGCCGTTCTCCTTGTCCTTTTTGCGGTTCTTCTTCTCCTTCTCTTTCTTAGCAGATGCAGATCCACTGTCGGTGCTCTCTGTCATTTGAAAAAGAGTCATTACAGCCCATCTGGATTTTTGTTTTTGCGTTAAGGACATTTCCTCTGAATGCTCTAGTCAGTCACAGACTTGACGGATTTGGGGAAAAGTCTCACCTGGTGGATTTTTGAGGATGAACGTGCAGAGTTTGTGTCGAGTGTCTAGCATGCCGCGGTACCCACAGGCCTTACAGGAAGTGCCGATGGTTTGCTTCTTGGGATTGACATGCTGTTAAGAAAAGACAAAGAGTTTCACACTAAGCTGTAAGTTTGATTTCTGATAAAGTTATGGATACTTTGCTATAGAGGGTTAAAGAAGAACCATCAAACATGTCGTCTGGTGAAGCGTGCATCAACTGAACTCCTTTTCGCCTCAGTTCTTCTGAAACTTGCAGAAGCAGCAAAGCCTTACCAGGTCGGTTTCAGGGTTGTCACACTCGGCACACAGCACAAATTTTTTGATGAACCCATCGAGCATGTCCTGCAGCTTGTTCGCCTCGTGGGATCCATTGACGATGTATCGATCATTTTTGGAATCAAACTGGGTTTGAGCACCGAGTTCACAACCAAAAAACTTGGTCGGATCTGCAGAGAACAGCAGAATTGACTAAAGGAAACAGGGACTCTAGCAGGAGTGCAGAAAAGGTGCGACTTACATGTTGGAGGCCTGTTGAGAGCCTTTGCAACATCAACCATGTTGACAATGACCGTCTTGATTCCATTTCCTTTGCCTTCAACCTGAGAAATGAACATTTTGTCCTTGATTCCTCGTAAATTTCAACTCAGAGCTACACAGATTTATAACAAACATTGAAACAATCCTGTCTTAATTCTACTAGCTAAAGTCAGGTCACATGTCAGAGCTGAGAATTAGAGAAAAACCTGACAGAATCCTGAACAGACGAGGTCGGGTTACCTTGGCAATCAGACGGGGCATCTTGTACCGATAGAACTGGTCTGACACGCTGCGGTTGACGTTGACAGACATTTTGGCTGAATGTTAGTACTATCAGTAAGGTAAAAGGATCTTGGTTGGGGATTTTTCGGGATCTTCTGTCTGGAAAAGAGGGGATGACATAAACAACTGCAAGAGCGCTCGGTCTCTGACATGAAAGATGTTGTGCCGCTGTGGCTGCAAGCTCCTTGCTTGAAGGCTAGACTTCCTCCACACAGGTTCCAACTGCTGCGCAACAGCTCTGAAAGGAGAGAGGGACAAACATCCGCTTTTAATGAAGCCGGCAGCACAAGCAGCTTCCACCAACCTGCATGGACTACCAATAGAATCAGAACAAGACCTCAGAAACATGCCGTGAACTCAAAGTCAGTAGGAAGAAACGTGCACAGGTTTTTGACGCAACCAGTGGGAGAACTTTAGGTTAGACCGAGCTAAACCCGTGATAGCTTCGGCCTAACTGGATAACCCGCCGCAGAATGGCATGATTTAGCCCCCCTTTGTGTCCGCATGCACACAAAAGTTGTTTTGTTGCAGTCTTTTGTCCTTTTCCTGGGGCCTCTGTGGCTTTGCTCGTGTCAGGCCTGCTGTTCAGAGGAGGTCAGAACCATGAGGCCTCGCTGTTCCCTCCTGATCTGATGGGGACTGACTGACTGACTGACTGACTGACTGACTGACTGACCGCCGCAGCTCCGCCGACAGCCATCTCGACAAACTAAGCCCACAACAACGCAGAGCCGCTGGGACCGGCAGGCGACACTGTCTGACAGACCGACGCTGTTTACCACACATGCTAACTAGCTTAGCTTCCAGCTTTGCGCAGAGTGCGTCACCCAGCCGACCACTGCACACGAGTGACGAGGCTGGGAGACGCCATTTTGATCCAGCGGCACAGAAAATGTAGCCTAGTGCTAAATAATTAAAACCTACGGACGGAGGATGTCTAAGCCTGAGCTCACAGTCGGTCTGAGGAGAAGCGTAAGGGGAAGAAATGAGGTCGTGACTTACCGTTTTCGCAAAACAAAGACATAAACACAACGCTGCTCGTCCTATTGCCGCAGTGAACGGTGTTCGATAGCTTGTGCTGTATTGACTGAAGAAGCAGGCTCCGTTGATGGTATTATGCCTGTGAAAGATGCCCCCGTTGACCACTGGAAGCGTCAGGACACGGCGGGACTCGGTCTCGGAGACAGGCGGCTTCTCTGGAACGCCCTAGCGGAGCGAGAACCTGCGGGAGGAAGCATCAGCAGCAGGTCAGGTGTGACAGGCGAACGCCGTCATGGTTGCCAGGCCAGGCGTCACGTACAGCTACAGGTGACACGGATGGATCCTTCAAAACCATGTCCAGAACGACATCATCTACGTAAAATGACCATTTCAGGCGCTGCTACTAACCATGTCAACGGACAAACCGAACCCACGCGTGTTCGGTAACCAACACCCTGAACGTATTTGTGGTTGTTAAAAACTAAGGCTGACAACGACCAAAATACTTTGAATATCAACTAAAATAACAGCTACTACAAAGACTCGACGGAATAATCAAGGTAAAGCATTGAAGTGACGTCACTTTAACTAGCACCGTTAGCTAGCTTAAAAAAACACTCGACACTAGTCGATCATGTTTTGACGAAGATCGTCCGATTGATCGTTCAAATCGGTTTTCAAACGACATCTCTTCCTGTAGAAATACGTTTACAAAAGAGAAATCCACTCTAACACAAGCCCGGGAAAATGTTGAGAAGTCATTTAAGACATACCTCTCGAATGTTCTGAGAAATGAAGCTACGCGCGACGCATTTACTGACCGCTGTGGAGCTAGCAGACACAGCGACGTCTGCAACTTCCGGCTGAAGTTTTCCCTACGAAATTAAAAGCCTGAAGTTACTGGCGTGTCCACTATTTTATGATAAAATCGGGCCACATTTTTGATTACCAATGGTATTATTATTATTATTATTATTATTATTATTATTATTATTATTATTATTATTATTATTGTAGTTGTTGTTAGTTTTGTAGTCTAAGAATAGAACCTAAGTAGGATAACAATTTACATTTACCTCAGCAATTGTTTTTTTATGAGTTTTAAATCCAGTTTCACTGTAACATGGTTTTTACTTTTAAAAGGAAATAAAACCAGCATTCTCAGTCAAGCAAACTAGGCATTTTCCCTTTATTTTTTCTGTTTACAATTATGATGAAATAAGCATGAAGAAGCCTGTAATATAGGTCAGCATGTTGGACTGTGGAGGCATTTCAAGCAATGCTGCAGTTTGTGAAACAGAATTGGTATAAAACAGTACTAAATGTTTTAACCGAAAAAAATGAGAATGTTGTTTTTGAGTTTTATTTAAATAAAGCAAAGTTTTAAGTACTTGATATTGGTCAGCATGTGTTGAATGTCAATCTTACACATTCTCACATTTTCGGATGCTTAACCCACGTTTTTTCTTGCCATGTGTATATTTTATTTTGAAAGGGTAACGGAACTTAAAAGTGCCACTTGATAGAATCTGGCGCCCATAATCTGACGTCACGACGCTTTACGTGCCAAGCTGCTTCCTCCACCAGGCAGCAAACAGCAACAGAGAAAATGGTGAGTATGAAATGGCGAAAGGGCCTCCATTTGCCGCATTTTCAGCAAAATTGTGGATTTTAAAATATATATATTCATCCCGCGTGAGTCAAAAACTATGAGGCACGCGCCGTGTTTTCAGTCGAGCTTTAGGGCGTGTGGCTGTTTCAAGATGGGTCACCAACGATCACATGACAGACAGCCGGGCAGTTTAGTCTCCAAAATGACAATTCTTCAAGCTGCAGCCACTGACTTTCTTTTTAGAACCAGCCTTTCATCCCCCCCCCGCCTCTTTGATGTTTTGGTTTGACCCACATCGTTTGTTTGTTGGTTTGTTTCTGAAACAAATTAGCCTAATAAGCTAGCAGCCAAAAGTTGGTCTGGACTCTGTTTGTGAACAAACGAAGGCATTCAGGTTCACACAGTGACAGCAGGAAGTCTGGACGTCATTCATTCGTCTGTGTTCTTGACACTAATCGATGTTTATTTGTCAAAAAGCAACCTGAGCTCGTCCTTCATGCTTTAGCACATGATCATGATTTTTGCTTTGTCATCCAAGTTCTTGCTTGTATAATTTCACTAACTATAATCCACCATTAACTGATTTTGCCACGTTTTTCTGTTGTTGTTTTGCTGTTTGTTTTTGAATGATTAATTTCTGTCCGTTCACCTTTAATTCTAATTTCATTTTTTGCCTTCTTGTCCCAACCTTTTTTTTCACCCCCTCCACCCACCCACCCACCCCTCTTTTGTGTAATTTACCCCACATTTATGATCTCACACGGTGTCCTCCTCCACATGCACATTCCCCTTTCTGCCCTGTCTCACCTGTTCCCCACGCCTTCCACACCTTTCCTTCCACCAACCAGGCCAGTCACCGGGTAAGTGGGCAGTTTTTGCCGCTCCTCCGCCCGCCGCTCCACCCGCCAGTCTGACAGGGTGGCGCTGCAGCTCCAGGTCTTCTTTTGCCGTGCTAAACCTCTCGCTTCATGCCGATCATAAAACACTAACATCAGCAAGAGACGGCTTTGATGGGAAATAGTTGGATTTAAACCCTGCAGGCTCTGATAGGTCTACCATCCTGCATTTATAAAGCTGAGCTGCACGGAAACCCTTCCTGTACAGAACCATCACTATTGCTGTAAAGCTACAAAACAATGTTTTACTGCTCAGGCTAAATGCTTATGTGTTGTTGGTCATGGTGCTCGGTATCTGGGGGAGGTGGTCCTGGGGGGCCTTTGACCTTTTCTTTGGACAGTTTTCCCCTTTTTATGGACACTTCTTACTGAAACCCAGAGGAAGCTCTGGCCGGCCTCTGTCGAGTCTGAAATCCAGCTGTCTGCATCCCGTGTAATGATTGGCTGTTGGCGTCACCTTCACAGGCCAGTCGGATTCCAGACGCGTGGAGCCGGTGTTTTGGCACTCACCTGTATGAGCGCGGCAGAGGACAGTCTGCTGTTTCTGTGGAGGGATTTTTGTGCCATTATTTCAAGCACGACTCTCCCTGTTTTCACCCTGAAACCTTAAAAATGTCGTGTGCTCTAAAGATGATTTTGCACTTGAAAAATCAAAAATATCCAAACTGTTTCCACTCCAGAGAATTTTCTCTTTTCTGCGCCTGGAACAGCGACGGCGTTACAAATGCGCCACAGAAGCCGACCAATCACAGACAGAGATGAGGGTCGATGCTGATTGGTCAGAAATTCTTCAAATCAGCACAAACCCGGTCCAGTCTACGAGCTGACTGGAAGAATTTCTGACCAATCAGCATCCAGCCTCATGTCCGTGTGTGCAGAAAGAGACTTTCTCTGCGGTGAAGTCGTTTTTTCTGCACGTATTTTTCAGTTTCTGAGCACACAACAATTTTAACGTTTTTCGCTCAAAACGGTGATGGTGCGTTCACACCGGCGGCGTTCACACCGGCGGTGTCTACGGGCGCCCAGGTGGCCACTTTCAATGAAAGTCTATGGAAACGTGAAGAATTCCAGGCTTCTGCATCCAGAACGCTGGTTGTGATCGATCGCCGCTACGCAAGTTTGTCAGTCCGACAAACCTTTTCACGCTGAATGAGGCGAAGTGGCGCCGAGACCAGAGACTCAGAATCAACGGTGTTGTGGTGGATGCAGCGTCCTTTTCAAACCACAGAACCAACCGTTGTTGATCACGACGGAGGAATGAATAGTAGCGTTTTCTGTCCGGCCGGATGAAGGTCGGTTTATGCCATCTTTAGTCCCGTCTCTCCTAAATCCAGGGCCTAGAGGGAAGCTGCGAGGTTTTCTGGAAGGAAGACCTCAGGTGATCTAGAGCGCCTCCGGTTATCTATCCCATCGTCTGCTGTGAACATGATCCCGGAGGAGAAATGAACGACTGCGTTTTCTGCCCGGCCGGATAGAAATGACGCCTAGACGGAGATTTGTAGGAACAGAGCTGTGAAAAAAGAAAAGGCAGGAGAAAGATTTGGAGGATTTGCTCCGCTTTGACTTTTCACATCATGTAGGAGGCGGCGAAGCGCCACTAAACAGTAAAAAGACAAAAGAAGAAGACTATCGCCCCTCCCTGCTGCTCCCGTGTGTCGGCGTGAACGCCACCGGCCACCTCATGACTTCACGCGTGTATAGTGCGTTCTGCAGACGGCGTGGATGCAGCACGACTGTTGCTTTAGGAATAATGGCACCAAAATCACTCCGTGCTTTTCTGGTGACTCGGGGCAATAACGGGAAGGGACTAACGGGGGCGCCGTGCTGCCTCTGAATAACCTGCTCCCGTGTCTGTGCCGTGCCGGCAGTTGGTCCTGGTTTTAGGTGACCTGCACATTCCCCACCGCTGCAACACGCTGCCCGCAAAGTTCAAGAAGCTGCTGGTTCCAGGAAAGATCCAGCACATCCTCTGCACGGGAAACCTGTGCACCAAGGAGAGCTACGACTACCTGAAGACGCTGGCCGGGGACGTCCACATCGTCCGGGGAGACTTCGATGAGGTCCGTCTGCGCTCAGTGTGGGGCATTCATGTACAGCGGGAGATTCCAATAGGCCCTGGTTTCACAGCCAGCAGATGGGAATATGATTCCTATTAGACACTTTGATACGGATGACTGAATATTGTTAATACTGTACAGCGAGCGGAAGGTCAGACTGTGCGCTGAAGTCTCGTTTTCCCTCCCCCCTCAGAACCTCAATTACCCAGAGCAGAAGGTGGTCACGGTGGGCCAGTTCAAGATCGGCCTGATCCACGGCCACCAGGTGATCCCGTGGGGCGACATGGCCAGCCTGGCTCTGCTGCAGAGACAGCTGGACGTGGACATCCTCATCTCTGGTCACACGCACAAGTTTGAGGCCTTCGAGAATGAAAACAAGTTCTACATCAACCCGGGTTCTGCCACCGGAGCCTACAACGCACTGGAACGGTAGGAGTCCGTGTGGGACGCGGGAACCTGCAACCGTTTGCCTCCAGAGAGCTTTTTTAGAGAAAACCGTCACGGCTGATGGTGGAGCCTTCATTCAGGAGGCTGTACACCTCCATGTTTGAGAGCAGAAACAGGACAAACATGGACAGGAATGCAGGTGGACCAAACCCAGCTGTGCACGTCCTGCAGCTGCTGGCGGGACTGCAGCTGCAGGACTGCAGGTGACCTCACCTGCAGGTGTGAGCGGCCTGTGCAGTGATGACGTCGTGACAGAGCAGACGTCTCGGTGTCGGGGTGTGTTTTTTTGGGGGACCGTCGTCGTGCGACGTGGTCGCTGGACGGACGTCTCGGCCAAAACCGTTTTGTTTGACTGTCGTGTGTTCTCTCCCAACAGAAACATCATCCCGTCTTTCGTATTAATGGACATCCAGGCGTCCACAGTGGTGACCTACGTTTATCAGCTGATTGGGGATGACGTCAAAGTGGAGAGAATCGAGTACAAGAAGTCTTGAGACGGAGAAGAGCGTCACGCTCCAGAGCTCTGTGTACCATTTCATTCCTGTCCACCAGGGGGCGGTAAACCACCAGTCCTCCCAGTGTTGTTGCTGGAACAGCTCAGTGCATCCTTCTGTTAAGAGGTCATCAGCGTTTTGCACCCTTCACATTTTTGCTCTTAAACTAAATACGTAGTGCCCCCCCCCCTTGTTATTGTACATTTAAGCTCTTTAGTTTGCAGCCGTCAGTTTTTCTCATTATTTCCACAATAAAAGTCTAATTTTTCCTTATGAGTTGGTTTCATTCAGTGCCAAACGTTGCTCTGCTGTCATGTAAAGACACGTCCATCACAGCTGCCGTCCGTCGGCGTGAGCGAGGAGCTGTGATGTGCTTACACGGAATAAAAAAACTCATTTGTTTCAGGAGTTTGACTGTGGCATCCTTCTTCAGTAACGTCAGCCGCTGAAGTGTCCGTCTGCGTCCGGTGAAGCGTCTGTCTGCTTGATCCAAGGTCTTCAGTGACATCAGAGGACAGCAACTGTAGATTTAGGTTTGAATGAATAAACTCTTTATTTAGATGGCTCTTCACAATGCCATCAGGGCGCCAAAGTGCTTTACAATATGAAAGAGATCAAAAGTAAGCAAATTAAGAATAAAAAAATCAAAAACAGCAGCATAAATTTACAACAGGCAATAAAACGCATCACAGAGGAGTAAAAGAAAATAAGATGCAACCAAAACTGAGTATTAAAAGCCATTTTATAAGGGTGGTTGACATTTAAAACTGTTCAGGTCTGCAGTCCTGCTCGGCTCTGGAGGAACCATTTTCCACGTCTGTGGACGAGAACGCCAACAAAAGAGTTTTCATGGTGACCTGGAGACAGGATGCAGATAGTGGTTGGTAGACCAGTAAGGTGGAGGAAGACCATGAAGAGCTGCAAAGACAGAGTTTGAAATGAATTCTAAGACTAGAGTCAGAGAAAAAACCTGAGGAGTGGACTGATGCTCGTCTGGATGTTCTGGTTACTGTAATCTACCTTAGGGTTACAATGATCTACTGTAGAGTTACAGTAATCTACCTGAGAGATACAATGATCTACCTGAGAGGTGACCAAGACGGTGATGGCATTTTTCAGCCCATTGCGGCTCATTGGAGGTTTAGCTTCAGCTAAAAGGTGTAACTGATAAAAGCTCATTCTGACAACATCGTGGATCTGTCAAAGTAAAAACAGCTGAGTCTGCTGTGAAGGGGTCACCAAAAACCAAACTCTGATTTAATCCCAATCAAATCAATGAAATTCTGATCAACCTCTGCTTTACATCATGGATTGCTTTCCCCCCGGATAGTCCCTAAAGGCCGTGTCAGACTGCCACTACGTACATTTTGTTCTTTCATGATTCATGCGTGATCTACGTCACTCATACGTGTTTCTTGTGAAACCCTCCGTTGAGGGTTTCAGCCGACGGCTCTTCAAGTGAATTCAGTTTTGAGCTGTTCAGAATTTTTGGAATTATGCAGTTCATACATATTTTATGTAGTTTATGCACTATTATGATGTAAATCCAACGCATTTGTGTGTGATTTTTGTGAGCTGCATACGCAAAGCCGTGTCTTTCCATGACCGTTCCATGTATGTCTAACAGACTTTTTCTGCATGAACCACTGATGTATGACTTCTATGTCGTGTGTACGGCGCACAGATCACGTTCAAATTTCATTACTGCTCATTTTGAAGGAAATAATTAGACATGTCAAGCTGACGGGTCTGTGACCCATTTTTGATGAAACTTTCCATGTGGATGATGGTCATTTAAATGAAGTTGTACAATGGGAACCAGCTTGTGTTTGCAGCAGGTCGGCATACATGGTGCACAGGTACGGGACTTTCACCTTTCCAACTCCTCACAGGGACAGCCTGAGGACTTCCTGACGTTTTATCATCTCTGTATTGGTATCCCTCAGCTTCTTCTTCTAAATCCTTTGCAGTGTTTCTATTACTGATAAGCAGCTGCAGAAAAAGGTGTTTAAAGCACATGGATTCATTCTAAAGGCGGTTTACTAAACCAAAGCTTCCGTTTCTGCTGATCCCGTTAGAGACCAAAGGCGTTCCTCTCCTCTGGCTGCTGGTCAGGAGGAGGAATAGTCCTGGTTTACTTAAACTAATTCCTCAAGACGAAGGGATGATCGGTCTGGATGAACAGCTGTCAGAAGAAACCAGTTGGGCAGAGTTTGTGTATTCATGTGTGAATATTCCCATGTGTGTATTTCTGTTCCAGTGAAGGGTCCCTGAACTGGACTGACTACATTTCAGTCCCCTGCCATGATTGCAGCGGCGGTTACGTCTCAAGTAAAACTAGATTAACTCTGGATAAACTCTGGATTATGTTGTTATGGCAGCTGAAGTTAAAACCACTGATGACAGCACTGAGCTCATAGCAGATGCCTGCATGTTCATTTGGTATCATTTGAATAAAGACATGAGAGGTTCCAGAGTTATTCAGTGATTTTCCGGATGCCCCACCTTCAAAGCGGACGCAGAAAGTGAAAGTATTGCGGGAAATTCCCGCAGACCTGCTGCTGTCAGAGGACACACCGACCGACCGACCGACGCCCGAGCAGCAGCCGCATCCCTGAGCTCAGCACATCTGCTCATCATCGGTACCTGCTGCAGGAAGAAGATGGGCTTCAAGCGCGGGAAAAGGTCTTTGGAAAAGGACGGCAGAAGACCTCTGATTGAAGACGACGACTGTGACCTGCCGGATGGTGAGTAGCAGCCTCCCTGCAGGTGTGGCAGGCGTACCAGGTGCTGCTGGTGCTGCAGGTACCGCAGGTGTGCTTCCCGGTCTTTCTCTGCCTGCAGGCGGACTAGAAGGTTCCCCTCAGTTCGGTTCTGAATCTCTGTAGCTTCATACTTTGTATTTGCATCGCTTAAAGTAACGGCGGCAGGTAACGCCGTTACTTCCTTCAGTGTCATCCGTCTTCTTTCTGTTTTCGTTACTGTAACGCCGTTATAGTTAC